>CM072515.1:43159641-43680503 GCA_036898135.1 Oncomelania hupensis | reverse complement strand
TCATAATTGCCGTGGCGTCGAGTTCGGGTAGGATGATAGTATTAATCAGGCAATAACTAAAGGTTGTCCAGGGTCGGTATTCGGAAAGACCCGCTTGCAACCCTTCGATAGGTTATTTGTCTCAAGGCGGGTTGGAGAAAATCTTCTGGGCTAGTAATGAAATCAGTTGGTGGTTTGTTTGACAAGTTTGGTAAGAAGAGGGGCACTGTCAGCAGATTGAACAGGCTAGGAATTGAGTAGTTATAGTGTTGTTATCAGTGACGTGAGAGGATGAGAGGTTTGCTATGGAAACGTCAGGGATGGGTGGAAGGAAGGTAGACCTATCACTATCAGTATAAACATTTTGAAAGCAAAACTCAACAAAGAAACGATGCCATCAGTAATGCGCGTGTGTTTGTGTGTGTGCATGTGTGTGTGTTTGTGCGTGTATGCTCTTTCTCTCGCTCTCTCTCTCTGTGTGTGTATAGTTTATATGTGTGCGTGCGCGCGTGCATGCGTGTGTATGTATGTATGTATGTATGTATGTATGTATGTGTGTGTGTCTTTATACACTGTTTAGTTTTATTTGCGATCTATTTTTCCAAAGAGTAGCCTGCTAGCTTGTACTTTCAGTAAAAAAAAAAAATTAAATAAGATTTTTTTGGATTTAAAAAATGGCAGATTGGAATGGCGTTGAATGTGTTTGTGTGTGTGTACGCTTGCATGAGGTATATATTAATGTGTTTGTTTGTGTAAGAGAGAGAGAGAGAGAGAGGGAGAGAGAGTGGGAGAGAGAGAGAGAGAGAGAGAGAGAGAGAGAGAGAGAGAGAGAGAGAGAGAGAGTGTGTGTGATGTAAACGTTTCTTACGTTACTACTGTAATTTGAACACGTTGGAGTTTTATACAGCTAGAAGACCTACAGAACTCTGATTAAATCCTTCTAATCGCGGCTTGATTTTTGTCTCGTTACATCTGTCCACTTGACGGGTAACAGATTAAAACAGGGAGAAACACAGTAATGTCTGGAAAGAGTTTTAATTGGCCAGGAGAGCCAAAGAAAACTGAACGCTAATTAATGAGAACAGAAATCTACACTAAACAAGGTGGTCGTAACCTGAGTGTTCCCATATTTTCTAGCGCGGATCTAGAGTGAATCGGAAGCCATATTTTTCAATCTTTTACACTTGATACTATGATCATAGAACAATTCAGTAATCCGCGTTCTTGCGGTGAGAGTTAACCAATAAGCGTCAAAAGAAAAGAAATTTGCGGGCCAGTGTCAAAAAGTAGACCTCACCAAGCGAAGATTGTGACGCGATACATACGGAACTCCTCCCCCCACCCCCTACCCTATTGCGTCACAATAGGTGACCTAAAGGTCTCATACCTAAGTCATATAAATTGGTCCTTTTGGGGTTCAAACCCGCGACCTTTGGCATAGGAAATCAGCGCCCTATCAACTGCGCTATCAGGTCACCCCAAATTATTATTATTATTATTATTATTATTATTATTATTATTATTATTATTATTATTATTATTATTATTATTACTATTTATTATTATTATTATTATTATTATTATTATTATTATTATTATTATTATTATTATTATTATTATTATTATATTATTATTATTATTATTATTATTATTATTATTATTAATTATTTATTTATTTATTTATTATAATTATTATTATTATTATTATTATGAAGAAGAAGAAGAAGAAGAAGAAGAAGAAGAAGAAGAAGGAAGAAGAAGAAGAAGAAGAAGAAGAAGAAGAAGAAGAAGAAGAAGAAGAAGAAGAAGAAGAAGAAGAAGAAGGAAGAAGAAGAAGAAGAAGAACAAGAACAAGAACAAGAAGAAGAAGAGAAAGACAGGTCAGAAAGGCAGAAACACAGACAGAAAGGGTCCAAAAGGATCGTCCGTTGTTAATCTAATTTGCCTCTGTCGCTGGGAAAATCAGTGCACGACATACTGCTGATGTATCTGTTGAAGAACCAGGATAATAAAATGTTTGTCCTGAAATTGAATAATCAGTTGTCAATCTAATTTAACTCCAACACAATGCAAATGAAAACACCACAACGGGATTAAAGTGACTTTTTTCGGGAGGAGTGAGGAGGGGGTGATAGGAGAGAGAGGGGGGAGGGGGAGAAAATGGAGGGAGCAAGAGTTAAAGTCTGCTAAGAAGAAAGAACCAAAGAAAGGAAAATGAAAAGAACCAGAGAAAGATATAGAAAGCATCATCGTCCTTTGTCAATTTAATTTGACTCGCCTCGAGAGACAATACAAAAATCCACACGATGCATATGGAACCGTGAAATAAATAAGTAAAACTAATTAAAATCATCTTTGGGCTTTGTCCTCTCGATCGGAAAGAAGAAAAAATGAGAAAAAAAAAGATAGAAAGAAAGAAGCAAAGAAAAAGAAAGAAAGAAAGAAAGGTCAAAATTGTCCTCCTTTGTCTGTTCTGTGAGGAAACGCAAAACACCGCAATAATATTGTTGTGTCGTAATTTGAATAAGGCTGTGTGTGTGTGTGGTGATGATTAGAGAATGGACACAAAAGTGACGTTGGTTTGCCAAGAAGGGTCTGATGAAAAGAAATATGATCTTGGTCATTAAAGAAAGCAAGGAGAAGAAATACAAAAAATGTTAGCGAAGAAGAAGAAGAAAGTAAGAAAGGAAGAAAGGAAGAAGAAGAAGAAGAAGAAGAAGAAGAAGAAGAAGAAGAAGAATCAACAAAGAAGAAGAAGAGAAGGAAGAAGTTAGCAAAGGAGAAGAAGAGAACGAATAACAAGAAGAAAAAGATGAATATGATGATGATGAATATGATGATGATGATGATGATGAGGATGATGATGATGAGGATGAGGATGAGGATGATGATGATGATGATGATGATTTCTAGCTGATTTTAAGGTATGTTAGAAGAACTTTCGTTTTAAAAGTTAATTGAAGGCAGAAAATACATTTTTGTTATTGCCTGCCATCTTGAGAAGGTAGCAAATACAAAGTATATACCAGAATAGAATAGTCTAGAATCTAGATGTTATTTTTTATTGACTATTCAACCCAGTCCTTTCCATCGTTTTCTTGAATAGCGCACCGCCTCATGCCAAGAAGACATGCTTGAAGCGCCATTGTGTAATTGTGCGAACAATATGAAACTTTTATTTATTTTGTTCATTGTTCCAGATTGGAACCAAAGTCGATTGAATCGTTCCGTCCATCAGAATAACCAGTGGCTGCTGCACGACTTCAAGTCTAGTTCTTCTTCAATCTGTCGAATCTCGTTGATCGAACCAGAAAGACTCGGACTGCATGCCGCACCTGTGTATCTACTGCAGGTCTAATTCTTCGTTGTTTCGCATCAGAATTTACTTCCACTGCACTTAGCTGCAGGTCTAATTGTTCTTTTTGTCCTATCCCCTTGACCACAAAGACTCCGACTGTATGCAGCCGCTGGATTCTGTCATGAGTAGCAGCACAAAGGGCGACAGCAGTGGCCTTTTACATTCCTTCACCGCGCTCGGAGGAGGATCAGGGTCCACAGTTTCCTCTAACTCCGTCCAGACCTCAGCTACAGGCAAGGTCATGTCCACCTCCAACTGGTTCACCACCGAGATCCAGCAGATGATGTGAGTATTGCTTAGTTACATTTTTGTTCAGTCAGTTAAAATGGTGGTGGGTGATGGTGGTTTGATGTTTGTGGAAATAGAAGTGGTTGTGATACAAATAGAGGTGGTGATGATAATGATGGGGACGGAGGTGTGGGAATTTGTCGTCGTGATCGTCGTCAACTAGTTAACATCCCGCAGAGGACTGAAAAGTGTCCAGTTGGTCAAGTATAGTCAGTTGATGGTGCCATGGTGCATGGTGAAATGGAATCGGTAGCTGTTCAAGGGACTCTGCGTGCCAAATATAAAGCAATCTCAGGATGTCTGCAGTTACTCCTTTTAACTTAACTAGCTACCTACCGTGACTGACAAAGCACATCAACGCAGATCAAGACTGTTGTTCCTGACAGCCCATCCCCATTACTCCATGTAGTGCCAACACCCGAACTCAGACCAACGACACCTGAGCAACGGTCTGATCACGCCTTTCCTGGTGATGATAACATCTAAATCCCCGTTCCTATTTTCTTCTGTTCAGACGGCATTTTCCTTTTCTTCTTCTCTTTTCCTTTCTGTTGGGTTTCGTCGAAATTAAACTGACATCTTTCATACTCTTTTTATGTTGATAAGATCTTGAGAACCACCCCTACTTTTCGCTCTCTATCCCTCTTGTAAATGATTAACGAACCTTTCACATCCCTGTCGCAGATTATTTCATCAGCGATAGCAGTTATTTTTTTCTGTCTTGTCCAGTATTGTTTTCTCGATAAATTCCACAGTTGATCAGAAAACGTTAAGTTATTAACAAACAATAGGATGAATAATAATTGTTACAGCTATCTTGCCCGCTACCCCGCACAAATCAAAAGATGCAGTTCGTAGGTCTATAATGAAATTTCCATTTATAGAGCGCTTACTAGCTAAAAAATCTGTTCAAGGTATAATTTGTTAAAAGCAAGGATTGAAGCCACGTCGCCCAAGAAGCACCATTGCTGCAAACTGACGCTTTGTTGAACACCACGGACCCCTGACCACCGTAATAAAATAAGGTATAAGAGAGGTACATTGCACTATCAAGCCGTAATAATGGTGGTGTTGAAGAAGCTTGAAGAAGAAGAAGAAGAAGAAGAAGAAGAAGAAGAAGAAGAAGAAGAAGAAGAAGAAGAAGAAGAAGAAGAAGAAAAAAAAAAAGAAGAAGAAGAAGAAGAAGAAGAGGAGGAGGAGGAGGAGGAGGAGGCGGAGGTGTTGAACAGAAGAAGAAGACAAAGAAGGAGGAGGAGCAGTGGGGGAGAAGGAAGAGGCGGGGGATGTGACCGACTGTGTTGTCAACAGGTCCATGCCTGTAACAGTCACTGATCTAATCATTCTGCTGGTCTCGGGGGTATCAACCGCTTGTTTGCTTGGCGAGCCGGAGCATTGGCGCAGCACAAATTCGGGTGGTTAATGGGGTGGTTAGGCTACCCGGGGTGCTGACGCCTGCCAGCTTCGTTCGTCGTCATGTCATGCGGCTAGCCTCTGTCCTTGAAAGAGAATTGAATGGGAGTGGGCGGAGGGGTAAGGGTGTGAGGGGGGATGGAGTGAGGGGTTGGGGAAAGAGAATTCTAGTCTGGAAAAGAGAGTAATAATAAGAATCGGAAGGGGGGAAAACTCAATAGATTCGAAAGGAAGGAAGTTAAAATACAAACAGATAGCCAGAAATGAAGGAAGGGAATAAACAAAGGAATCAAACAAAGAAAATGGAAAAAGAGATGAGGATGGAAGATCTGCAGATCAGCTCCATAATGCTCGAACTCCTCCGACATTAAAATTTGTAAGTGATACGCTTTTATCGATGCGTCAACGCAAATATTTGTCAGAAGATTTCACCAGTCTTATCCTCCTCCATCCTCTCCACACTCCGGCCCCGACACACCTGTCCCCGCCGCTCTCCCTCTGATACTGCTCTCTCAGAAAGTCAACATAACTTAATCGTAAATGGTATTACCGATGCTTTCGGCAGAAACCCTCGACCCAACAGTCACATGCATTGACAAACTACCGTTTCAGTTATAAAATTGTGTAGAACTGGTACCAGGATCCGAGCAGCCAAAGCTAACACTGTCTGGAATAAGGTGTCTAGCGTCTCTGTTAACTTCCAGTTAAAACGTTTAAGGTTGTCAACTAGCAGGTCATAGCCTAGCTGTTCTTCGCTGCCATTCACTCACTGACCATCTGCTGTAGAGCAACCAGCACCTTTCACTATTCCCGAAAATGATAAATCGCTAATATGAATTCAAAACTGAAATGATTGTGCGCTTCCAAAATGCTGTTAAGCAACTGTCTAATGAAACACACAATTAATGACGACATTTTATCAACGAACCAGCGTATCTTCCTCGTAAGAATATCAACTCTGAAAGTGTCCCTTCTTCTTCTTCTTCTTCTTCTTCTTCTTCTTCTTCTTCTTCTTCTTCTTCTTCTTCTTCTTCTTCTTCTTCTTCTTCTTCTCAGTAAAAGTTCGGAACGTTTTGGAGTAGTATAAAATAAATGTGCACACTGAGACTTGTACGCTAATAGCCGCAATTCGCTAAGGCCATATATTCTTTATTCCAGATCTTTTCGACGTGCGTCTCAATGTACAGCGTTTAGGTCAAACCAGAGCACAAGTTCTGGACAGCTTTAATGCTTAGCCACACTACACCCAGTCATTTCCTCCACGATTTTGTTCAAATAGCACGGGACTCTATTCTTCCATTAGGTATGCTCGAGGCAGGTACGAATAACGACGCTTCTGGAGTTTTGTTCTTCAAAACCTTTTAATTATTCCCCACACACAATTGAATTCAGTGTTTGCAACCGACATTATTCTCGCACTGTGTTTGCACGAGGAAGGTACGATATGACCGACGACGCTGCTGGTGTTTTCCTTCTTCAAAACTGTTGAAATTAATTCTTTAAATCATCACCCATACATTCAATGGGACTCTTCATAGCGTCCGACCCTATCCTTGCACGAGGCAGGTACGATACGACCGACGATGCTGCCGGTATTTTCCTTCTTCAAAGCATTTTAAGATCGTCTTTGAAAGCGATTCAGTCCCGGGGGCTGTTGCACAAGACCTGGTATTGTGAGCGCCAGGGAGGGGAGGAATCAATCGCTCGTTCAGGAAGTGTTTAACCTCTTCCTCTTTGACGCGTTCCTATCGCGCATCAAACTCAATTAACCCGAGAAGTCCTTGCCTAGCACCGAGAACCTCTAGGGACTGTGTGCGTTCTCTCGCCTTTCAACAAATTGCTGTTTACTTTTCCATATGACTTTTTCCCCCTCCCATTAACTCTTTAATCTATTGCTGCCTGTTCCTTTTCAGTGTTCATACCTGTACCAATGAAGGTAGAGAGATAAACGTAAAAAACCCATAACGACTAGAGCGGAAATTGAATTGTTTGTCGACTAGTGTCAATATGTGTTTGTCGTCTAGAGAAAATATAGCATGCACTCTAATCAACAGTTGTTGTTTTTTTAAACGCAACGAAGGTGGAAACATGCATTCAGTATAAGCGCAACCGATACCTAACCCCAAGACGTGCATTAATCCCGTACCATTAACAATTACGCTGCCCTCTTTAAGCACTTCAAAGAGTTCGACTGATTGTATTTAAACCTAACGCTCACTATAATGTTTGTTTAGTTTGTACTCGAACTCGAAGATCGGGAAAAACATGCAGCTCAGTGCATGCATTATAATGACGAATATTCTATACACGTGTATTAAAAGAGCGATATCCTTCAACACATGTAGTGAAGTGCGTGATGGTTTATCATTAAAGACATGCACTTGGTTTTCTGAGTAGCCAGTGCATCTCTAAGACAACCCTATTTTAAGGCAAGGTCAGTGACATCAACGCAGAGGAAAAGAAAGATTCTGGCTTTGTAGGATAAATAAAGAAGGATGAAATGATCACATAGATAATTAGACCTTTAAATGTTTTGGAGAGAAGTGTGCAAACATCTCCTCGTCCCCACCCATCACCAGTCCTATTATGTACGTTTGAAACGTTTTGTCAACTCTGCACACTTTTAGTTGTTATGTTTGGTTTTTTTTTCAGTTTCTATTACCAACGCCACCACCCTCACCATTGTAACTAACTTATCAGTCCCTATACCTACACGATCACTACTTAATTCATCAACATCACCGATAATGACAAAACTTGTGCGCATATGCTGTCCATAGAGATCCAAAAGTCTAGAAAACAAACATTTGGTTTAAACATTAGTTCATTCATGAGGCAACGAGACAGGGAAATAATACTATAAAAACACATAAAGGGCACACAAAAACAAGGCTTGTAACAAAATCACAAAATGTGCCAGCTATTCATGGGAATTCTTTAAACTATTCTACCATAGACCAGCGAAGCAGGATCTAGACTACCAACATTTCTGATCAGAACCTATTTCTTATGCCATTCACTACAATTTAAACTACTATCACAATTGCTGCTGTATAGTACCCATACACTAAAAATATGGAAATTCGCCGTATTCAGAGACATAGCTGTATAGAACCGGGTGTTGAAAGCGATGCCGTTACAGAGGATTTGTGAAGAGAATACAACGTCATTTGTTAGAGAAGAGTAAAAACATCCTGGAGACAGTAGGTTGACGCAAAGACTAGATTCTCGGATTTTGTAATAAAATCTTAGTGTTTTAGTATAAAGCGTTACATCAGCCGACAGTTAAGAGTGTAGAATAATAAGATCTTTTTATTTTATTTTTTTTTTGTGTGAGGAGACGGGGATTGGGAAGGGGGAGGAGAAGGTGGAGGGAGGGGTAATTTTGTTCGTTCCAATTTCCCCCACCCTCACCCCTTCATCCCTTCACTCCCTCCCGTCTCAGTCTTCTCCTTTGCTCATTATTGTTACCATTTTTGTGCTGTCGTCATCAGCGTTGCCTTAACAAAGTGGTCGTAGATGTTAATGCGTTGTCATTTGGAGGCGGCGTGCTTGTTATCCGGGTGTCAAAGTGAATGTCCCCTTATTACCAATAGTTCTTATGTTCAAGCTCTTTTGGCAGACCCATAAAATTATTACTGCATTGGATGACTTGGTTGAGTTTCAGCAGATACCTTTATTCCTACCAGCTTCGAATACTCACCAGCTGAGAAATATCTTTTTTTAAAATATGATTTCGCGAAGTATAGTTTTCCTTTGACTTTGTATCCAATCTTGTAAACTGCTCCTGCCCTTTTCCAAACATATGTACTTTATATTTTCACCAAATAAACGGCCCTTGTACTAATAATCCCTCTCCCTCTCCTTATTTCTCTCGCCAACTCCATTCTTCAGTTAAGCTCAATGCTCTTTGGAGCATGATTGGTGACATGGACACGAGTTGACATGTAATGAGGACCTATGATCATCGTGAGCAGACTCCCTACTAGGATTTTTCGACCCGAATCAGGATTTCTCGCCTTCGGTAATCATCGGCTGTATATCATTTTTCTCATCAATTGTCGGACCACCCTCATAGATTTCTCCTCGTACTGAATATCAGACACTGAAATAACGAAGAGAATACAGACTTGTTTAGGGCAAGTGACAGTAACGTATCGAGTTTTACTGTACGTACAGGGTTTCTTGTTAAAAGTCGGTTTTTAAACTCCGACACCTAATCTCGTGAAAGTACAAGCACTACGACTGGACAGAGGCCCGATGTTTAATCGCAGTTAGAAGAAGCAGAAGAAGAAGAAGAAGAAGAAGAAGAAGAAGAAGAAGAAGAAGAAGAAGAAGAAGAAGAAGAAGAAAGAGCAACACTTTTGATGTAATAATTAACTTTGAGTGCGAGTACAGTGTAACAACCACTTTCACAGAAAGTGTGCAGTCTCTATCCTTCCTCTCCATTACCACAATCTTTGTTTTATTGTTTTGTTATTAAAAGGAGAATTGTTTTATCAATCAGATTATTTTCAGAGAAGTTATAAAACTCAGTGAAATAACGACATTTTCTCATTAAAATCGAAACAAGATCTCATTGCCTTAATTTAAAAAAAAAAAAAAGCAAGTAAACAAACAAACAAACAAACAAAGTTGCCAATGAAAACAAAAAACATCTACTAGATTTCTGGGTGGGAAATATTTGCAAATGAAGTCGGAGAGATCTTAATGATAAAACTTCAATGGCAGATTTCCATTATGACGTAGTCATCCTGTTCGTCTCAAAATTATTGTTCTCTATAGGGTCGAAAACAACATTGACATTGTTTCCTTAACATATTTCCTACTTATAAATTACTCCTTCGGCTGAGAGTATAAACACTCCCAGAAACACTAGGCCATATTTTCCCTCGGTCGTCTAAGGATCGCTCAGTTGTTTGGAACGTTAGACGATACGCACAAAGAAGCAAGTTTGCGCCTTGGGCGACTTGAGTTGAAACCTGTTTCGGACAGCACATTGAGCTGACGAAGCGTTATATCAGAATTTTATTGAGAAAATAGCAAATTCCTTATATTTGATTTCTGTGAACAGAAATGTACGGTATTCTAATGATAACAACAATAATAATAATAATAATAATAATAATAATAATAATAATAATAATAATAATAATAATAATAATAATAATAATGGATGCTACGTATATACGCGCTTTATCCCAAAATCACCAAAAAGGCTCAAAACGCGGAGATCTGTACCAACATACACGCTGTCATTTTTCAACCACATTCACATACACCGCAGACACACATCTATCACTCAAACAATAATATATGGTGTAAAGGCAATGAGATCGCTACTACCAGACGGAAAGAAAATTGAATTTTATGTTTCAAAGTTTAGATTGACTGCATCCAATAGCGATACAATTCTACTAATAAGATGTAAATTGTTTGTTGGACTTAAGATGGAAAAGATGCAAACAAACACTTTTTTGTCTGTGGGTAGAGGCGGTTATGTACCTTATGTTGCTGTACAGTACCAGTAGCAACCGTATTTTCTGAAATGACGATCTGTTCTTCTTTTGCCGAGCGCACACCAAGAAGAAGAAGAAGAAGATGATGAAGAAGATGAAGAAGAAATTGGACGGTAGGACGCGTGAGGATTGGTGTAGGGGAAAGGGAGAGGGCCCTGCAGTACAGAAAACGTAAGTTTATTTTATTTGAAATTCTCTCTCTCTCTCTCTCTCTCTCTCTCTCTCTCTCTCTCTCTCTCTCTCTCTCTCTCTCTCTCTCTCTCTCTCTCTCTCTCTCTCTCTCTTTTTCTCTCTCTCTCTCTTTCTCTCTCTCTTTCTCTCTCTCTCTCTTTCTCTCTCTCTCTCTCTCTCTCTCTCTCTCTCTCTCTCTCTCTTTCTCTCTCTCCCTCCCTCCATCCCTCCTCCTGTCTGTCTGTGACGTGGCGTGTTTGGTTTCATGATCGTTCTCCCTCCCAGCTACTCTAATGCGAGCTTATTTACTACCCTTTAGATATTATATTGAGCGTTTGAACCGGAACATACTTCTCTCGAAGGGGTACAGGAGAAGTTAGCAGTCTATGATTTAAATTTAGTTAGTTACCGCGCACTTGCTACGTTTATTTATTTGTTTACCGGGAGACTATGCTTTGCTGGCTCAAGCAATAACAGGACAAAAGTGTAGAATATAGATTATATTAACGGTAACAACATAAATGAAGAGAGACGATTTGAAGGGTTTTCTCACACTTATATTTCCAAATTAATACATTATCAGTACAACACTATAATTACACACGAAATGGTCATGCTTATTATATAAATTGCGCGACTGTTTGTCATCCTTGACTACCGGAATAAATTGTACTGGTTGTTAATTGCTACTGTTGACAGTTCTCGCTTATCTTTGCGCCACTCTGGAGACGACGTTTAGCAGTGGTGGGAATCTTCTTCTGGGGAAGTTCCTGAATGGAAGGCTAGGAAGGAAAGATCCTTCTGTCTTCTCGATAGGTGACTATACGATACTTGGTGGATAGCAAGGGGAATGGAGGTCACGCCGTTGGATAGACCTTTCTACTTCTAATCATGGTCAACTGCGGTTGCGAGTTGTACGTCCACACACCTTCCCAGGTGATTTGACAATCTCTGGGAGTTTCTGGAATATTGATCTTCAATTTAACACTAGTTTGCAGTGTCCTGAAGGATCTTCCGATGTGAATTGTGTCCTTGTCTTTGTGTGAGCGCACGGATTTCTTTGTTGTTGTTATTGTTGTTGAGTAGATTTATAGCCCCGGACACCGAAGCCTACAGGGGACGTAGATAAGAAGTCATGTTGAGTAAGAAGTCCTATGAAGCCGTGAAGTCATGTAGATGCGGTACGCTCGAGGCGGTAACAATGATGTTGGAGCAGACGCGCAAGTGGGAGGAAGGTAAGTCGCTCGATGAGATATGGCGATCAGCCCAAGGACCTGCGAAGAGGCCGTGTGAAGAGTGCTAGGCAGACTGAGGAAAAGCTGGCGGCGCATAGCGCTTGTAGTCCGGAGGCGCCACTCTCCACAACCGTTCCCGTGTTCCATAGTAGTAGTTAAGTAACAGGGCTGTAAGGGAGTGAAACAGCGGCAGCAAAGCGTCGAGGCGCCTATCGCCGATCAGCAGCCGCCTCCCAGTCGATATCGCGATCGAGCCCTACGTGGTTAGAAAATGAAGGTTGAAGGTTGAGGTGGAGTGTCCTATCGGCATCTCCTACAGATACCTGTCGCAGCATCGACTTCGCTAAGGTCTCGACAGCAGAGTTGCAATAATGAAGGCAGCCCTCCATCTTTGCAGCTAAAGCGCCTGTGGGTCTGAGCGTCTCCTAGAGCAGTTGCCACTCCTGCTCGACTCGCTGCCACCGGGTGCTTTGATTCAGGGATTTCTTTTTTTTTTTTTTTAATCAGTTTATAGTCCCCTCTCTTCCCTGTAAGGATTTTCAGAGAGGAGACTTATTTTCTCAGGGATTTCTTCTGTGACAGGCTTATTTAAAGAGCTAGCACGTTTCTCCGATTGGCCAGAGGTAAGTCCGTGCAGGGTGTGTTGTAGCCATTACCATTCGTCAAATATTCGATTTGACAGTGATTGACAAGCCGGCCATCGCAGGCGGGGTTTCAGCTCTGATAGGGAAAGCTTGTACGGGTCATTGCCAATAGATGCTTCTGTGCATATTGTTGGCTCATTAAGATAGATTCAGAGCCAGTATCAATGCTTTATTCATCAGTACAACTTTCGTTAATCTGAGGAATAAAAATTGATACAACAAGTTACAACAACAAGACTCAGAGTGGCCATAGCAGGTGGTGTTCGCGTGTCGTAGCGCGTGAGCGGGCCTTGTGTGCCCGAACCGAGGAATGTTCGGATTATCAACTTTATGCGAGCCTAACAGCTAAATAGCACGATTCGGTTGACCGCGAGCCGAGTACTACTAATGATACCTCATACGATACTCTAAGGATCAAACTACTGGGCGTCCCTCATACTTTTTTCTCTATACGAGTGGTAGGAATTTAAATGTTATAATTAAAATTACTTACATGTATACTGTAGGGAACCGTCGGTTTCACGCCCCCCCCCCCTCTCTCTCTCTCTCTCTCTCTCTCTCTCTCTCTCTCTCCCTCCCTCCACTCCCCAATCTCTCGTCTTGTCTTTTTTCCCGGCCACTTCCTTTTTTCGCCTCACCTGCCTCGGCCAATTGAGCTTCAAAAAGACCGCTTGCTTCGGTCCGTCGGTGTTGGTGACCCATTACAGCATCAAAATGAACAGACTTCACAACAACGACACCAACAACAGAGCCAGTGATCTTGTTTGCAGGGATTTAGCTCCATTTAGAACTACAAAGAAAAAAATCCCAAAGAACTGGGAAGGAGAGAAGGGTGAGAAATGGAAGCGAGAGAGAGAGAGAGAGTGAGAGAGAGAGAGAGAGAGAGAGAGAGAGAGAGAGAGAGAGAGAGAGAGAGAGAGGTGGAAATGGAGGTGGAGAGCGGTGGTATGATGGTTACATGGACTGCGTTACTTTTCCTGAAGTATTAAATTGAACGGATTCACACTAGCGACACAAAAGACGGAGCCAGAGCAATCTTGTTAGCTGGAATTTGGTCTCATTTAGAGAGGTGAAAACCGACAAGAGAAAAGCGAAGTTGAAAAAGAGATAGAGAGAGAGAGAGAGAGAGAGAGAGAGAGAGAGAGAGAAGAGAGAGAGAGAGAGACAGACAGACAGACAGACAGAGACAGAGAGAGTTTGGTGATGGTGAGTGTAGCAGCAGAGATAAAGAAGAAATAAAAATTTCCTGTATTGATAATTTAATTGCACAGTAAGGGTCGTTGATGCGATTGAAATTGCATAACGACAAGGGTTTACAATACAGTGTCGTATATTTAAATAGGATTAACGTTAAAATAATTTACAACAAAATCTGCATTGGGTTTTTATCAATTCTTTATTTCCTGTAAGCTTTATGGACCACTATTTCGCACTACCTCCAACTCACCAGATGAACTCATCTATGCGTGGTGGAATATTCTGTATTCTCTTATAACAATTGTAAACGATCTTTCGTCATTGTGGTATTGTCCACTTCTAATAACATTATTTAAAAAAAAAAGAGAGAATGAATACAAACGTTATGTTGGAATTTTTGAAAAAATAAACACGCACAAACATCCACACGCACATACACACACACATACACATACACAAATACAACAATTTGTAAGCAAGTCGAAAGAGAATAGATAGGCGGCCTACATCGGTTTGGATTAAAGGGGTGAGGAGAGAGAGACATAGGGAGAGAGGGATAGAGGCATATCCACTTTGATGGGTTGATGCTGGGTTGAGAAGTATTTGGGATCTTTATGGAAAAAGAAAAAAAAACAACAAGCAAGAAAGAAATTCAAACTCGCTTTCAATTCTCAAACCCATACTTTGGTTCGTCAGGATACAAAATATTAATAATGGGTTGAAAGCACCCAAATTGCCGGGGCCACTGTAACAGATAGCCGTTGCCACGCGCCTGACGTTTTCTCTGCCACAAGCTTTCTGTTTTAAAAATGATGCACACACGTGACGCATTTGAGAACGCTGTTAAGAGAGCTGGACCCTCATAGGCTGGAACATTGCAAAGAAAGACATTGATTTGTTGGTCAACCGGCGTCCTGAGATTTGCGCCTGAAACTCTTAGTACCAGTCTGTACCGTAAGAGAGTTAAGCCGTGCATCGAACGCTCTAACGTCGTCGCTCGACTGTTGATCTTTTGTCATAGTCCCGCTATCGTTCAAAGCAGTGCATTATTCTCCAAAGCCATCTAACAAGTTGTCTAGCTCATGAGGGGAAAAAAGAGAATTGTTCAGTTAGTTTCTGGATTCAATCAACAACAAGACTTGAAACGAATCTGCTGCAGAAGCAAACCTACCTGAGACAACTCGGCCATGTCACTAATTGTGCATTCATATATTAAAAAAAAAAATTCAATTGTTGTTTATTTTGGGGCATTTGTTACAATTACTACTGTAGGTTTTGCAGCTGGCTAAAACTTCGTCCAGTCCAATATAGATCTAAGGTCAGTTTCTATAGAGCGTAACTCCAAGTCAACACGACATAAGCTCAGTGCTCTTTTGGAGCGTGATTGGTGACATGGACACGATTAGACATGTAATTGAGGACCTATGAATAAGATCATCGTTTCTGAAATAAATTCCAACGAATTTAAGTGTATTAATATTAGGGAAATATCTGTATGTTTGATGGAGTATGCATCAACATTGTATTGAAAGAGCATATATAAGAACACTTTCTGGGGCGGTATTCAGGAACCATTTTCCAGTGGTTAAGTCCGCGAAGCAGTGGGTAATTCTGTATCCTAATGTACGGCCTCGCGGATTTATGCACTCGGTAAATGATTCCTGAATACCACCCCAGGAGTATATGTGGGAGAGATATTCATGAAACCAATCTGTATACCGTAGTCAATTTGGCTTATCAAAATGTATCACTGCAATTATCGAAGCTGCTATATAGTAATTTTACATTCTAATCTATTTCATTGTTACATAGTTAAACTTTGCCTCGTCTTTCAGAGTTAAATAAAACAATTGCGATAGGTCACTGTCAAGTGAGACGTAGCTACTTCGCCACTGTTTCGTATGCCTTTTTTGATAAATGTACTCACCCACACCGTCATCCCCCAACCCCCCCCCCCTTTTTTTTCTTTTACAAACTGCTATTTTGAATCGAAGAAAGATGGTCATGAGTTGTATGGGCTGGGCAGAGCGAGCTTCAGAGACGAACAAGCGAGCAAGAAGGCTAAAACAGGCATATTGGTCTCTGATACTCTGTGAAAGGAGGGTTAGGGAAGGATGAGAGCATATTGCGTCGAAGAGAAAGACGTTGCCTACTCCCTCCTATACTATAGTGAACAGAGGTAGGCATCGCCAGTCCCAGCTACACTGTATGGCGTATGAGGAGGAGGAGGAGGAGAAGAAGAAGGAGGAGGAGGGATGGAAGAGGGACTGACACGTGCAGAACTAGGCTCTGTACTCAGCATCTTTGTGTTTTCGTTTCACACAATTACATCCAGAATATGTGCGAGACTTGGGAAACCTCCACCAGTTAGCTTGCTCTGATTGAGCCGGTCTATCCTTAAAATGACACAAAGGAATTTTTTTTTTCGCGACTTTCAATTCGTTTATGCTTTCACAGTGTAAGAGATTGTTGAAACCCGTCAAACACCTTATTTTAACTCTAGTTTGAAAACAAAGTCTTGAGCTTTAGCTTATTCTTATTCTTGTCCCTCTGTGTACATTCAGAATGAATGAAATTTCAGGAAACGTCCTCAGTTAGCTTGCTCGTATTCTGGTCTGTCTTGAGCGTTCAGTTAGGAAATCCTATCCGCCATGTAGCTCTTATTCATCTAACCTATCTTTTATGTCCATAACATTTTCAGTCTCAAAAATGTTCAGACACTCTCTCTCTCTCTCTCTCTCTCTCTCTCTCTCTCTCTCTCTCTCTCTCTCTCTCTCTCTCTCCATTTCTTACAAATTTCCTTTCGTTTTAGCTCTCTATCTCCTCCTCATCCTAACTTCAATTGCACTACTTTGCAATTATTTATGTTCTTTCTTTGGCATTTAAGAAATGTGTGATTCGCATATCACCGTGGATGTTGGCGGAAAGTGTGAAAATCAGAGGGGGAAATTTTACTTGAAAGTGTTAAAACAGAGAAGCGCAGTTTTTTAAACAGCTCTACTATGCAAATGTTCGCTCGGAGTTATCTGTTGCCACATGTAAATGCATGGCTTATAGACCTAACAGCAAGGACAAAGAAAGCGAGAGTAAAGACGAATTTTGTTAACGATGATGATGATGATGATGATTGATGAATGATTGATGATGATGATAATGATGATTGATGATGATGATGATGATGATGATGATGATGATGATGATGATGATGATGATGATGATGATGATTTTCTCATTTAAGAACTAATAGGCCTACTACGCCACTGTTCACAAACAATTTCTTTTTTAACTTTGAAAAATGCATGACTCTTCGCAGCTCGATCGGAGCTGAGAAATGGAAGAAAGAAGAAGTGAAGAGCGAAAACGTGCGGCTTGAGAGAGTCTGTCATGGTCCCTTCCTCCTCAACAGTCCCCTCGTGACTCTTCACATACCACGAAGCTCTTGCGTTGCAGGTGCTTGTTCTCCATGACTAAATATCTCACACCAGGGGAGATAGTAGAGAGAGGACAAACCATGAATTATTTTTTAACATCTGTTTAAAATATTAAAAAAGGAGACCAAAATATGAGAAAGCTCGCCAGCTGATGAGGTCTCCCAAATCCCGTTAACTCAAAATGCATAAAGATAGGTTAGATGAATAAGAGCAACATGGCGGATAGGATTTCCTAACTGAACGCTCAACGACAGACCAGAATACGAGCAAGCTAGCTGAGGACGTTTCCTGAAATTTCATTCATTCTGAATGTATACAGAGGGACAAGAATAAGAATAAGACAGTAGACATAAAGGTCAATTAACCATGCTAAATTCAGACGAATTATGAATGTACAGGTTCGAGACTATAGACTATTATATGCACAAGCAATACGGGAAAGAGAAATGAATAACAGATAATGTTTGCAAAACTGACCCACAGTCTTTTGATTGGTTTGCAAAACTGAGAGATATCTTTGCTGTTTAACAGTGATAATTATGTAGTGTTAAAAAAACAACAACCTTACTAGCTTTTTTTAAAAGTCCAAACAACTTCTGGATAGACGAAATTCGAATCCAATTAATGCCGTTTATGACTTGCACTTGCACTCTTTTACTGCTGTTCTTCTGGGTGGCTAAAGAAAAGATTTGCTTTTTGTGCTGCACAGCAGTACCGTCTGCAGCACGATAGGCGTTAATATAATGGAAGGTGTTTCAATTAGTAAGGTACCTGAGGAAGAGAGTTCCGTTTAGGTGTTCCACAGCAGTGTGCCGTCTGCTGCACGATATGCACTTACGGGAGGTCGAGGGCGGTGTTACCATTGACTGAATTAGCTCTCGTTTATTATAGACCTGGTTTATGCTGCAGCTTTTGTTGCTACTAATTACTTGGGTTGTTGCGAATGCGTGGTTGCGCATCTGTAATATCATTATGTTAGGGTTATTGTTTCGTAACAGGGTGACTGCGTGCATTCGTTACTATGCCATTGCTGTTTACTTGGCATTTAACTGCAATGTCCTTTTCCCTTTCATGCTTTAGTTTTAATCTCATGCATGGTTTTACAATTTTTGAATAGTTTCTGCATAAGATAGAGGAGGGGAAAAGAGAAGCAATGAAATGAGACAGTTGATACCGTTAGAAAGTTTATTAAAAAGCCTTGAAATCATGAAAATCTGTATGTTTGTGTGTCCGCGCGTTTGAGGGAGGGGGAGAGAGAGAGAGAGAGAGAGAGAGAGAGAGAGAGAGAGAGAGAGAGAGAGAGAGAGAGAGAGAGAGAGAGAGAGAGAGAGAGGGAGAGAGAAAAAAAAGAGAGAGAGAGAGTTTCGAGCTGTGATTGGAGAAAGATTAATTGTATTCTTTGGATTTAGAGTGACAAGTTCTGTTTGATAGTCGAAATGTCAACACAGAGCAGGTGCGTGAAGAGTTCGTAGCCCTACTCCTGCACTACGAGACAGCAGCCTTTACCACTGGGCCACGTGCACCCGTCGCACGCCCTCTGCCCCCAGCCCGAGACTCGAACCCCGCCCCAGCCTTTACCCGGAGTTCCAACTGAAGGGCGTGAGCGTCTTTTAAGAAAACAAGGTTATTGTGCCGAGCATTCATGAATATTTCATGGGTGTTAGGAGGCGGGGAGGTACGAACAAGAGCGCACACAAGGGCCAGAAAGGAAGCTGAGAACAATTTTATTTCTGCTCCTGTATGGCCTAGTTCCACCGCTTGCTTGGTTTAGAGGTCTACTTCTGGCTCCTTCTAGCTTGTTTGAAGGCCTAATTGTCGCCTTTGTGTTAGGGAAATGGGCCCTGTTCTCGTGGGTAGTGAGTTTGAACAGTTGGATGGAAGTGCGAAAACGCGGCCCACAAAGCAGCTTCAGATGGGAGTGAATCCCATCAAACTGTTAATGGCAGCAATGATTTCATGACCACCTTTTGTTACAGCATAGATTCCCCCCCCCACCCTCCCACCCCTTACCTGCAGACAGTCCCCTTCTTCCCTAGATGTCTGAATATGATGTAGTTTGGACGGTGGCTGCTAGACTATGCAGTTCGTAAGATGATGTGGAATGAGTGAGGTGGGTGGTAAGGGTGATGCAGGAATAAAAAAATAAATTTAAAAAAGAAGCTCGGTGAGAAGAGAGAGGCTTGCTCTACGGCTGCTGAGACGTAAGAGAACGAGAAGGTTAGTCCGCACTCAAACCACGCTGTATGGAGGGAGATCCATGATTGCAATGGAACTGTCTTGTGGACCCACCTGTCAATGTAGCTGAGCCTGATACTTCCTATCCCCTACTCCCACTGACTAGGGAGTTAGTCTCCTCAGGCTCTACAAGGCAATGTGGTGTTAAAAACACGAAGCTATGTTAATCTGCTTTCTCTTTCTGTCACACACACACCATCACACACACACACCTTCCCAAAATAAGTTTCTTATGCTTTTCTCGCCACCGTCCCCTTACTTCAGTAAGTGGTTCTGGACAGCCGAAATATTTCTTTGACGGAAATGGGGAGGCAATTTCTTCAGCTGGCAAAGAGGGAGGGAGATGATGGAGGAGGGGGTAGGGTAGGAGGGGTGTGGGTTCGTGGATGGGGGTAGGAAAAAAGAAAGTGGTAGAAGATAAAAGTGTTGGAAGCATTGTGGAAAACTGGCGAGGCGTGGCTCAAGGGTGCAAAACGTTAAGCGAGAAAATCTGCCTAATGACATGGAAGATTGCATGTTTTGCGACAATAACATCTGCCGGCTTGTGATTTCTCAGGGATAAGCGACGCTTATTCCACTGCCAGGGCTTATTCCTCCAAAAGAAGAAAGCAGCCCTTATTGTAAGGGCCGATGCCACAAAAGAAATCCCTGCATGCGGTAAGGGGGTGCCATTCTCGGTGAAAATAGTCGCATGTGGCGGAAAGTTCGGTTTGCAAAGAGATCGCGATTACCGGTGCCCATACATGCAGCGAATAATGCAAGTGCAGTGTCACATGCAGAAGGTGCAGCTGTATGCACGTCTTTCGATGCGTTTTGTCGGTATTCGCAGACGAAAAATTAATGTTCCTAAACGATTTTAATGTTCCTGCTAACACTTCCAGACAACCAGTTATTACTTCTTTCTCATTTTGCAAAACTTTCTGGGGGCTGGTAAACTGTTTTGGTTCAGCAGGCGCGGGTGCTGAAGGTTCGAGTGGACGGGGAAGAAAGAAAGGAAGAAGAAAAAAAAGGAGACGAAAAAAAGGAAGACAGAAAGAAAGAATGAATAAGGACCGGTTATTCCATTCGCCTTAAGCAGTTGTTTAGGTCAGCCTTCTTCTGCAACATTTTTTTTGTGGGGTGGGGGTTTGTGTGAGTGTGTTTGTGTATGTGTGTGTGTGGGGAGAAGGGTGGGTGGGTTGAAGATATGTCTACTACTTCTAGTCCATTCCAACACGAACAATTACAGACAAGACAAACGGAGTACGACTAAAAATGTCTTGAACAATTTAGACAACTCACAAGTACTAAATGAGCATGGCCTAGAGTTATGAAGTTATGAGGTGAACGTGGACGAAGGTTAAAATCAAGTACTAATTCTGAAAGGCTGATTTAGACAACTCAGACAACACACAATGAGTGCCATATGACCATGGATGGAGGTTTAAAAACAATGTATGATGCTAATGTTAACAGCCTGGTGGGGCTGTCTGAAGTGGCGGTGACCTGGCCATGGAGAGGACTGGGGCACAACCGTCGAGAGCTCTTGTCCGTCTGTATCAGTCTAGGGGTTATTCCACCTCCGCAAGCCACCATTAATGCTACTCTGGTGGGGAAAAGAGAGGGTGTTTGTAGGGGAGGGAGGGGGTAGGGGGTACTGGAGAGAGGTGGAGGAGGGAGGAGGGGAGTTTAGGGAGGAGGTGGGAGGAGAGCTGATCTACTTCGCGATTATGCCGATGTGACCTGACATAAAGCAATACATTTAAAATGTGTTGAACAACTTAGACAACACAAATATCCCAATCTACACCCGTCCTCTCCATCCCTTATTTCAACCCAATCTCTTCTAAAATGAAAAAAAACCACATACGAGTACAATTGGAATATACGTGGATCACTCTGCCTTCCTGATACACTAGTGTCTCCCCTCCCCGCTCTCTCCAGTACAGTGTGGATGTGTGTGTGGGTATGTGCGTGCGTGTGCCTGCGTGCGTTATATTTGTGTAAGTGCGTGCACGTACGTCTCTCCAGATGTGTTTCTGTGACCGTGTCTTTCTTTTCTTTTTTTTTTTACATTAATTTTTTTTTAAGTGCCTATCCAACATGCAAAGTGGTCATAGCTTTTTTTGTTCCTCTTTGAACTAATTCTAGTGTGAAGTGGTCTGTCTCGCTGACCACCCGGTGTCCTGGCCGTCACTAATTTTTTTAAGGCTTTGTCCCGTGTACAATACTATGCGGGTGGACCGGTATAGCACGGTGGTCAAGCCTTTGTCCTCCGCATTGTCCACAATGTGTTTCACACTGCTAATCGGATGTTTTCACCACCGCCTTCCTGGTCGTATTTTTATTTTTTTTTGTAGTTAGTCTTTTTCTAACCCTCTTATAACTGTCACTAAGAAAAACGAGCAGAAGGATGAGAAGGAGGGGATGGAGTATGGGTAAAAACAAGAAAGAAAATAAATGACCCCCACGGTTAAAAAAACAACAACTTCACACTGACTTAGCGTACCTGGCTGTTTTGTACTGAATTCGCCTTATCCCTCCTACCTTACTTATTGTTCGTTCCTCTCCACCTTTCTGTTACTGAACTTGGATTCTGGATGGTGGATATTATTTGCGCAGACGGCAAGTTGCGGGTCTAGTATATTAAAGTGAATTTGAACCCTAAATCAACATTCGAATAAAATGTCAAATTTTCGCTGATGACTATTTAGTTATATATTCGTGCATTATTGTGTAGCTTATATTTGCGAATTTGGAATATGAACATCGTGTCTGAGCGTCCCAAAAGAACCTCTGCTATATAAGCAGTATATGAGCTCTCTTGGAATGCGTCACGTGCACACAATTTAAACACTAGTTGTTCTATCGTAGAGTACATACCCACAACCTAGGTTTTAACGCGTCGCTTTGGATACGTAGGAAAACAAAGACAGTGCCTGTTGTTTACTGTGAGGCAATACTGGAGTCCTCATGTCATGACCTACTGTTCGAACACGGCTTTTGTTTTGTTGTTCAACCCATACTGTACTCATTCGGAGAGCTTTCTCTTTAATAATATGGATCAATAAACTCTTCTGTGATCCATACTGTCTATCTCTTGTAAATTGTGTGAAAACATTGGCTCAGACTCACTTTAACTAGTTAAAGGAAGACAAGTTTTAAAAAGTTGAATGAGACAAAACACACCAGATAAAAAGATTCGCTGTACATGTATTTTAACAACAACGCTTTGTCAGGAGTTAACAAGCCAACTTTAAGGTCTGTGGAAAAAAAAAATTCGCAGGCCAAAATGAGTTCAACACACGCCGAAAACAGACAGATGGCAACGAGAGGCTATGAGCTTGTCGTTATCATTCAAAACATAACAGGGTCTTTTAGTTTCAACAGACCAGGAGTAGAGTGCGGTGTGCGAGAAACAAGGTGAAAGAAGGGGAGTGGGAGAGAGAGAGGGAGGGAGGGAGAGAGTATTAAAAAAGATTGGGGCGAGTGGGTGAAAAGTAAAAAGGGGTGGGGGAAGTGGAGAGAGGGAGAGTGTAGGGTATTAAAATACTACGAGTACTGATTCAGTTTTGTTTGTTTGTTTGTTTGTTTGAAAGGCCTGCGATGAAGTGGGATGCAGTGGCCATCTTGGAGTTTGTGGGTAAAGTGACCACTTGAATATGTTTGAGAGAGAGGATTCATGGAAATGGAGAAGCGGGGCATTGAAAATGTTGGAAACGTTTTTGAAGTAAGAGGGGGGAGGGAGGATTATAGTGAGCGACCAGAGTGACGTTTGTGGCAGAAATGACCATTGTGGAGTTGTGTTTTGTTTGCATTTTGTTTTGAGAGGACAATCGAAACAACAGATCGGTCAGAAATGGCTTCAGAGCGTCTGTTGCAGGAATACATCGATCACGGTAGTCTTTTAAAGCACCACTTGGACCACACCACTGACAAGTTAACAGGAGTTTTTTTTTCCTCGCTCTTCATGTTTAGCAAAGATTTTGTTTCCTTTGCATTAAAGTTGTGTTTTGAAGCTGGAGTGTGCATTCTAAGGTCAGGGCAGAAACAGCATGTGCATGGCTTTTGTTGATATGATTTGTGTGTGTGGTGTGTGGTATATGTGTTTAGTTTGTTATGTGTGTGTGTGTGAGAGAGGGGGTCGGGGTGGGTGGGGGCACAAATAGGGCAAGGTTGGAAACTGATATGGGGTAGTCGAGCGTAGAAGAAGAAATTTAAAAAGTTTTTTTTTATTTCATTGGTGGGTAGTCGGAACGGCGGTAATCGGGGATTTAAAGAAAAATGAAGTAAATTGAACAAAATCGATGTACATGTAGCTTGTCTGTTTGCTTGCTTACTATTTTAGGGGTGTTTTTCGTTCCTAGTGGGTGTGAAAAAAATAATTGCTTTTTGATCAGAGTTAACAGGACCTTCACATGGGAGCGAGTAAATTTTGTCAGAAAATAAAGTCACTCACTCGGAAAGGCGAACATTTAACACTTGAGAATTAAAAGAAGGACACTGAGGAATCAAAAGACGGAAAGGGGAAGGAAGGAAGGAATAATAGTGCAGTGACGAGCTTAGTATTTAAAATTCAAGAGAGAAAAAAAGTAATTCATCAGCGTTGAATGAGGTGTGGGTGATTGGAGCTCCAGCGTAATTATTTACACGTCTCCTGATTGGGGCGCTTGCTCCGGGGCCTGGGGTTTTGCTCCCCATGATATTTCATTACCCACCCCATGAATAATTTATTCCGGGTGGATGGTGAGGCTGCGCGCCGGGTGTGAGACGAGCAGAGGAAAAGAGCAACCAGGCAATAAGTTTGCTGGTGTTGTTTTTTTTCGCCCTTCGCTGATCTTTGAGCTTACTTCAAACTTCGGTGGGGGTTATGGTTGGTTGTAACAGTTTATGTTCAATAATAAAATGCAGTGTTTTAACATATATGACTGACTTTAATGGACTTCACAAATTATGAACATGACTGTCATCTACCACAAAAATAATTGATGTGTACGTTACTACATGTGATAGTTTGATGTAGATCGTGGCTTGTTCTGCCGTGTGTCTTGTGTAGGTTGTTGCAGTTTTCGTTTGATATGCTAACTTCACCGTAGTAGGCTACCAAAAAAGATTATGTCTAAGATGTTTCACCAAATTCAGTCCCATTTTCTAAGGCAGGAGTACCAAATTTATTTCGGTTATTATTATTGCTGTGTAAAAAAAAGATCTTGTTTATAACGGGAGACAAAAGGTTTGCGTAGAGCTAAGTAGTTTCCCTTGAGGTAAGGAACTAAGGTCACTTTAAGGGGTCAGAAGTCTATTGACCATTTTAATCCAGCATTACCGGCCGGGCGGGATCGTGATAGTCCTTGTTGGTGATGATCCCGATGAGAAAGACTAAGTTGAGTACAGTAATATGCAGTGTGATAATGAAAGGGCATAGGGTGATGAGTATGCAGTAACGCCCGCCTTCCTCCGACCCCTCCCTTCTCCCGTCCCCGTGAGCTTTTCCCTGGAGACTTGGGAGACAGGAGGATGTGTCTGTGTGATGCCAGATTGCCTCAGCTTTGGCAACATTCAACATTTACAACCTGCCATCTGGACCTTTGACCCTACTGTGCCTTCTTCCTCCTGTCTGCTCTTCCCCCCCCCTCTCTCTCTCTCTTTCTCTCTCTCTCTCTCTTTCACTCCCCGGAGTTTACCTATATCTACTCTCTTATTTTTTCTCACTCTCTATCTTCTGTTGCAATGCTATACAAATTTATTAATCTTTCTCGCCCTCCGTCGTTCTCTCTGTGTATTTTGAATAATTATAGTAACAGTTTTTGTATCTTTGCCAAACACAGGTATTATAATGTTTATTTTGTTTATCCAAATTTTTTTGCTGTAATCTGTATTAACATGTAAGTGAGAAAGTGGTGGTGGTAGCGGGAAGGGGTGTGTTGAGTGTTGGATGGAGAAACAAAGGTATAAAGGAAGAAAGAAATTTATATTCTTCGAAAATGTATTGCTCGCTGAGCTGTTACTATAATTGCTTGTTTGATAGGTTTAATTGATAGCTGTGATTGATTTGTACCTCTACATTTGTCATTTGTCACGTATGCCATCAAGTTAGGATGTTTTTGGCAGGCATGTTAAAGTAATGTAGTGAAAGCTGCTTTAGCAAGTTTCGATTTCTTTTATATCGCGAGCTTATACATATTTTGCTAGAACCCTTTATTATGGCTATCTCAGCTCTAGCGCAAGACATACCATCGGTATGAATAGGATTTGTTAAACACTCGTGGCTTGGCCCCGGGGTCCTGACCAGACAGAGGGTCCTGCTAATCAGACAGAGTAGGGGTCAACAGAGGAGAACTTTGATGACCAATCCTACCCTCTATTCCCTTTTATAGTGGACAGCGCAACCGCACCTAATATTATTGGCCTCGGGGCGATCACTAGCCTCCACCGTATTGAATTTTTTTGGGAGGAGGGGAGTGGGGAGCAAGGGATTATGGAATGGCGAGCAGATTTTTTTAAAAAACTGTTCTGTACCATTTCGGTCTTAGATGCTTTGTGTTTTTGTGAGTCCGTTCAGACGATCAGTGTTTGTAATGTGTCGCCTTAACAGAATGTGAATAAGCGATCAGCTAGTTTTATCCGGCCACAGCGTGCTGGATTGTTTGGATGGGACGCAATCTTGTTTGAGGTTATTGAACTGCGGTGGTTCAGCATGGGGCTGCGCAATCCCCCAGTCCCAGGCTGCGTGTTTCTTTCCTTGTCTGATGCTTGTTTGTCCATGTCTGATGCTCCTGATAGCTGATCCTTGCTGGGACATCTTTGTTGCCAAGCGGTTGGCAGCGTGTTCTAAGTTATTGGCTTCTGTGGTCGTTGACTTTAAAATATGTTCTCTCTTTTGATAGATGTGTGCAGTATAGTTTACTGCAGGTTACAACTCTTTCTGTCTGTTTATTCTGCGCACAGTTTGTGTCTCTGGGTCTATTCTCGGCTTCCATACATTCTGGCGCATGTTGAAATATACCATCAGAGTGCTGGAGCTGTTCTCTGAGCTGATAGGTAGCCTACGCTGTAAGAGAACACCTTGTAGAGCAGCAGAGTAGTCCTAAATGGCACTGGCGGTAAACCTCCTCTATGTTAACTGGTTTTACTGCAGGACCCTTGTGTGTCTGGTGCTTGATGGATTCGTTTCTGCAACAAAAAGTCATCTAGTGCCTGAGCAAGATGGGGAGAGTGAGAAGAGGCACGGGTACCAGCAAGATAAGTGAAGCGGGGCGATGGCTTTTGTCACGGTTGATTGGGCAGCGAAGATTTGACGCCTGACGCCTCGTTGCCGGCGTGTCATCTGCTTCTATCCGGGCATTTCCTGCCTTGTCACCTCGCGCTCTCTGTCGATGACAGGGTAGATAACTGCGTTTTATGCCCGAGCCCCGTTTCTGAAGGGCAATGGAGGTGATGCGATTGGCCTCGATAATGCACGCCGAGGATTGAAGAGGTTGTAAGAAGATTTTTCCCTTTTTTAAGGGGTGGTGGCTGAGTGCAGAAAGCGAAGAGGGTGATGACAACAAATTAATGCATGCAGAGGATTAAGGATGCTCTTGCAATCGTGCCTGCTTGTTACAGTCGTGTCTCCTCGATACAGTAGTGCCTGCTTGCTACACCGGAGTGCCGAACTGCGACGAAAATGTCGAATATGATGCAAGAGATTGAAGTGATGATTGAAGACATGATGACTTTTGCGATTTACCTCATGCAGAAAATTTAAGACGGCATCTTTCATTTCCTTGTATGGTTTGAAAAGATGCTAGGATTCAGAACCCAGAAGCTGTATTTAAGCAGAACGCATACTGTTCCAGATTAATGTATTTCATCTACGCAGCATTTGGGTGTCTCCATTGTTCGTTTATGTTCAATAATAAAATGCAGTGTTTTAACATATATGACTGACTTTAATGGACTTCACAAATTATGAACAACACTGTTCTGGCGCTTGCATACCCATATCTCTAACACAAATGAATTTTCTTCTACTAGCGTTTCCTGTCATTTTATATCATCTCTGTTTCTATCTTTGTGCGCATGCCTTTTCGGATGTCATTGTGTGCATGCGCACAGCAAAGGAGAACTGGATAGAAGATCAATGCCAGGAAATAGAGAACAATCTGAACAAGAACAACAGCAAGAAGGCCTACCAGACTGTGAAGCGGCTGACAAGTGTTAAACAGCCCAAAGTCTCCACTATCCAAAGCAAGTCTGGCATTTGCCTTACAGAAGAACAAGAAGTCCTGGACAGATGGACAGAGTACTGCTCTGACCTTTACAACCATACACCAAATGGAGACCCATCAGTTCTAGCATGTCCCGAGAGCAGAGAAGAAGAAGAAATCCTCCCAATTCTCCGGGAAGAAGTTGAGGCAGCAGTGCAATCGCTGAAGAAAGGGAAGTCAGCGGGAGTGGACAACATACCAGCGGAACTGCTACAAGCAGGAGGAGAAGCGATGACTGATGCTCTCACCATTATCTGTAACAAGATCTGGCAGAGTGGGGAATGGCCTACACCATGGACCCAGTCGCTTGTCATCACTCTTCCCAAAAAAGGTAACCTTCAGGAGTGTGAAAATTACCGCACCATCAGCCTCATCAGCCATCCCAGCAAGGTCCTCCTGAAAATAATACTCAACAGGTTGAAACCACAAGCTGAACAAATCATAGCTGAAGAACAAGCAGGATTCATGGCAGGGCGAAGTACCACTGAACAGATTTTCAACCTCAGAATAATCTGTGAGAAATACCTACAGCACCAACAACATCTATATCATGTGTTCATAGACTTCAAGAAGGCATTTGACCGAGTCTGGCATGCAGCTCTATGGGCAACCATGAAAGTGTACAACATCAGCCCTAAAATTATAGAAGTCATCAAAAGCCTGTATGACAAGGCTACCAGTGCAGTCCTCCATAACAGCGTCATCGGGAACTGGTTCAGAACAACAATCGGTGTGCGTCAAGGATGCCTACTCTCTCCAACACTCTTCAACATCTTCCTAGAGCGCATCATGTCAGATGCTCTTGCAGATCACGAAGGCACAGTCAGCATAGGGGGCAGAGCAATCTCCAATCTTCGTTTTGCGGATGATATTGATGGATTGGCTGGAGAGGAACAAGAACTTGAACAGCTTGTACAGAGGCTTGACACCACCTCCAGAGCTTATGGAATGGAAATAAGTGCAGAGAAGACCAAAATGATGACCAACAACACCAATGGCATCAACACGGACATCAAAGTACAAGGCCAATCCCTCAACACAGTGCACAGCTTCAAATATTTAGGAGCCATTGTGTCAGACAATGGGTCTCGACAGGAAGTCCTCTCCAGGATCGCACAAACAACTGCTGCCCTGACAAGGTTGAAGCCCATTTGGAAAGACAGAACCATCAGTCTACATTCCAAAGTAAGACTGCTGCGCTCTCTGGTCATCTCCATCTTCCTATATGCTTGCGAAGCATGGACCCTCACAGCAGATCTCCAACGAAGAATACAAAGCATGGAGATGAGGTGCTACAGAAGACTTCTGTGCATTTCCTATACCCAACACATCACCAACGTTGAAGTCCGACAGATCATCACACAAGCCATTGGACAACATGATGACCTGCTCACAGTGGTGAAGAAACGGAAACTCCGATGGTATGGCCACGTCACCAGATCATCAGGCCTTGCAAAGACCATTCTGCAAGGCACAGTGCAAGGAGGTAGAAGAAGGGGGAGACCGAAAAAGAGGTGGGAGGACAACATTCGAGAATGGACTGGTTTGACACTGAGCGAAGCCATGAGGGCTGCTGAGGACAGAGAAAGATGGAGTATGCTGGTTAAGCGATCATCTGTGGTGCCCCTACGACCTTCGGGTTATGGGACAGGATAGGATAGGATAGTTTCTATCTTCCGCACCCTCTTTCTTGTGCCTATCTGCCCCAGTGTCTCTCATAAATAACCAGACTCATTGTTCATGCCTAACTATACATTCTCTGACTGCTGGGCCTCCGGGAGAAGAAGCGAAGGGTAGCAAATCACATCAGACTGATATTTCCCGCATCACCCATCTCACAAGTGAACATCTCAGGCTACTCCGCAGTAGCTCTGTGATTAGGGAGCTGGGCTGTTGTTCCAGAAGTTGAGGGTTCCATTCCCCCATCTCCCAATATCAGCTGGTTGTGTGCACTTGATAATTGGATATCTTATTCCATTTACTTTGAAATAACCACCAGACAGATTTTCTGAACGAAGCCGTAAGACGACCAGTGCTCAACAGCAGGTTTTAAAGTTCGAGGAAGCTAGGATCGAACCCACGAACTCTGCGCTCTGCCAAGAGGGACTTTCTGCCTACAACCGTCTTGTTCGGTTGGTATATGGTGATACTAACTCTCAGCCAGCGCCCCCGAACAGCTCTTGGGCTGGGAAAATGCCATAACGAGGATTTCTGCAACCATTGGCTCGGTTGATTCGTAGATCTTTATTCGTGTGTGCGTGGTTGGTCTTTGATAGGAACAACTCACCCCACATATGATACTCTAGCTCCCATCACTTGCGCTGCCTGACTTCTTCTTCTTCTTCTCACCCGGTACACATTGGTCGAAGGCTGCCAGAAGCATGTTTTACTAGTCGCCTCAACAGGCGATAAAGCATGCTCTCATGCTTCATAGCACTGCTTCCTACACGCTTCAAGCGCTATGTGACGGAAAAAGCGCAATTTCACTGTAAATATATACAGAATGTTGCTCTACAACATTCCGCTCTTTCCGTCTCAAAAACCCAATTGCCTTGTTGGATTCTTAAATTGCATGAAAGCAAGTGAGGACACTATCCGGCGTCAACAAACGGTTCAAAAACATTGTCAAACGGTTCGTAAAAGACAGTTGACCTAGAAACTGGTCAACTAATACAGTTTGACCTAATTCGTCCCCTAGAGGAGACGAAACTTACACTTTTCTATTTTCATGAGTTCACTGCAGTGAAATTGCGCTTTTTCCGTGACTATAGAGTTTGAAGCGTATAGAAAGCAGTGCTCTGAAGCATGGGAGCATGCTTTATCGCCTGTTGAGGCGACTAATAACGCATGCTTCTGGTAGCGTTCGAACAATGTGTATCGGGTGTTCTTCTTCAGTCCGTCTTCTTCTCCAGTCCGTCTAAACTCTAGTCCACTTGTATATCGCGTCATGGCGTTAACATAGTTTAAACATTCTTTTCAAGTACTGAGTGCTTCAGGTAGTGACATAAAATCTGCTTTTGTGTGTTTTCGCAGAAGGAAATCATTGTAGTAGGTTTTCTTGTTCTTATTTGCAATAGACTTTTATGAATCAAAAAAGAACGTGAACTAGAAAAAAAGTGGGAAAAAAGAAAATGGAAGGGGCTGGGAGTGTGATATGTGTGATAAACGTCAGATGGGACACGGGGATTGCGGAACAAGATTCATGAATTCAAAGATGACATTGATAGTAGGGTGCATCTCTCGCGGTTCCCTCGCTGGGAACTTGATGGTTTAGGAAAGGGGCGGGGACGTAGGGAATGGGCATAAAGCGCGCGCGCGAGAGAGAGAGAGAGAGAGAGGGTAGAGTGGGGAGGGAGGAGGGGGTGGGGGAGAAGAATCAGCCTTTCCGTTGTCTCTCCTTTTGTCTTTAAAACAGTGTAGCTAAGCGGTAGAACTCTCCTGGCACTCCGATCGCCCAGGTTCGAATCCCGGTGAGTGCACAAAGAGATCGTTTGACATTTTGAAATTTTTTAACTTAAAGGTTCATTCAGTTTGTACGGCCTAAGACTGATGCTGTTGTTTAAATATGGCGAATGCTGTTTTCCAGCTTTAAGTATAAGAAGTAGGACGTTACCTCAAGCAACCGGCATCATGTCACCATAAAAAAATCTGCAGCTGTTTTATTGTTGTTGTTGTTTTTTGCCGTTGGAGAGAGAGAGAGAGAGAGAGAGAGAGAGAGAGAGAGAGAGAGAGAGAGAGTGAGAGAGTGAGTGAGTGAGTGAGTGAGTGAGTAAGTGAGAGAGAGAGAGAGAGAGAGGGAGAGAGAGAGAGAGAGAGAGAGAGAGAGAGAGAGAGAAGAAGATCTACACATTCACGTGGTCACCTTTTATTATAGCTTTACCTATAAATTACATTTCTTTGTTCTTATAATTATCGTAGCTCCATTTTCTTTAATGGCGAAGACACTCGTCGTTGAAATCAACTCCGAGCGAAGTCACTCATCTCCAAAATGTGCTCTCTGGATCTCTGGTCGCTTCTTGTTGTAGTTGCTCATCTTGTTCATCTCATTGTCCCTTGATGATCTTTCCCCCCCCCCCCCCCCCCCTGATGCAACGCCGCCACAGCTTGCTTCTGAAGAAAATCTGGGAATGTGGCTCCATAGCTGGGCCGAGTTTCTTAGGGAATCTGTGGATGCCTAGTATGATACGGTATGGTTTCTGGTGGGCCGCTCGTTTCTCGATCCATCATAGAGACAATGCTGTCAGTCTTCCTTTGTCGGCACTCCGGAAGGCCAAAAATGCTCCCGCTTTTAATTTAGGAAGCTCTACTTCCAGCCTGAGATTTTTGGAGTGAATCTTTTGGAGTGAATCTTTTCTTGTTCTTGTTCGTATTCTTATTCTTCTTGTTCTTGTTCTTCTGCTTCTTCGTCTTCTTTTTCACATCCTCCTTCTTCTTCTTATCCGCTCTCTCTCTCTCTCTCTCTCTCTCTCTCTCTCTCTCTCTCTCTCTCTCTCTCTCTCTCTCTCTCTCTCTCTCTCTCTCTCTCTCTCTCTGTGTTTGAAAATCTCCCCACTCTCATTTCTCACCACCCCCTCGGTCGGCTTCTTGTGGTGGCAGCATTTTTTTCTCTTTGTGGTCTTTCTTTCCGTCCTGTCAGATTCCGACTTTTAGTTTTACATTGTTTGTCGTCCTTGCTAAATAGATAGATATTAAATGTTTATAGGGTCCAGCGGACTGTTAAGAGTGTCGGCCTTGCAAAGGTTATGTTTTGTTGCCTTGTTTTAACTGTTTAAAATCCTTCGTTTGGAATATTTCGGTTGATTCGCATCCGGTTATGTGAAGTGTGGTAAACACCTTGATGGAACTAGCATAATTGTTTAATCGTAATCTTCCCCTTTTACTGACCAACAAAAGAATTAACAAATTAAGCAACTAACTTACTAATAAATTAACTGACAAGCTAGCCCACTTACTAAAGAACATAATAAACTTTCAAATGAATGTATTCAAAACAACCGTTGACCCATGCAAAACAACTTAACCCACTCATAGTGGTCTTACGGATGACTACAAGGTTATTCTTCGCATGTGAAGAAAAGGAGAAGGAAGATTAGTTTTTGTGGTTACCCAGTCCGTCTTTACGCTAGATCTATTGCTCAACCGTCCTACTACCCGTCCATGTTTTATTCTGCCGCTGTCATTTGTCACACCCCACAGCTCACGAAGAAGAAGAAAGGGATTGGGGAAGAATAGAAGGGGAAAGTGAAAGGAAAAGATGAGGAAGAGGAGATAGGGAGGGGGTAAAAAAAAAGAAGCTGCGCGCGTCCCGTAGAGCAGATGGGTTATGGGATGAGGGCGCTCAAGATTGAGAAAGATGGAAGGTGATGATGAAGGCAGAGAAGAAGGGGGAGGGGAGGATAAATCAAGAGAATTAGGACGGGGGAGGTTGAAAGCGAGAGAGGAGAGAGAGAGAGAGAGAGAGAGAGAGAGAGAGAGAGAGAGAGAGAGAGAGAGAGAGAGAGAGAGAGAGAGAGAGAATAAATCTCTGAGAAAAGGTTTCACCCAGAATATCTAAAATGCTAAACTAGAAAGCGACTCTTATCACTTGTCTGACAAGCTGTGGAAACAGCCTCAGATTCTCAGTCTTGTATGGAGTGAAAAAAAAAAGCATATAGCTGGCCACGGAGTCTCATCAGCACTTTGCCGATGAATCGGGGGTGAATTTGTTTTGGGCCAAATTGTGCAAACTTCAATCAGCGGGCCGCCCTCCCAGTCCCGGGGCTTGCGGCGGCCGTTTGGGTCGGGAAGGAAAAGCCGGGGAAGAACCCACGGCCGTCCAATATTTTTTTTTCTTTTGGCGGAGTTTGATAAATCAAAGTATGAAAGTGAAGATTAAATTCGCTGTCATTTTGCCAGCCTCACTCGCCTTGCGCGCCTCCTGGCCTTTTTGCAGAGGGGACCCGGTAATCTCCTAGGCGAACGATGGCGCAAATGTTTCTTCTGGCCAACACCCCGTCTTCTGAACCCACAACCCACTCTCCCTTTCTTATCCCCTTTTCCTTCTTCTCGACGCTTTGCTTCATCGCTTTCATCGTTGTATTAGTGGAACGATCCAACAGTATGCCCTTGTCCATAACTGAATATGTGGCCATGTCCCAGGAAGCACATGCATTAACTTTGGTCCGAATTCTACTGGAATAGAAAATAGTGTTGTGCGTGTGAATAGATCATAGACATGGATAGGTATAGGTACATGTATTTATCGAACTGTGTTCTCTGAACTCGGACCTCAACGTTTTGAGTTGATCGTTGAGAGGGTGTAACTCTGGACGGCCCTTCGAGGCGTTGCATGCGTGAATACCTTAGACCTGGACACATAGGATCCTGGACACATCGCACACATGCCGCACCGGGCTGCATCCTTTCTCTCTCGTCAACGTTCCTCCTATCCCTTTCCTTCTATCGCTTTGCCCTTGCCCCTAAAACTCATCTTTGCGAGTTTTCGCCTTGGCCTTAGTTACAGTGATGGAGTGAGAAGTTGTCAGTTCCATTTCATCCTGACCCCCTTCCCAATCATCTGTGCGGGCCACGATCTTCCAGATTGGGACGTCCTGTTTCTCCTGCGCTGCCAAGCCGCCAAGTGAAGGAGAAGAGGAGAAAAAGGACGGCAGTGTTAAACTTGAAGTCTTACTTCAGGAGTTTTATTTGCTAAGCAGATACAAAGTGAACGTGTAATAAAAACAAAACAGTAAGGCGTGACCTGAAAGGCTGCAGAGCTCAAGACATTTTATTTACAAAGGAAACCTCAGAGTGAAAGTTTAGAGGAGTATCTCAGAAGAAGATAAGACATGCCTTATCCTTAGTTACTAAATGTACTCAATTTTAGGAACCATTGGTTTCCTTCCCAAAAACGATTACATAAAGTAAATGTTGACTTGAACGATAAATATTTCCTGGAAATAAACCGTTGTCGAATTTGAATTCGCTTTGGACTTCTTCGGATGAGAGTATAAACTGATGTCTAGTCTGTGCACACTCGCATTCTATCGCATGGACTTTAAAGATCCTGACGCTCATGTCCTATACGGGTGAGTTCCAGCTACGTACATACACCCAGCAAGCACGGGTCTCTTCTCCGCCATTAACCGGGATTCCAGGATTGTGCTCAATTTTTGGGGTCCGTCAGATTTTGCGCTTAAGATTTAAAAAAAAAAAGGCGCATTGGGCAACTTGAGTTAGATCTTGTACCGGCCAGCGCCTTGAGCTACCCTTAAGCAGGAAAAGCGATATATATAACACCAGTATAATGAATAGTATAGGGGTAGGGGATGTAGAGGAGGGGGTGAGTTGGTGGGTGGGTGTGTGTTTCACTGGGACGGCTGCAGCAGCAACGACTCTGTGGCCTAAGCCGACACCATTCTCATGTTAATGTACTTTTTTCTTTCTCTTTTCCCTCTCATCCTTGCGACCAGCCTGATTATTCAACGGGCCGTTTGGTTGAGGCGCAGGCCCGATGGCAGATTTACAGGTTGGGGGTGCCAATTTGTCATTTATGCAAATCTGAAGGGTAGATTACAGTTTGCTCCTCCTTCCCTGAATTCTTCCCTCACTTCACTCTCATTTTTGTTGTTTCAGTTTCTTTATTGCCCCCCTCCCCCCATCCTACTCACCCAGCCTCTTTTTACTCTCATCGGCCTCGAACACACCAACATCTCACCCCCACCCCCCTCTTTTCTCTCTCCCTCCCCAATCCCAGCCCCTTACACCTCTCGTCTGTCCTAGAAGTGAGTGTTAAAGTTTGGAAGTGTAAATGAAAAGAGACATTAATCAATTACGAGATGAAGTGGCTCTGCTGGGGTCTTTCGGGTATAGGATGTTCTGCAGTTACCGTTAAAGAAGGAAAATCATAGAACGGATGGGGGGTGGGAGGAAGGGAAGAAGGGAGAGGGGGGGGGGAGAGAGATAGAGAGTGTTGTGGAGAGAGAGAGGGAGGGTGAGGATGGGGGGTGCGCGTATCTAGTGAAAGTTCGGAATAGTAATTAATGATTACAGGAAAATAAAGTGCACGGTAAAAAAAAAATTACACATGATTAACCTAGAATTCGAAACGAAAATATTTACTCGAGTTAATCCTTCCGGGTCCACACGTAATTGTTTCCTGCAATGTTTCTAAGTACTTAAAAAATGAAAATGGCTATTGTCAGCACATCCTTAGCAGAACATGACTAAAGAAATATTGAAAGAAGAGAAGAATAAAACAGTAATCACTGTGTAAGTAAATAAATAGATAAATGAAATAAATACATAAATAAAGTAGCAGTAAGTGTGATTTGAACAAACACAAAGAAATAAATAAATACAGGAAGTCTTACCTTGTTAATAGTAAACTTGATCTTGTTACTGTTTACAGCATTAATTGAACGGCCACACTAAAAGCGATTTCTTAATTTATGTTCGTTGTTAGTTACAAGATCATCACTACAGAGAGGGACTGAAAATGCAATCGAATGTATTTGTTGTGGGCTTATATAGCACGATTTCTCAGGTCATTTTGGGCTCTTCTTCTTCTTCTTTTTCTCCTTCTTCTTCTTAGTGGCTAGCTTTAGGCTGTGAACCTTATTTAGTGCTTGTCGTTTTTAGGGACTTTCGCCGTTGCATGATTTGACTATGTTCCTTGCATGTCGTTCATTGCATATCGCTGCAGGTTGTTTGTTGCACGTGCCGATTTGGCCAGATCTCGTGCACAGCTCTCTGCACAGTTTTACAGCCCCTGCTAATCACCTGATTGGGATAATATACTGAATATCCGGAACCCTTTGTGCAGGGTTTACAATTCAGTACAGATTTTACACGTTTCATAGTCTAGCATTTCAGTGTATAGATAATGAACTTGTAGGTTTTGATTAGCAAGTGAGGCTGGAATGTAAGATGTAATGAAAGGTTAGTGTCGCAACAAAATTTTCCATCATTATCAATGACATTTTCCATCAAATTTAACATACTAATTAATGCTGTGATGTAAGATGTGTTTGGGTGTAGTGTATCAGATAAATTTCCAATCGTAATTATTGAAATTTCCACCAATGATTATAATCAACAGTTTCGTTCCACTGTAGTGCCGTGTCGGGCAAACTGAACTGAATTTTACCTGCCTTTTCCGAACTTCAAAATAATTTTAGTACAATGTCATCATCATCATTATCATCATCATTATCATCATCATCATCATCATCATCATCATCATCATCATCATCATCATCATCATCATCATCATCATCATCATCATCAAAAAGATGCACTGTAGACGTACTTACATAATATCACATCCATCAAAACTTGAGTTTATACTGATGCCAAGGTATTTTAATTCTTGGAAACTACCTGGATGTTCTTCTGTATGTAATGTGCTTGTTTTTCGTTTCTAGAAACGTTGTCCTTATTAGAGAGAGCGCGTGAAATGGATGCATTAATTAATCCGTTCCGTGTTAAGAGCGTGTGAATGCCAAATGACATTCAGCAATAAATGATGAAATCTGTTAGTTCTTGTGTGTGGTAAATATCGCTAGCTGGGTCTCTCGATACTCGGTTGAATTATTGTTAAGCTGTGTGATTGAGCCATTGGCCGAAGAATGTTCTCAGGTTGCAGCCCGTTACCGGTCTTCATTGAGGATCTGATGAGGAAGTATTTTTCTCTTCTTCTTCCACTGTCCTCCCCTGGTTTATGGTCTTGCAGAAAGGCGACCTGACCTGCATGGCTAACCTGACACTGTACGGAGGATCTGGGACATCATTCAACCATTCCTATAAGACATCTCATACCAAGTTTTATCGGTCAGAACTACTCCGGGTCGACACGAGCCTCGAACAATCCTGATGTAATGTCGTCTTTAGCTGAGCGGGAAGCAAGAGGCAAAAACCTCATCGCGAGTTAGATGCAGTTATTGAGAGCGATTAGAATCGAATCAACTTTTTGATTGGATGGAGGATTGTTGCTCCAGGTTTTCGGGTTAGAGACACTTTTGGGTCCTTTGCCACGAACTTGTTATACCTGTATGTGAATAGTATTGCAGTTATAATGAGAATCTTATAATTAAATTATTTCAATTAGTACTAAGTGTGTCGCTGAAACACCTGTTGTTAATTCTTTTTAATAACCACCCTTCATTTCTACGGTTTGAACTTTTTGAATGTACTGACCTGATATTCGATTTTTGAAAAGGTACTTCAGTCGCCTCCCTCACATCCCACTCTATAGCCTTTTCATTAATAAACTCGTCGCCAGATCAACTTTCTTCATACAGTACTGGATAACATTTTTAATATTCTAAACTTAGAACAAAAAACTTTATGCAGATTCATATTTCGATGAAATTCTGAACTTTGCCTTGGACTCAACGCCAATACCATGTACTGAAAATGTAACACGACCAACATGTAAACTGTATATGATAACTCACAGTAAAAAAAAAAAGAAAAAAAGAAAAAAGAAAAAAAAAGAGTCCTGTATAGAAAAGCACTCTCTGCAGCACATATAGGGATTATAGACATTATTTTTATACAAATGGAATTGTGGCGGAAATCTGTGTATTACTTTAGCGATCTGACCTATCCCACCTGCCACAAAGGACGGCGCTAAAAACAAAACAAAACAAAAAAACTCTTACATAATTCCTTCCAAAGACGCCAAATCCCACTGCAACTGATTTATGTTCGCGTGAAGCAGATCTACTCGTGTGTTTCTTGTTCTTCTTGTTCTTGTCTTCTTGTTCTTGTTCTTCTTGTTCTTGTTCTTCTTGTTCTTCTTGTTCTTCTTCTTCTTCTTCTTCTTCTTCTTCTTCTTGTTCTTCTTCTTGTTCTTGTTCTTCTTGTTCTTCTTCTTCTTCTTCTTCTTCTTCTTCTTCTTCTTCTTCTTCTTCTTCTTCTTCTTCTTCTTCTTCTTCTTCTTCTTCTTCTTCTTCTTCTTCTTCATAATAACAACAACAACAACAACAACAACAACAACAACAACAACAACAACAACAACAATAATATAGTGAGAGAGGGAGGAAAACCGGACAAAAGCCGCGGTTCCTGAAAAGTCTCGTGCATCAGTCATGTAAGTTCGACCTTCAGCATAAGAAATCAGTTCACTCTTAACTGAGCTGAATGACACTTCTCATTAGATGTTTCTCTCTCTGTCTGTCTCTCTCTCTGTCTGTCTCTCTGTCTCTCTCTGTCTCTCTGTCTGTCTCTCTCTCTCTCTCTCTCTCTCTCTCTCTCTCTCTCTCTCTCTCTCTCTCTCTCTCAGTACCTTGTGAATATTTGAGTTTTGGGATACGTATGGCAGACCTGCCTGCCTACCCTTCCGTAATCTTTCGTAATTTTACGGAATTTTACTCTCTAGTACGGGAGTATGACATTTTATGCAAAATTACGGAAAAAACAATTGAAAAACTACGCAATTTTCAGAGCCGTGTAAACTTGTTCAATTGTTGTCTGCTTGGCCTAGAAGCCGACAGAGTAACCGCCCGTGCATAAGAGCAAATGTTTCGAGAGTTATGATTGGACGTCGTGAACCAATGAACATGCTCGATCGTTACGAGCTTAGATTGTCGCGCCGATCTTGAGTGAAAATGGCGAGTGGAGAAAGTTCTAATCGGGCTAAAGTTGCACGTTTACATGAGACAGACTACGAATCAGAAGAGTCTGAGTGTGTAGAGATTGCTCAAGTGCAGAAGAAGAAGAAAAAGCTGCAGTTGCAAGTATTTCGTTCGGATTACACGCGGACTTGGCCTTGTCTTGTGGCTTCAAAAAACATGGCCCAGAATTATAGTTTATACGTGTACTGTTCTGTGTGCGATTCTGACTTCTCAGTTGGGCATGGAGGAGCAAACGTCTGTAAGCGGCTGGTCCTCAAATCTCGCCATGAAGACACCAGATATGTCAGGCCAGAAGAGCTGGACCATCTCAAATATGCCTACTCCAGGCAGCTGGCACAATATAAGGACCAGTTAAAATGTGTACAGGGTACAGTCTTTTCAGTGTGGTCGTTTTCAACTGTAATTAAATTAACCTCACTATGTGCTATTGTTATTGGTAAACGTATTCACAGTTACAAGTCCTTATTTTGACAGCTGATGAAACTAAATTTTTTTTTTAAAAGGCAAACTTTGAATTCATAATTTATGTGTAGTGCCTATTCCTGTGAATTACACATCTTTATCATGAAAATGGCATTTGAGTCAATCACCTGTAATGTAAATAAAACTCTGTGGGACAGTTATCCTTCATCACAACCGGGTCAGTGATGTGCAGGTTTATCTTTTGTTGCATGCCAAGGTCTCTCATGAAATAAGTAATCATTTTTTAAAATCTGTTTGATATTGTTTCCTTCTTTTTGCTATCCTTTTAAAAACTGTTTTTTTGGTGCTTTGTAAGTAGTAAACGTGCCGTGAATTTATTCATACCTTGGTTGGTTGGTTGTTTTATTAACGTCTTCTTCATCGAGATGATATTTATTCATACCTTGGTTATTCAGAAACACTGCGTTTACTCATGTCTGTAGAATTACTGAAGGAAAATGCAAAATTACTGAAATTCACAGGGAAAACTACTGATCAGTAATGCGTAAGGTAGGCAGGTCTGGTATGGTGGAGGGTATGCCCTGGGAATTCGGGCACTGAATAGAATAGACCCATTGGTGTTTTTGGTCATCGTGTTGGTCTTATGTGCAGAGAAGACCAAAATTATGACCAACAGCACCAATGGCATCAACATTAACATCAAAGTCCAAGGACAATCCGACAACACAGTGCATAGCTTCAAATATTTAGGAGCATAGTATCAGACAATGAGTCTCGACAGAAATTTAACTCCGGGATCGCACAAACAACTGCGGCCCTGAAGCCCATTTGGAAAGACAGGACCATCAGTCTATATTCCAAGGTAAGGTTGCTGCGCTCCTTTGTCATCTTCATCTTCCCATATGCTTGCGAAACATGGACCTTCACAACAGATCTATAATAAACAATACAAAGCATGGAGATGAGGTGCTACAGAAGACTTCTGGGCATTTTCTATTCCCAGTACGCAACGAACAACGAAGTCCGACAGACCATCAAACAATCCATTGAACAACACGATGACATGCTCACAGTGGTAAAGAAACGGAAACACCGATGGTATGGCCACGTCACCAGAGCATCAGGCATTGCAAAGACCATCCTGCAAGGAACGGTGCAAGGAGGCAGAAGAAGAGGTAGACAGACAAAAATGTGAGAAGACAACATTCGGAAATGGACTGTCTTGACACTGAACGAAGCCATGAGAGTTGCTGAGGACAGAGAAAGATGGAGTACACTGGTTAAACGATCATCTGAGGTGCTCCAACGACATTCGAGTTACGGGATAGGATAGGACATTTCCCGGCGTGTCGTAAGAGGCGACTAACAGGGGTCATGTCAGCATGGCTTCATTGGGCGAAAGTCGTCTTCACAGAAGTCAACGACCACGTGCTCAGGACCAAGGCGAGCCACTCTATTCGTGGATTTAGGCTGTGGCCAACAGCCTGGAGAGTATTGGGTTTCGCCATGTCTTTCTTTCCCAAGAAAAGAATCACTCACTCCATACTGTATCGGCCGTCGCCCGGGTCACCAAGGACCGCGCCTTCCGTAGGCCTCTAGGACCGATGTGATAAGTGTGTTACTGATGGACAACTGATCTGGCAGAGTGGGGAGTGGCCTACACCATGGGTCCAGTGGAATTTCATCACTCTTCCCAAAAAGGGTAACCTTCAGGAGAGCGAAAATAATCGCACCATAAGCCTCATCAGCCATCCCAGCAAGGTCCTCCTGAAAATAATACTCTAACAGGTTGAAACCTCAAGCTGAACAAATCATAGCTGAAGAACAAGCAGGATTAAGGGCAGGGTGAAGTACCACTGAACACATTTTCAACCTCAGAATAATCTGCGAGAAATACCTACAGCACCAACAACATCTATATCACGTGTTTGTAGACTTCAAGGAAGCGTTTGAACGAGTCTTGCATGCAGTTCTGTGGGAAATCATGACAGTGTACAACATCATCCCTAACATTATTGAAGTCATCAAAAGCCTGTATGACAAGGATACAATTGAAGTCATACACAACAGCGCCATTGGGAACTGGTTCAGAACAACAGTAGGTGTGCGTCAAGGATGCCTACTCTCTCCAACACTCTTCAGCATCTTCCTAGATCGCATCATTTCAGATGCCCTTGCAGATCACGAAAGTACAGTCTGCGTAGGGGGTAGACCAACCTTCGTTTTGCGGACGATATTGGTGGATTGGCTGGAGAGAAACAAGAACTTGAACAGCTGGTAGGCTCGACACCATCTCCAGAGCCTTTTGAATGGAAATATGTGCAGAGAAGACCAAAATGATGACGAACAACACCAAAGGTATCAAAACGGACATTAAAGTCCAAGACCAATCCCTCAACACAGTGCATAGCTTCAAATATTTAAGAGCCATTGTATCAGACAATGGGTCCCGACAGGAAGTCCTCCAGAATCGCACAAACAACTGCTTTCTTGACAAGGTTGAAGCCCATTTAGAAAGACAGGACCATCAGTCTACACTCCAAGGTAAGGTTGCTGCGCTCCCTTGTCAACTCCATCTTCCTATAAGCTTGCGAAACATGGACCCTCACAGCAGATCTACAACGAAGAATACAAAGCATGGAGATGAGGTGCTACAGAAGACTTCTGTGCATTTCCTATACCCAGCACATCACCAACAACGAAGTCCGACAGACCATCAAACACGCCATTGGACAACACGATGTCATGCTCACAGTGGTGAAGATACGGACACTTTGATGGTATGACCACATCACAAAGATCATCCTGCAAGGCACGGTGCAAAGAGGCAGAAGAAGAGGTAGATAGGAAAAGAGGTGAGAGGACAACTTTCGGGAATGGACTGGCTTGACACTGAGCGAAGCCATGAGGGTTGCTGAGGACAGAGACAGATGGAGTACGCTGGTTAAACGACCATCTCTGGTGCCCCAACGACTTTGGAGTTACGGGATAGGATAGGATATGATAGGATGGGAGAGGGGTGAAGTGCGTGTGTTATTTGTACAAATAAATTTTGATGTCTTTCAAGTCTTCTTCTTCTTCTTCTTCTTCTTCTTCTTCTTCTTCTTCTTCTTCTTCTTCTTCTTCTTCTTCTTCTTCTTCTTCTTCTTCTTCTTCTTCTTCTTCTTCTTCTTCTAATTTTCTCTTTCCCTTGGTGTTCCTTTTGTTGGTTTTTTCACTTTCCTTGATGCCGCTATTCTTCCTGAGTCTTAATTATCGGCGGTGCTGGCCCAATTAGCGTGCGGCATTAATTGTAGAACTGCCTTACTGCCCCACCTCATTATCAGGCAGCCAAATGAGGTGGCAGCAAAAACAGCACGGTCAAAGACAGATCCTAGATGCCGTTTTATTTTGTGTGTGTGTGTGTGTGTGTGTGTGTGTGTGCACGTGTATTTATGTCAAAGTGGGGACTCGACTGTGTTGATTTAGTCATAAATGGGGTCTTTTGCTAGGACCCCACTTTTTTTCAGGGCCCCACTTTTTCAAAGTGCTCGCAAGTGCTCTTTAAGTGCATGCAAGTGCAGTTGTAGTGCATGGAAGTGCAGTTGTAGTGCATGTGTACTTAAAGTTCACTTCGCGAAGTGCAGTTGTAGTGCATGTGCACTTAAAGTACACTTGGCCAAGTGTAGTTGTAGTGCATGTGCACTACAACTACACCAGGTCAAGTGTAGTTGTTGTGCACTTGCACTACAAGTACACTTGACCTGGTGTAGTTGTAGTGCATCTTCCAGACGGGTAGGATAAGGAACTTTCCTCGACGATTAGGGTAAGGCAGTGCCTCGACGATTAGGGTAAGGCAGTGCCTCGACGATTAGGGTAAGGCAGTGCCTCGACGATTAGGGTAAGGCAGTGCCTCGAAAAAGGGTTAGGGTCAGGGCTAGTTGCAGCGCTGCAACTAGCCCTGACCCTAACCCTTTTCGAGGCACTGCCTTACCCTAATCGTCGAGGCACTGCCTTACCCTAATCGTCGAGGCACTGCCTTACCCTAATCGTCGAGGAAAGTTCCTTATCCTAGCTGTGTTTTTGAACAAACTTGACCTACTTCGTCCCTAATAGGCGAGGAATTAGGTCAAACTTTTTGCGAAAAAGGTGCTTTTTTGAACAAACTTGACCTACTTCGTCTCTTAGGAGAGAGGAATTAGGTCAAACTTCTGGCAAAAAGGTGTCTTTTTTGAAGAAATTTGCCTCTTAGGCGGCGAATTAGGTCAAAGGACCCCATTTAAACATGAATACACGAATGTGTGTGTGTGTGTGTGTGTGTGTATTTTTTTAAAACCTTCTGTTTGTTTGCCTGTATTTTATTTTAACGTAGGAAGAAAGGTATGGATTCTCACTGGCTCTTACCTACCTCGCTTTCCCCAACGCCTAATACGTTACAAGAGAAAAACCAAACATCCTTTGTAAACTAAAGACATGTACAGGTGCAGCGGGAGGTGAAAGTGACGGCTAAGCAATGCTCGACCGCGATAAGAACTTGGGATGGGAGACTACTTCGCATACCAATATCTAAACCTAAAAGATTTGGCATCGCAGTACCCTATCTCTTTCAGAGGAGAGTATAGACCGAGGTTTAGTCTGTGCACGCATGCATTCTTCATTCGCACGGACTTTAAACACCCTGACGCTCATGTACTAGACAAGTGAGTGCCAGATTATCAACAACTGCAGGAACTAATTTATGTTTCCCCTGGTCTTTGTGGCGTTGCACTGCGAATGCCGCGCTTTCGCTGAGATAGCAACCTGACTTTCGCTCCCACGGGTGACAAATTATATAATCCCAAATCCAGACAGTCTGAAATCATTCTCTCTCTCTCTCTCTCTCTCTCTCTCTCTCTCTCTCTCTCTCTCTCTCTCTCTCTCTCTCTCTCTCTCTCTCTCTCTCTCTCTCCCTCTCTCTTTCTCACCTACCAGTCCATCTTGCCAACCCTACCGTCAATTTTTGTTTCCCCTTTCTCTCAGTCTGTTCTTTTGTCCTATGCGTGTGTGATAGTCTTTCACGTCCCCAAACAGCTCCTTACCGTCGCCAAGAGCGAGGCGTCCAATTTCATCTTGGCCAATCAGGGCGCCAAGAAAGCAAGTTCAGGATAATGAACAACCCGTTTATGGAGCAATTCGCCTGTTTTCTCATCACACTCTCGTCACCTCTCCGTGAATGGACTTGTTTACGACCACTAAGAAGAAAAAAGTATGCATGCGAGAGAATTTGTTTTTAAAAGGGGTTTTGTGTCGGGGATGGGGTAGGGTTGGGTAGGATAAGGTGGGGTGCTCGGTGGTCCGTGATTCTTTAAATTATAATTTATTTAAGGTTTATCTGCATTAGGCTAGAGTGTCCATGCTGTGTGTCCGTATTTCTGCCAATCGGTGCCGTTGTGACGGGTCCGTAATCCAGCCTTATCTCTGATGCCCGCTTCACCCCTCTTCACCCAAGCCCCATATTCTAAGGGGCGGCAGCCACTACTCCTTCTTCTTCTTCTTCTTCTTCTTCTTCTTCTTCTTCTTCTTCTTCTTCTTCTTCTTCTTCTTCTTCAACACTATGAGAGAGTACCCGCGTCATTCGACAAATCCACTATTTTTTGTGTGTGTTAAATCAGGATATGCCGTTAATATTACATTATTGGTAGTGTTCATTTGTTAAGTGTGTGTGAAGAGAGAGAGAGAGGGGGACAGAGAGAGAGCGAGAGCGCACATTGACTATTGGATCGTTCAATCGGAGAAAGGGTTTAGGTTCTAAAGCTTAGTCAAACAACCTGACCTATCCGACATTTAAATAACAAACACAATTCCCACACCTAACATTAGGCATAAAATGATTGCAGCATCCACATTATTAATCTTTATCAGACCAAGTAAGACATTCTCCTACCAGAGTTATTTTCGAATGTTTGAAAACGTTTCTTTTTAAATGATGAAATATAGAACTAGAGATACACCCACCGAGAGACAGGAAAACAGAGGTATGATGGTGGCGGGAGGAGGGGAGTAGGTCTATGGGGTTCGAAAGAGATTTAAAAAAAAAAAGAGATCGTTTTTTTTTCTTAAAATGACGAGTCTCTATTGGAAAACGGAGGAGGGGATGGGGTAAAGGATTGAGGGGGAATGCTAAACGACGTCATCACAGCGACCGTTGAGCTGTCTCCGCAAGATGAGTGAATGCGCTGCTTGCATACAAAGTGGACCTCGATGTGTTGAGCCCACTGAGCTATATATAAACTGGAGCGCTCTCGCCGGCCGTATACGTGAGGAAACTAGCCGCCATATTGGAATGGCCCTACCGGAGCGTCTGCTATACTGAGGCATGCCTACTTTTCCGTTGTAGCGTAGTCCTCGTAGTGTCTACTTGTATTGCAATGTGTCCCATTCTTCCTAGTTCTATTATTACGGAGATGTGCTAGAATTATAACAAACCCAAATAAACCATGTACACAATTCAAAAATTGATTGTGGGCATATACGGAAGAAGGAGAAGACACAGAGAGAGAGAGAGAGAGAGAGAGAGAGAGAGAGAGAGAGAGAGAGAGAGAGAGAGAGAGTGTGTGTGTGTGTGTGTCTGTTGATCTTGCTTACAGCTAGGCCTACACGTCACACCGAGAAAGATTAAGAGAGAGAATGTAGGTGTGTGTGATTAATGTATCTTGATATTTTCAGGCACAAAATTACAGAAGGAAAGAAATGACAGGGAGGTTATGTCGGTGAATTGAATTTTAGGTCTTGACAGACAGACAGACAGACAGACAGACAGGGAAAGAGAGAGATTTCATTTGTAATTTAAGGGCGAACAGAAAATATAAATTAAAGGTTACATACACACAACGCACACACACATAGGGATTCAAAAGTGTATCAGTTCATTCAGCAAGTCATTTAATGTAGTTTTTCCACTGAGCTGTATATACATATATATAGCTCAGTGAGTTTTTCATTCAGAATGCCCTTATTTCAACAATAAAAACACTTGGTAAGATCATTTGTAATTTAAGGGCGAACAGAAGATATAAATTAAAGGTTACATACACACAACACACAGGAATTCAAAAGTGTATTCACAGTTCATTCTCAAAAGTGTATCAGTTCATTCAGCAAGTCATTTAATGTAGTTTTTAATTGAAAATGCCTTTATCTCAACAATAAAAACACTTGGTAAGATCATTTGTAATTTAAGGGCGAACAGAAAATATAAATTAAAGGTTACATGCACACACACATAGGGATTCAAAAGTGTATCAGTTCATTCAGCAAGTCATTTAATGTAGTTGTTCATTGAGAATGCCCTTATCTCAACAATAAAAACACTTGGTAAGATCATGGTTGTTTTAAAATAGCAAGTTGTGAAATACAAACAAAACAAACCAAAAGTGATACAATGCGAACAGTGAGGATGTATACACCAATTACAAATTTATCTGTGCCAAAGAATACATTGAAAAGAAACATCGATATTCTGTACAACCCATACACTGATACTACTAGTACACTGGTAAGTATTACTACAATTAGATACTATCTGCAGTCAAACAGACTGCTGGCTAATAAGTTAAGTTCAGGTCTTCAGTGATACAAGTATCACAATTAACAGTGAGACATATTTTAACATTAACAGGTCCATGTTATAGACAGAGTTGTATTAACCAATAAAACGACAGTGCATCACCAATTAAAGAAAAAAGTTAGAAATAATGAATAAAACAATTAGCATACAGTACAGCTTAATTTCAAGTGGCATTAGACTGTGCTAGTTTAGAAGAACTCAGTACATGTTGAAAAACACAACTTTGCCACTAGCTTCTTGGCACTTTAAACTTGACTAATGTCATTTGATGTGGGCTTGCTGCCTCCAGTAAGTCTCAGAGGCTAAGACTATTTTTAGGTCGACTAAATTATTGGAGCCATGATGGTAAAGTAATAGCTAAAATTAAAAAGTGTATGCTATCAATACATATACTTCGTTTCAAATGCTAGTGAATTTCGCACTTTCTCAACAGTCAAAATATCTTGCTCGACACACATGGTTTGCATTTAATTTTCTTAGGCAAAAGCTGCACAACACAGTACACTGTTTATTGTGGCTGCTGTATAAACTGTATTTCGTTTCATTCCAGACAATCACTGGTTTTTGAATAGTATCAGCTTTGAGAACTGTTTCCTTATTTTTGCGCCAGTAATCTTTTCTGTATATTGCTTACCAAGGTGATGCATTCTGATCTTAATGAAGCACTCGGTGCATGTCTTTATTAGAGTCAAAACATGGTTGGTTGTTGGTTCAGAGTCAAGCATATGAGTGTACAAACACTGAAAAAGCTGTTTCCTTGAGCTACGCTCCAGCACTGAAGCCACAAGATCACCAATCATTCCATCGACCTGGGACAAGCTACCATGTGTTATTTTAAGTATCAGCTGCACACCTTTCTCCGTTTCGTGGCAAACAGCAAGAACATCTGGTGATGGCAAGACCAACCCCCCTCTGTTTTTAAAGTGAACTAAAGATACATTTGCTGAGTCTGACATACTATATTTTTTCGTCTCAATCAGTGCATCGATGCACACAGGACAGGCAATTCTTTTAGTTACCATACGCACAACATATCCTGCGATGTATGATATTGCAGCCTCCTTATATTCAGAAAGATTGTGAACACAAGTCACTTCCATCGAGTCAAGATCATTCTGAACATCCTCCTGAGATTCAAAGTTATACTTGCGAGCAGCTTCAATATCTTCATACCGTGTGCGTTCTTCTACTTGATCAAGTATTTGGGTATTATCTTGAGGTACACAATTGCCCTTCCCCCCTTCAATCTGATGTCTCATCAAAAGTTTTTTGTAGGCAGCAGCAAACTGGGTGGCTGTCGGATTCTTGTTAACCCCCCACCAGCAGATCTGACAGCACCAAAAAACAATTCAAGGTGATCCTGTGACAATTTATACGTCAGTAAGTAGGTCATGGGAGCCTTGTCTGAGAGTATAAGATCTGCCACCAGAAATCGCAAACTTCTAATTGCCACAAGGAAGCCCAGAAAACCAGTCTTTCTCCTTGATTGAAGTATGCTTTTGCCAGTGTTATCCTGCAATGACATGATGTACTCCTCTGCTACACCAAGGAAAATATCCACATAGGAAAAGTTTGCGGATCTAATGGGTGCCTTGTATCCTTTTGCCAACGGATTTCTAGAATTTAAAATGTCAAACAGTCGATCAAACAAAACAATGAAATTGACTGTGGCCTCACATCCTGTAAAAACTTCTAGATTCAAATGATCTCTACAAAACACAAGTGCATCTGCTACGCTTGAACTCAAACACTGGGCTGCAATATTGACCTTCATTTTCTGTTTTCTCCAGTTTATGTGAGCTGACCGTAACTTGTTGCCCAATCTGAGCCCCTCTTGTTCCTGCAATGCATGCAGGTGTTCAATATATTCCCACTTTATCTGTGCTCCGTCTGGCTGTCTGAGGACTCTGCCATCAGCAAAAGTGTTTCTCACCAGTTTAAGCATATGACATGCATCCAAGAACACACACAGTCTACTTTCAGCATCACAAGGGTGGGGAAAAGAAGTTACCAACTGTGACGGATCGAGGTCTGCCCCAAGCATTTTCAACATAGTGAAATGAGAAGAAGGGCCGTCGCAAGTGAGTGATTTAATTTTGATCCCGGTTTCATATAATTTATATAAGCAAGTTCTTACTAAATTGGCCTTTTCAGCCCCAGTGAGAGAATCTACCAAAAAATAGCCACATGGAACTTTCCAAGAGTTATTCAGTGACACTACCATAAGGACTAATGCTTCTTTGGCGGCGGGAAGAGAATCATCATCTAACTCTGTCCCAAGATCAACAAACCCACGGAACTTTTTGCCATCCCACTCAACATGTTTTTTGATTGCCATTTCATCGAGCTGAAGGCCACACACGACCTCCTGTCCATCTCTCTTAGCGGCCAGTGCTCTTGCCTTGAGAGCAGTGAAAACTTCTTCTGTAAACCCAGGGTCTCCCTCAATGGTACTATACCACTTTCGTATCACAGAGGGATGTGGCAAGCCCAGATCAAATGACTTTCGGACAAACCTGTATGCTTTCGCAGAATAGAAGCTAAGAGTCATGGCAAATGAACGCAACTCATTTGAGTATTGACCAGGATCACTGTGATTTTTCTTTTTTAAAATCCTTTTCATCAGATCTTTTGAAACACCAGAAAAGGTAGTTTCAAGAAGATCTGCACACTGGCTAGTCACTAGATTTTTATTTCTCAACACATTTATAACAGATTTCAATGAAGATACCTTTTTTTTCAGTCTGGAACATTTCGTTTGTTGCAATTTAATTTTTTTTCTCAATTTCTCGTTTTGTTCTAATACAGAATCTAAAGTGCGCTTAAGTTTGTTAGGGCTTGCTGACACATGGTACACGTGATCAGATTGACCGCTGGCTGTTGGTTGATCCAACACTGACCCAATTCCCTTCTCTTCATAATGGCAGTCAGGGTCGGAGACAGCATCTTTAGTCCTTTGCCGAGGTGGAGCACGTCTTTTGACGCACTGAAAATAAACAAAATAATAATAATTTTTCCATCTCTTCTGTGCTGGTGTATAATAATAATAATAATACAGGATGCTATATATACGCGCCTTTCCCCAAATCAATCAGGCTCAAAGCGCGGCGATCTATACCAACATACACTCTCACCTGTCTCATCCACCCTCACACACACCAAATCACACACACACATCCATCACTCAAACAGGTGGTGTAAAGGCAGGGAGATCGCTATTAGAAGACGGACAGAAAATCGAATTTTTATTTTTGACATTTTTATATTGACTGCGTCCTGTACCATTATTGAAGGGAGGGAGGAAACCGGAGTGCCCTGAGAAAACCCTCGGTGACCTCAATAGTCCCGTACCTAAGTCACATACGTTCGCCCCTTGCGGGAATCGAACCCGCGACCTTCGGCATAGGAAACCGGCGACTTATCCACTGCGCCACGAGGCCCCCCCCCCCCCCCCCTTCACATGTAATGGAAGTGAATGCAGATAATAAAGAAACTTTTTGGCCCCTTTATGTATTTCAGTATTGTGAGTCATCGCTCCTAATTAAAAAAGATGCACTATTTTTGGTCAGTTATAAATGTATGATCATAGGATTAGAAAGGTTTTTTTTGTTTTGATTGACCTAGTTGCTTATCTTTATCTTTATGGAAATCTCAGGGCTGATTAGGAAGTAACTTACTGCTGATATATGAATAGCAGAAAGAAGAAGTGCTTAGAAGGTTGTCTCCCCCCCTCACCTCTCCCCTCCCACATGCCCCTCCTCCTCTTTCCAACTGAATTATCAATTAGGCCAACAAGTAATTTATTTACCTGTAAACATCGTCATGCTCATAGAGTTCTTTGGGTCAGAAAATGTTTCTGTCATATTACTGTTACATTTCTTTATTAGGTAAAAAGATGGAAAAAAGAGAATCCGAAATAGAAAGACACTCACTTTCTGAAGATGTGCAGGAAAATCAAACAGGGTGGGCACGGCATCGAGCTTCAAGCGGGTGGTCTGGCCAGTTCTGTCGAACATCTCCTGCACAAAGTGCTGGGAACACACTCTTGATGACGATGTGGGCATGAATTCTTCCCGTCTTATATTGGCTTGCCACCTCCTCCTTCGCTCTGGTTCCTTGGAGGCATCAGGGAACCTGCCAGAAAAATGACACACAGCATTTATATTTCTGGACCTAGCTGAGATGTTTGTACACAGCAAGCAATTAGAACAGATCAACCGTTTCCTAGAAAGACAATAGTGCTATATAGGAATAATAATTATAATAATAATAATAATAATAATAATAATAATAATAATAATAATAATAATAATAATAATTATTATTATTATTATTATTATTATTATTATTATTATCATCATCATCATCATCATCATCCATCATCATCATCATCAGCAGCAGCAGCATATCATCACCATCAGAATAAGAATAATATTAATAATCATCATCATAAAAAGAATAATGAACATGTATACTATTATAGCCCCTATTACTAAATAACTTAGCTATAGCCATGATAGGCACATACATTTACAATTTACACGCACACACACACACCCACACCCACACTCCATTAAGCCTAAGATTTGTTTCTTGAGCTCTGATACTAAACTCTGTGCTCAGTGGGTGACTAGATCAACATTACAACAATGGCCTTTTTGGTAAACAATCTTTCTAGCTTTTGTAAACCACAGGCTGTGAAGTCCGTAGGCCTCGCCTCAATTACATACTATACATAGTATATATAGCCTGTGTAGTCCGTAGGCCTCGCCTCAATTACATACTATATATAGTATAGGCCTACTATGTATAGTATGTAATTGAGGCGAGGCCTACGGACTTCACAGCCTGTGTGTAAACAAGCAAATACTGAATAGCCTAGGGCCTACATAATACATCCACGTTATTACTGACATCTGACAGTTTATAATTAATACGTAACACACATTTCATCAGAGGTCGATCTAGAGTAGCGCTCAAACGCTTTTCTGAACTGAGAAATGAAAACAAAATTGTGCTGACCATTTTATCGTTGATTACCTAATATAATAATACTCACTTGTGAAAAGTAATTCCTCGTGTTATCCTCAGTGCAGCTGATGACCGGTTGTTGCATCCAAAAGCGCAACAGTAAACCATTTTGCTGGTGAAGGTCTAGAGACTCACTGTATCAGTGTTGATATTTTGGGTCACGGCAATATGGCGAACTGCAAATCTCGTTTCCCGCGAGGCGCTCCTATAAACGCAGCGAGATGAGTGCTCCAGTGTATATACAGCTCAGTGGTTGAGCCTCATGTCCTCTTGAATTCATGGACTGCGGGTCTCGTCCGTTGTATAGACACGCAGACATTTATTATCCAGAATATAGAATACAGAATTATCATGCGGGTTATACGGCCATGAACTATGGGTTATAGTAGAGGGTAGATGTGCCTCAGACTGCTATGCCTACACATGTTTTATTTGTTACATTAAACGCTACAGTCCCCCGTTGGGGTGCCGGGGGTTTCAGTATAAATAGTATCCCCACTTTCTGGAAATTTAGTGCTTTAAATTCCCACTGTCGCTGTCTTTTTCATTTATTGTTTCTCATTCTTGCTCTGTTATATCAATCTGCTATACTATCTTCTTCTTAGCTAGACCAGTCACCTACCTTTTTTCTTGAAAACTCTTCCGGGACAAGACTCCTTATTTGTGTGTGAGGTCTGTTGGATCAGCTTGGGAATATTGAACGCTTTTCTGCCAGGTGGTCACTAGGGCTTCCTATGATGTTATTATTTAGCAATGTAGGCATTTTATATGTATGTGTATGGTTGATAATTTATAATGATGTTTGTATTCTATTTTGTTTTTGTAAACGGAGGTTCGATAAATTAGAGTACAGCCTCAGCGTCCCCTGCGTGGGATGTCTTTATTGTAAAGAGACTGGCTGGTGGAGAGCTTTCAGCTTTACCACTAGGGTTGTTTCAGCAGATCTTCTATGCGGATCAGGGGTTGTCCGGTCCTGATTTGGTTCGGAAGAGTCCGCTGGACCTAAAGCAATAATCATGTAATGTAATGTAAACGCTACAGGCAATTATTATTATTATTATTATTATTATTATTATTAGTAGTAGTAGTAGTAGTAGTAGTAGTAGTAGTAGTAGTAGTAGTAGTAGTAATAGTAGTAGTAGTAGTATTCGGACACGGGATAATCATTTAGTGTTTCTGCTTCTGCTACTGAAGTCTTATATTGCGCCGACTTCAATGAATTGCGCAAATTATGCTTGTTTCCTGTCCTTATCGGTGAATCAGTTCATCAATGACCTCAAGAGTTTTAGTTCTTGCTTGATTGCGCAATTTTAGCTTCTACTTTTACCTATTACGTCAATTTTAACTTCACGAAACAATTTGTTTTCTCCCACACCTATCCGTGTGACAAACTCAACTTGTTCAAGTGATTTTCTTTTAAAAATTCCCGTAACCTAATTCACCTCCCGCCTTCCCCTCCCCCCCCTTTCCCTTACGTCCACAAACTCAGACATTTGAATTGATTGGATTAAATAACTTATTTTTGTATCTTTAATTTCTTCTCACTTTTATAACTATAATTTGTGCCTGTCAGATTTGTTATAGTATTCATATTGTGTATATATATTGTTTGGAATGCGTGGTATAATGTGATCACAGCTTTGTGATCTTGCTTCTTCTATGACGTTATGTTTGTCCGACTTGGCTGGAGGTTAGAGCCGTACATAAACTTGAACCTGAAGACGTCGTGTCGCAGTGGATTTGTCGCCGGTTTCCTATGCCAAAAGTCGCAGGTTCGATTCCCGCAATGGGCGAACGCATGTGACTTAGGTACGAGACTGTTGAAGTCACCTTGGTTTTTTTTCCCGGGCACTGTTTCCTCCCTCCCTACAATAATGGTACTGGATGCAGTCAATGTACACATTTCACAACCTTAAATTCATGTCCTATCTGTCTTCTAATAGTGATCTCCTTGTCTTTATACCATATGCATGAGTGATAGATGTGTGTTGTGTGTGTGATTGTGGGAAAAACATGTCAGCGTGTATGTTGGTACGTATCGCCGCTCTTTGAGCCTGATTGGTGAATTGGGGAAAAGCGCATATATATCACCCATTATTATTATTATTATTATTATTATTATTATTATTATTATTATTATTATTATTATTATTATTATTATTATTATTATTATTATTATTGTTGTTGTTGTTGTTGTTGTTATTATTATTATTAAGACAGAAAGAGACATTTGATATAATTAGACCTGTAAGTATGGAATTTCCTTTGTAAAAAAATTCTTTTCGCCTCTTTCAGCAACCTAATTTTTAATTGAACCATATTTTCTAAATAATCATTAGTTTGCGAACAATGTACGATTTATCTAAATAATATATTGTTTTCGTAAATAACTTATTTACCTAAAGAATATATAGTTTAGGTTTAAAAATCATGAAATAGGTAAATCAGGCATTCTTGCTGAATAAGGAATTATTTACCTATAATAATGCATTATTTAGCAGATTGTGTTAAATAATGTATTATTTAGAAGTGTTACACTCCGTTTGATGTTGGTGTTTTTCTATCAGTAGTTGGTTCAGCCCCAATGCTGAAGTACTGATGAGTGTAGCTCAGATTCGTTTATCCACGCAACCCGTTCAATCAGCATACAAGTCACAGAGTCGACGTATGAAGTTTTCCACTTTTATTCAGCACACATCAACAACTGCATATACAATCACTTTTTCACTCTCAACTTTTTACTTTCAACACACTATCAACAACAACACACTCCTTTTTAAAACAGTGCGGCACTTAAATAGTCTCTTCATACTCCCGAACAATTTAGAACACGGTAGAATGACGCACTACCACCAATCAATTGAAACTTCGTCATCACTGACTTACGTCATACCACATTATTTTCCGTCCCAGAATGTTCTCAAATATTTACATTTATCGGGAATCTTCGATCGACCGTAAACACGCAAATCTAGAGAATTCTCCAATAATATCGACTAACGAAAATTATCAACGTTATACAAAACTTCTTCTAACAACCATGCAAACTCAAATCAAAGGTAAATACACTCTATTATTGAATACTTTGCAAAACAAAACGATTAGATCTATCGTGCGCGTTTCAGATATACTATCCTTCGCGTTTCAACGTAACAAGAAGTATTTCTAATTAATGATTTGTTTACTTATATAATGCATTATTTAGCAGAATTTGCATTGGCGTCCTTGCCTTCAGAGTACTTCCGTCATGTTTCTCGTCAGTCCGACCTGCAAATTCCTGGTAGTTTCGAATAAGCTCAAACTTTCCGTTCCAAATTATAACCTAATTCAACTCAAAAGAAGAAACGGAAACACAGTCTCAACACAGTTTTTGGGTAAATGAACACAAAAAGAAAGCTTTTTTTTTTCTTTTGACGGAGATGCTCAAAATCTGGACACTCTGAAATCTGACCTTTCTGACTTTTCTCTGACCTTTCGTTTGTGTTCTGGAGGTTACAGACGTCTTATGTTCGAATTTGTGGATTGATTTAAGTTGTAAAAGAAAAAATTAACACACATTTGGGATACAATATCGTTGGAAAGACCTTGCATTTCATTCTAGACAGCAGTAAAATTAGAAAAAAAAAGTTTTTCAAGCGAATCCTGGAATTTCCTAAATAATGAAAATTGGAGTCCATAAACAACGAATTGTTTATGTAAATAATGCATTGTTAAGCAATATCTTCAAAATAATACTTTATTTAGCAAATTATGATAAATAATGCATTATATAGGTAAACATCATTATTTAGAAACATTTCTCAATAATAAAGTATTTAACGCAATCTGCTAAATAATGTATTATATAGTTGTTGTTTTTTTTTTAATTTACCAACAATGCTTTATTTATCTATATCATGATTTATTTCTGTAAGCAATACATTGTTTAGGTAAATAATAAGTTATTTACGGAGATAATAAATTATTTAGAGAAATCTTACATTGTTTGCAAGCAAATGATCATTTAGAAAATATGCTTCTATTTAAAGGTTATTTAGCTGAAAGTGGTAAATGTACACCGAAAAATATCGCCAATAAATAATTTACAAAAGGAATTCCATACGTAAGAAACAATTCAGTCCAAATGTTTTTCAATGAAAAAACTCAATATTCTTATAATTAATTTTGATCAACTCTCTTTTCCGTTAATAATAAAAGTGGACAATACTAATTTCTACCAAGTAGCGACAGAAATAAGTGGCTATGAGGTCGAGGAGTATTCGGGATGTGCAAGGAAAACAACAAGAATGGGAAATGGTAACCGTATTAAAATTCTAGGATAAGAAAGGTCAAATTGATTCAGGTTTCTATGATTGTGTTTTGCTGTTATTTGGTGGCGTTATCTTGCAGTATGCCTTTCTAATTCAAAAATCCCCTTGTAATGGAACCATTATGATATTTACGACACAAGGTTTTCCTCACTGGCGAAACGTCTCAGAGTTTTGCTATATTCTCAAGTGAATTGACGCAGTAAAATCTTTATTTTGGTGGGAAAGAGCTTTTGATTGATTCAAATGAATTAGTAATTAATTGCATCAGTGGGAACAACGTCTACGACACATAATGTGATGATGATGATGCATGATGAAGATGATGATGATGATGATGATGATGATGATGATGATGATGATGATGATGATGATGATGATGATGATGAAGATGATGATGAATTATATTTATATAGCGCAAATCTAACAAAAACTCAATGCATATACTCACACATTTATTCACATCCATTTGACAAAACATAGCATGTATACTTTCAGGTACATATGTTACAAACAACAAAACGCATAATTATTGTCAAAAGCAAACACTTACACATCCACATTCCCTGTAAGATGGAGAGAAGTAAATAAAATTTTATACATACAAATAAGCTAATCCAAGGCCAAGCGAAATAAGTAGATTTTCGGTTGTGCTTTAAATGTGTCAATCTCTTTCGAACTTTCTCAGACCGACAAGAAGTGAGTTCCAGAGAAATGGTGCAATGAAACTGAAACCACGCTCGCCAACGGTTTTCAGGTTTCGACGCGGAACCTTCAACATTTTTTCCCTGTGGATGTTCGGAGAGTGCGGGCTGTCCTGTAGGATGCAAGTTAATTTGAAAGAAATGATGATGATGATGATGATGATGATGATGATGATGATGATGATGATGATGATGATTATGGTGGTGGTGGTGGTGATAATGATTCGACACTTTATTCCAAAATGGCGAGGTAAAACAAGCATACAGTCCAAAAACAAACAGTTTTAAGAATTCGTTGCAAATTTCAAGCATTTCTGTACACGAACCAAAGAAAGATTGTTAGCCGAACATTCTTTTTACGAATGTAGGCAAGAATGAAGACTGTTTACCACAAATGAAATGCAGCAGAAGTCGTACTAAACTACACAAGCTTTTTGTATATCAATGAATAAAGCAATGAACAAATATATATTTTTGAAACCACAAATAAAATTATATGTTTGAGAGATTTGAGCACTTTATACACAAAAACTCAGGGGAGTCTCCCTCGCTTTTCAGCAAATTGTGTATAGAAAAAAGAAGAGCAAAAGGATAAAGATGTTATGGATAAAAGGAAAAAGAAAGGAAAATATTCGCTGCTTCCGAATGGCCGTCAAGCAGGGAAGCAAACGATGTCAGTCGCCGATGGAACAACCAATAAAATTTGTTACATCATCTCCTCCAGCCAAAAGAGAGAGCGAGAGAATGGAAGCGAAGCAGGAGAGAGAGAGAGAGAGAGAGAGAGAGAGAGAGAGAGAGAGAGAGGGTAAAGAGAGAGAGAGAGGTGTTGAGGAGGGAGGGGAGGGGGTTAGAGGTTGCGTAACGTTTAGCTTCCGCGATGATGCTTGTAGCTTATAAGAGAGCAACTAAAGATAGAATCGTTCTGTCCCTTATAAGCTTAGGTTTCTAGGGACGTTAATCTAAATAACCAACCATAGAATCGTTGGCGACATCAACGAGGAAGGCATTAAGTATACTGGGTGGGATGTGAGGAGTGCACTCATCCTCGTCGCTGTTATTATCGTCATTAGCAACTTCTTGTTCCCCAGCGGTTGCTGATGACGACGATTGCACCAGGCTTACATGTGTCATGTCCTTTTAAACTGTGCTGTTGTGTGGTAATCCTATCCAAATGGCTCAATGATACTAAGATGAACTGATTAACTTCTAGTATCCTGAAATACATACTCGTTTTTTCTTGTCCCGTTTTCTTTCCTTTCTTTTTTCTAGGCCCTCTTCCTTTACCAATTTCTGTTGCTGACCTTATCTAGTCTTCCCACCGTTCATCTTCGTATTTTCTTCCTTACCAGTTCCATTGAGCATTTATCATGGCGACTTCATTGTTTCTGATGTCTTTCATCAATGTCATGGCTTCATGAAGGATACGATGCTCATGCATGGCTTCAGAACTTCTTGACTTCCTCCCAATGCAATCTTTCTCTCATCTTTTCATTCTCTTTCTTCTCTCTCTCCCTCCTCTGCCTTCTTTTTGTTCATACGGCTAGTTTTCCGGTTTCTCTTCTTGGGTCGTCCTTGTTTGGGCGTCTGGTTCCATGTTTCAGAGGTCTTATTTTCTCTTCATCTGGTCTTCCAGCGGTTGTTTTTGTCTCTTCCTTCTCCATTTGGGGGGGGGGGGGGGGGGGGGTAACAGTGAATCTGTAGTAGACTAGAGAAGGCGCGCAATATTTATACGATGTTTCACCTCCCCCTTGTCACCGCAGCGGCACGTGAAAGAACCTGGTTATTTTAGTTCAAAAGGCAGATGACCGGCTCAAATTATACGCCAAGACAAGTAAATCGTTCAGGATCGCTCATTTGTTTGGGGCGTTAGACTGCGCAATAAGCAGCAAGTTGGCGCATTATGTTTTCGGCCGGTCTTTGATAGTAAAGTGTCATGTTAAAACTCCATCCTCCCTTCCCCCCATCCCCACCCCCCATCCACCCCCACCCCCACCCCAGTTTCATTCTTCCATATATCGTGTTCACTGTTCCGATCACCAATTTCTTGCCGTCTTGGCCTCTTTGCTGTGACTAATTTGCTTTCACTGCCATAACCCCTGGTTGGGTGGCTTGGAAGTCAGTGGCGCTACACAGTGTACAATAATGCAGCAAGCGTGCGTCGCGGGTAATGGGGCTTAGATCCTGAATTGTGAAAAGTACTTTATGCGCGTTAGAGCCCCTTGAGAAGCGCTTTGATCTGATAGAGGCAATATATAAAATTATAATGAAAACAACAACAACAACAACAACATCAACAACAACCACCACAGTATTTATTCACGAGCTTCCTCTTTCTTTGTTCTTGTGAGTGTTTGTTAGTGTATGTGTAATTTTGTCATTTCAATAGACGCCAAAGCTCTGTGCGGATCGCTTTGTTCTCTTATACTCTCAACACAAGCCGTCCTACCGCTCTCATATTCTTGGCGCTGATGTTCTGTATGCAAGAGTTTGTCGCAGCGATTCCGATGTGGGTGATGTTGGCTGGCAATGATGATGTGTCCTGGCCAAGGATGATCTACAGCGTGCCATGCATAATCTTACCCTTTCCCTGTCAGGCGCGGGTTATGTGTGTGGTTACACACAGGGCTAAAGGGTCAAGCCATTGGGCAAAAACACGTTTTCCTCTTTTTTTTTTTCCTTTTAGTGTGGCTCGGAATATGAGAATATGGAGTAAGGAGAGGTGTATACAATTATAGGCTGGTGGCTTGCCTGACAGAGCGAAAGAGAGTGAGAAGGGGGTTTAGGGTAAAAGGGGTGGAGATGGAATAATACAGAATCAATCGTAAATACAATGAATATTTATGAATAAATCACATAATCAATGTTTTAAGACGTTTTTCCCTTCTCTCTCTCTCTCTCTCTCTCTCTCTCTCTCTCTCTCTCTCTCTCTCCCTCCCTCTCTCTATTTCTCTCACTGTAAACACAGCCAAAACGAAAGTAGTGGTTTTCCGCGGGTACTTTGCAAAAAGGGAAGTCTGGTTATATGGTCAAGAAAAGCTAGAGGTTGTAGGGTCCTACAAATACATTGGTTTGATTTTTTTTCAACTAAAGTTGGCTTCAGTGTAGCTTTAAGGGAGTTGGAACCCAGAGCAAAGCGCGGTAGTATCGAAGTTTTCAATGCTTTAAGTTGTTGTTGCATCATCAGATTATCATAAGTTGTACTGATGTAACATAAACAATTTACAAAATCTACCATGCGCACATCATAGACATTTTCCAAATTAATTAGTTAATTAATCAAACTATAGAAATCGTAATACTACTGACGTACACATACACTTTTAACAACATACATTCCCTTGTAACAATTTGTTGACATTAAGAAACACACAAAAGAAAAAACACAAAAAACTTTCAACTTCACCTGTGAATAACGAAGTACTTATAAATGTCATTTTGCGTCTTACAAAAAGTTGAAGTTAGACCTCCAGGCCCTTACCCCCTCCCCCACTCCCCATAAACACACTAAAAAAAAGATAAAATAATCAATCAGAATTCAAACAAATTAATAAATAATTCCCCCCACCCTCCTTCCATTCCATCCAAAAATAAATAAATAAATAAATAAATAACACTTATTTATTGAAACTAATAATGCTTAATTAAATAAATTAGGTACAAAGAATAAAAAGAAAATTGTTAGACTAATTGTTAGAAGTTATTTAGAAGAAATTTAATAAATTATGACTTCTAAGTAATTCTATGAGCATTAAGCTCAATGACCAATCAGAATGTTCTTCTCGATATACAATGCTTGAGACTGACATAAGTAGCTTTAATTTATTTAATCTAATGTGTAAAGGCTGAACATGGTTATAATTTTGTTGACATTCAAATATTAAGTGATTTACATTCAAAATGATACCACAATTACAAAGAACTTGAGGATTTATGAAACGAGCACGCCAAGCATTTAGCCTTAATCTGTAAAATAAACTGTTAATTTGAAAAGATTTTGAAATAGATATAACTTTATTTGATACTGGTGAATTATCCAAGTAATGTTTTTCAATGACCTCTTACTTGTATTTCTCATTCCATTGATTCCAAGCACATCGTTTTATTTGATTATTAATTTCATTTGTTGTCAGGTTGAAAAATAATTTAATGGATTCGTCCGACGATGCACCATTCTCTGCTAAGTGGTCAACAATGACATTTCCTAATATATTTAAATGACTGGGTACCCAAATTAAAGAAATATCCGATCTCCCGGTAATGATTTGATGACACAAAATTTTTATTTCTGTTAACAGTTCCTGTCTCTCTTCTACTACACCAAGATGACAAAACCGATAATGCTGATTTTGAATTAGAAAATATTGTTATTTTTAAAGGAATACTAGTCAAATCAGTTATGAAAGATAGACTCATTAATATTGCAATTAGTTCAGCTGTAAAAATCGTACTACTTTTCTGTAAAAAAAAAGTATTGTCGGGTTATATTAAAATCGAGAATATAAAATGTTGCTCCAATATTTCCGTTTTCTAAAACTGATCCATCAGTATATATTTGCAACGAATTTTGAGAATACAAATGAATATATTCTTGTGCAATTGTTGCCAATAATAAAGGATTTACTTTTTTTTAGAAATATCTCCATAATCCAAAATTATCTCCGAAGCTAAAAGAAGCCAAGGCGGATATGGGCTGCATGAAATAACACATGGTGATTTTGTATCAATTGGTGTGGAGTCTGTTAAAGGAAATATATATTCATTAATTGACATAAAAACACTTTTATTTTTAAATCCTTTGTTAATTTTAATATTTTCACTTAGCTCAATTGTTGTAGAATTTACAATTGATCTTGCCGGCGTAATGCTTTAAGAAGGATGAATTGTAACTGGTCCGTAATTTTCTTTAAACTTTTTGACACACAGATTGCCCCAATGCTGCTGTATGCAGCCGAGATCTGGGGTTCTCAAAAAGTTGAAGTGGTGGAAAAAGTTCATCTTATGGCATACCAAAAGGTACTGGGTGTTGCACCAAAAGTACCTAACACTCTTGTGTACGGTGAGCTGCGCCGCTACCTACTATACCTGAACTCTTCAGCGAAGTGTGTAATGTTTTAGTTCAGACTTCTTAAACAACCGACACCACGCTTCTCTCCTATGGCTTATGATATGTTGCTGCAACTACATGACAGGGGTAAAAGATCTTGGGTCACCAATGTGACGAACTTGATATGTTGCAACGGCTTTGGGTATGTTTGGTTGTTTGGTCAAGTCGGAAATGAGAAACAATTCATTCGTGAATTTAAAACAAGGTTGAGAGACTGTTTTTGCCAAGAATGGTTTTCCCACTTGGAAAATAGTGCGCATTTTCAGTTGTACAACTGCTTTAAAACGTGTCTCGAGCGCGAAAAATATATTGACTTTCTGCATACCAATAATTATCTGAGAACGCTCGCAAGATTTAGGATTGGGGTAACGCATTAACGGACATTAAAGCGCATAAAGTTCCGCTTTTCGGAAAACCCTGCGAAACAACTTTGTCCCTTTTGTCCATAGGCAGTGGAACACGAAATTCATGTTATTTTTCAGTGCCCAGTGTATACAGAACTTCGTCAGAAATGTTTAGTCGTATTGAGACATGTTTCACTGCGTGTGCAGCTTGTCAATTTATTTAAAAGCCAGAATAACGACACGCAGTATAATTTATGCAAGTTCCTGTTTTTGATGATTCAAAAAAGGAGGCAAGCTCTATCAAACTCAACGAATGCAATTGTTACGTGAGAGCATAGTAGGTATTTCAAGCACTTTCTGGCCATGGCCTCTGTGTGTGTGTATGGGAGCGGGGGGAAAGGGGAATGGGGAGTGATTTTTTTTTTCAACAGAAATTGTCCAACTCTGACTAATGAACTCTATCGTTGGTTTTTTGTCATTAAAATTTCGACTTCAACTTCTCTCTCTCTCTCTCTCTCTCTCTCTCTCTCTCTCTCTCTCTCTCTCTCTCTCCACCCCGCGCCCCCACTCTCCACCCCCTCCTTCTTAAAAATTGTCAAAAATCCGATACGTGTAAGTTTAGCGAGGCTGTCGTGGAGGTGACTGATCCAACCTGCTCACCCATCCAACTATCTTGCCACCTGTCAATTAATCAGTGTATCAGCCGTCAATCAGTTCTAGTCTTCATCAATCAACAAAATCAATCAGGGAATTACACTATTTTTGCACGTCAGCGTTTTCCCTCTCAGTCCATTTTGTCATACATACAGAATTATTTTATCAGTGATGTTGACTTTAACTTTTTTTTTCCTTTGGCGCGAACGCGCGCTCCTGTCTGTGTGTGTGTGTGTGTGTGTGTTTGTGTGCGTGTGTGTGTGTGAGTATGTGCGTGTGTGTGTGGATTTGTAACTGTATTTCGTTGTCTTTCTGGACTTGCTTTTGTTTCAACGTGTGTAAGGTCCCCCTAAAATGGAGGTATTTGATGGCATCTCCCACTACTTGTACATCAAACATAATCTTCTTAGCATTGTACTAAAAACACTACTGGCTTTGGTCAATACCGCCCAATGTATCATATTTAAGCCGCTTACTCTTAGTCTTAGCATTTCTTCTCTGTTTTGTTAAAGAGGGAGTTGACTTTTTTTTTTTTAATAAGGGAGGGGTGGAATCAGAGGGGAGCGGGGTTGGGTGGAGTTGGATGGGGTGCGTGTGCGGGCAGTATGACCTATGTGTTTGTGTGTGTTTGAAGCGACATAGGGATAGGTGGGTAGGGGCACCCATGGCACAACACTGTGAAATCCAGTCCTGTTATTGTTTCTGTGTACAACAGTTATTTTGTTTTGAGTATGCCGCATAATGACGGATCATCTTGTTCTTTATGTCGTTTGGAAACAACCCGATATGAGGGAATGACATTTAGAGGGCCGCTGTTTTTAAAGGCCATCTTTTACTGATTTTGCTTAGCTATTTGACCGGTTCCACCCATGCTATTTATGACAGTACCCTCCTTGGATCTCTCTCTCTCTCTCTCTCTCTCTCTCTCTCTCTCTCTCTCTCTCTCTCTCTCTCTCATACTCTCATACTATATATTGTCGTCGAAAATGTTGCTTTTTTAAAGGACTTTTTTGGTTTAAACAAAATAATGTTTTATTCAAGGAAAACACATAATTAACAAACAACGATTTACATGATAGGAAACAAGCGAGCTTATATAAGCCCACCACCTTTTTTTTCCCTCACAATAGTTTATGTTAGCGGCTGGAGCACATTATATTTCAGATTGGAGTGAATGGCGGGGAAGAGGAACACCACTACAAAAGAACAATACAATGACGTGACATGTTACGTTTTTTTGTGTGTTTGCTTTTTTAAAGCTGAGGTGCACTCACATTGCTAATTACTTGTACAATAGTCCATTTTGGCGCTACTCTGCCCTCATCGTTCGTCTGCTCCAGTTCCTTGTGCTGTCAGCTTTAGTTTCTAGAGATTTCCCATCGCCCGCATTATTATGGAACAGGATGGTTTTTTTTCTCTCCCTTTCCTATCTTACAAATCCCTAGTATTTCGAGATGATAACGGCTTGGTTTGACAAGAAAGAAGCGGGTAGGTTTTTGCTGTTGGACTAAGCCTGAGGAAATTGACTGGCTAAGCTCATCCTTATGACTACGGAAGGCGGTTCTGTGTCATTTTCATGGTTGGTAAATGATTCAATGAGATATAGGGGGGACACAAGGATTATTGTTTAACGCTTCCTGAGATCGTTATGCATAATATGTTATCTCAGCATCGCCCCCTATGCGCGCGCGTACACGCACACATTCTCACACGCGCGCGCGCCTCCACGCCCCTCTCCCCCCAACACACACACGTACACGTACACGTACGCACTTTCTCACCTTCTTTCTTTCCATTTGCCTTTGTTTTGTTTTTGCCTTCTTTCATCTTCAATTTTTTCCTTCTTTCTGTTAAAAGGCATTTAAGTTCAATAAGAATACTATATGCACTTAAATCGACCTTATTATATGTTTTAATTAAAAAGATATCCAACTTCATTATAAACATTGAGCTAGCTATTTGTATTAGTGTTACTTAAATTAAATTCAATTTTAATATGTCCTTGTGTAGGGTTATCTTCCAACTTCGTGTGTGTGTGTGTGTGGGTGTGTGTGTGTGTGTGTGTGGGTGTGTGTGTGTGTGTGTGTGTACACACACGTAATTGGGTGAGTGTAACCCATTTTCTGTCTTCACCAAGCCAATTTAAATTTGGTTTTGAATCCTTTTCAGGTTTTACTTCGTGCAAAATCGTGACCGTCTCATTAGAACATCTTCTTCCTGATTCATTTTAATTGGGCAAGCTTTTGTGAAGGAATGCGCGTTTTCTTGATTTGGGGAGCACGAGTAACCCAGCTGATCTCGAAATTCTGTGAAAGATTGGGTTCCGGTCTTCCCTAAGCTAGCACATTGAATAATCCAATCTGCGAAGCTCGCCCGATTCCTGCACATTTTTTGGTTGTGGCCAAAAATGGTGTTTGGAATAGTGGGATTGTTTCGTGTTTTTGTGTTTAACCGTGGCAAGATTTCTCCCCCTTTTCTTCCAGAGAAGAGGAAACCCCGTTAGCAGTGACGTAGTCTGTTAAGATTTTCTTAATCCTGTAACAGTAAGGAATTGGAATATTGGAAGTAAAAGTCTATTTTTCGAAAGGAAATGGTGCAAGCGCATGCACACATCTTAGCACCTCACCTCCCATCCAACATATCACCACTGTTTGTTTTTTTAAAATTATACAGGGTGGGCCAATAAAATGTTACCACTTTTTAATCGTAAATAAGTGTTTTAAATGAGAACTTTTTCTCGAAATTTTTATTCATAAAAATGTCCAAATTATCATTTGATACCAAACAATCAATTTTTTCACTTGATTTCATCCAACAATTCTTTCCTGGAGATAGGCTTATCTCATGGCGCACAGAAAACTCATGGCCTGCCTACTCCCCTGCTGATCTTTCTCCCGCAGACTACTTCCTATGGGGGAACATGAAGGAGAGAGTGTACTATCTAAACTTGACTACTGCAACTCTCTCCTCTCTGGCTCCCCTCTCTACCTTCTTGAAAAACTTCCGAAAGTCCAAAACTCTGCCGCCCGCCTTGTTCTTAAAGCTAAAAAACGAGACCATGCCACCCCTCTACTCCGATCTCTTCATTGGCTCCCTGTTCGAGCTCGCATCTTGTACAAGCTCTCAACTATTGTTTTCAAATTCTTCACTGGTTCTGCCCCTTCATACTTTACTGACCTTCTCTCTGTCTACTCTCCTGCAAGACAACTCCGCTCTTCTTCTGATACAAGACTGCTTTCTATCCCCCGTGTTCACTCAAAGACCTATGGTGAACGATCTTTCTCTTTCTCTGCTGCAACTGCCTGGAACTCACTACCGATGCAACTCCGACATGCTCCATCGCTTTCTTCCTTCAAGCGCCAATTAAAGACCCACCTTTTTAACATGCAAACTCAATAATTTTCACTCCCCCTCCCTTCTATCCCCATATATAATCTTTTACCAAGTCACGTCATCTGTTCATGGATGGTGGCGGCACCGGCTCGGTTCTTGGTATTCATATTATCTGTTGTTTTACATGGCCATGTTTTACTGTAATTATTTAACCATTTGATAAGTGTATAGTTGTTCTGTTTGCGTGTGTGTGTGTGTGTGTGTGTGTGTGTGTGTGATTGCACGTGTGTTGTCAAGCGCGGCGAGCTCGCTTTCATTACCGTTTGCGAGGTACCGCGCGATACAAATGTACTGTATTATTATTATTATTATTATTACTACAACAACCCACAGACCCTTGGGCCCTGAAGACCAACATCCGTCAGGAAATTCGGAGAATCCCACTTGAGATGTGTGGCAAGGTCATCACAAACTTCAATGTGCGTGTTGCAACTGTAATCCAGAGAAGAGGAGCGTGGATTGAGCATATCATCAATTATTAAACTGTGTACAGCACGAGTGAAAAAGTGGGAAACCTTTGGTATCAAATGATAATTTGGTGCTTCCGTGACATTTCTGTGAAGGAAATTTTCGATAACGTTTTCATTGTAAAACTTTACGTACAATTAAAAAGTGGTAATATTTTATTGGCCCACCCTGTGTGTGTGTGTGTGTGTGTGTGTGTGTGTGTGTGTGTGTGTGTGTAGTTGTGAAACGTCACATTTGGGGAACGAAATTTGCCATTTTTAGTACCAAATGAGGTAATTTTGTCGTTCCCCATTTGTCTGGCGTTGCTCATTTGTTCTAAGTACATGGAAGTGAACTTGTAGTGCATGTGCACTACAACTACACTTCACGAAGTGAAGTTGTAGTGCATGTGCACTTAAAGTACACTTGGCCAAGTGCAGTTGTAGTGCATGTGCACTTAAAGTACACTTGCCCAAGTGTAGTTGTAGTGCATGTGCACTACAACTACACCAGGTCAAGTGTAGTTGTAGTGCACATGCACTACAAGTACACTTGACCTGGTGTAGTTGTAGTGCATCTTCCAGACGGGTAGGATAAGGAACTTTCCTCGACGATTAGGGTAAGGCAGTGCCTCGACGATTAGGGTAAGGCAGTGCCTCGACGATTAGGGTAAGGCACCCATTCCAGAAAAGGGTTAGGGTCAGGGCTAGTTGCAGCGCTGCAACTAGCCCTGACCCTAACCCTTTTCGAGGCACTGCCTTACCCTAATCGTCGAGGCACTGCCTTACCCTAATCGTCGAGGCACTGCCTTACCCTAATCGTCGAGGAAAGTTCCTTATCCTAGCTGTGTTTTTGAACAAACTTGACCTACTTCGTCTCTAATAGGCGAGGAATTAGGTCAAACTTTTTGCGAAAAATGTGCTTTTTTCAAGAAACTTGACCTACTTCGTCTCTTAGGAGCGAGGCATTAGGTCAAACTTCTTGCGAAAAAGTGTCTTTTTTTGAAGAAACTTGACCTAATTCGCCGCCTAAGGGCCGCGAAGTTGGTGAAATTACCCCATTTGTACCTCGTACACGCATGTGTGTGTGTGTGCGTGTATGTGTATATATATATATATATATATATATATATATATATATATATATATATATATATATAGAGAGAGAGAGAGAGAGAGAGAGAGAGAGAGAGAGAGAGAGAGAGAGAGAGAGAGAGAGAGAGAGAGAGAGAGAGAGAGAGAGAGACTATAATTATATATAAATATATATAGTATACGCTAGTAACTGGTATCAGAAAAAAAAAAGTATGCTGTAAGTTTCAAATATACGGCAAAGATATATTATTATTATTTTTTTTATTTTTTTTTTTTACCTCCACACGTCATACTAAAAACAAAATTATAGATTATTTTCTGTTAAACATGAGCTGCACGTACTAGCAATGATAACAGAATTTATGGCGAGATTATCGGAAGAGTTGGATGACGACGAGTGAGTTAGACGTAAAGGAAAGGGGGGGTGAGGGAGAAGAGAGAGACAGCCATACCGGCAGACAGACAGACAGGCAGACATTATCAGCGCATTTCGCTTTCTGGTCTAGCCCAATTATAAGGAAAGTTCAATCTGTTAGAAAATTGGCTGGAACCTAGCTCTGCCTTCTGGAACTCACGTCATCTTTTCAAGAAGTTGAATCACTGTCGACCTACACTTAGGATGAATTATAGTCCCCTGACACGTAAGCGTATGGGAGCGTCCTACACTTAAAAGGGGGACAGATTAAATAGGACCTTGACTTGCCTGGCAAATCAAATCTTAACCCATCGTGGCTTTCGGGAAGTTCAAGAGTGAACCCTTTTTGGTCACCGCATGCCCTGATAGATTTCATCCAGGTGCACTGATGAAGAATTACTCTTGAACGATGATTAATGTAGAGCTAATCAGAAAGTCCTGCCTGAAGGATAGAAAAAAAATCAGAGGAACCGCGTTACTTTAATACTGGACTGTAGGGGCATAATTTTTGAAGAGGCTTTATCGAAAAGAAGCTGTGAGCGTCGTCAAGCACTCGAGATACTCTGCATGAACGCGTCATTCACCAGGAAAATCTCTCCAGAGACCAGTCTGGGAAATTAACCTTTTCAAACCTAGCTCTTCAGAGACCCAGCACTGTACTGCTGGGAGTCCGGTTTAAAGAATTAACCAGGATTAGCCATTTAACAGACTGTCTGCCGAAGACAAGGCATGAGTAGACAAGGCATGAAAAGGGTTAAGACTAGGCCTTTTTGAAGACGTTCACGTTTCTTTGAATTCAGAACGTTACAGTTCAACTTCTCACAGAAGAACATTGATGTTCATTAGTTCAATGCCGTTCTTTGCCCACACCCCCCACCCCACCCCACCCCCCAAAAAAAAACAAAAAAAAATGGCACCATTATTGTGCCCTAAGTCTTGGCCTTATGTTGTACGTTTCCAAGCCTCAACTCTATGGTATTAATTATGGTGAAATTTGGGGTTGAGTGTCTTATGCGGTGAACGGAGCAAGACGTTGTGATCTTTCAGTCATCCATGATTTGAAAACCACCGAAGCAGTATTTTATCACGGCTGGAATGAAGTTTTTAGTTTTACCGTTTTAGGGTTCCAAACAAGATTAGTTAGTACCTTGCGATAAGGAAATGGAGATTTCGTTGTTCTTGCGGAGTTCACTCATACATTATTGGTCATCTTTGACTGTTTTAGAGCGTGACACTACTGCCTCAGCAATCAGTATAATCTTTGTTGTAACGGTGGTGGAGTTAGAGGTAGTGCTGTTTTTGTGCGCGTTCAGTTTAATTATGTAATAATGGTATTTGATGCAGTCAGTGATCTTTTCATTTATTTAATTTAAGGTGTGTACACATAAACTAACAACAATAACAACAATGGAAATAGAAAAAACAACATTAATTTAAAAAATAATAATAAACAAAAAACATTAATAATGTAACAAATTGATCAGCTTAATCTCCTAACTAACTTTAGGGGGCTCGGCGGATTTGGCGGGGCAAATCGCGGGTTTTGCGGGCTGTTGGTAAATTTGTGGACGGTGGCGGTTTTGTTGTTTTGATCTCGGTGTTGCTTTAATCCATGTTTCCGGGAATGGCATTGATATGGCCTTGACATACATTTTGATAGTACATTCACCATTAGGAGTCAAGACACACATACATACAAACGTACATTAACAGCAAGTAATTTAAAGTTATCAATTACATGAAATAATCCCTTAGAGTGCCTTTATACAATCTTTGCATGTATGTATGGATTTTGATTCTTCAGCAGTCTGCCTTACGTATCTATTATAATATTAATTTTATTAATGTATTGGTGACACTTCATTAAGCTTCGGCTTTTGTGTTTTCCTATAATTCTCAATTGTCATTAATATTATTGTCGGGTTTATTGAAATAAATACATGTATGAACCAAAAGCAATTATAAAAAAAGGAAATTACTTGAACATAATTATATACACCAAGTAGTCTAAAAAACAAACAGTTACAAAACAGAAACTGTACACCAAAGACTGTCACTAAAAGATGTCCCTGTAATCCGTAATTTAAAAAAACAACAACTAGGGAGGGGAGGCGAGTGGAGGGCGGAGAAGAAGGGGGGGGGGGAGGAAGGGTATACGGTATACCTAATCAAGATACTCTAAAAAGATGCGTCTTAAGACGTGATTTCCTTTCAGTTTTCTATAATAGCGATCTCCTTAGATCGCTGTTCTTTCCGTTAATTGAAATAAAATCGCAAGTATTAAATGGAAGATGCCCTTAGATTTAAAAAAAATTTTTTTACACTGAACAGATCTTGGATAAGTATGTAAAAAAAAAAAAAATCCATTTTGTCGTCCATGCGGGTGACATTCAGATTGCTTTCTCGGCGAAAGCGCGTCAGCCGCTGGGCAGCGTGACCTAGAACGAGATTAAAGGAGTATTTGCAGGGTGTGTTTTCTGGATCTCACTTACCAGTTTAAGACCTGGGAGGATCTTTGAAGTCCGTGTGGTGGATGCATGCACGCACAGAGTAGACCTCGGTCCTTACCGTCTTCCCAAAGAGATGGTGTTGCAATGGAAACACTGTAATGCCTTTTATTATTGTTCATGCTTTGGCTGTATTATTTATTTATTTATTTATTTATTTATTTATTTATTTATTTATTTATTTATTTATTTTGTATTTGTGTGTCTTTGTTTCAGGTATGGTTTCGGCGATTGTCGACGATCGTTACATGAGAGTGCTGCCCTTGTGGAGGAGATTGTTCATCAGCAGATGGGTTCATTGGTCAGCTATTTATTTATTTATTTATTTACTTTTTGTTTTGTCCTTCTTGAATATCGTCACATCACCATCGTTGTTGTAATCGAGTTTGTAACCTGTTGTTTGTAGTAGTAGTTTTAAGAAGGGGAGGAGGAGCAGCTGCAGCCACAGCTTTATCTACTGTTTTTCCGATGGTCGTGGTTGCAATGATGAATACTGATGAGGATGATTACGACGACGACGATGATGATGATGATGATGATTATTGATGATTGTTGATGATGATGATGATGATGATGATTGATGATGATAATGACGACGACGATTTTGCAGCTGATTCAAGCAGCTGACGTGGCCGCAAGAAGATTGACTCGCTTTGTGGGGCTGGAAGAAATTCTGTTCCTACTTCGCAAGGACAAGGTTCGGCTCAGTTTACGTTCATATATTTTATTTTTGAATCCTATCTCGAATACAACTTTTGATTACTGTACTCAGATCAGATTCAAGGAGAAAACGGATAAAATTAAAAAGAAGGGAACAAGATCTTTTTCGTAATACATAATTCAGTGTTAGTCGAAGTAATTAAATAGAAACCTAGCACACTTTAAAAAAAAATGTTTCGATTTCCAATCTGTTTTCTTATAGTTTTTACACTGCGTGCTTATATGACGGAGGTTTGTCCATATGTGAGACCGTGCTTTGAGCTTCTGAAAAAAAAGCTCGTTTCGAGCATCTAGTATATTTTAAACCTCTGGTATTGTTATTGTCCTTATTTTAAGCAGGACGGAAAATGGAAGAAAGTAATGATGGCGAGGTGAAATAAGGGATTATATGATAGCCTTTTTAATTTAAAAAAACACACCAAAAAACACAACTTAAACTAAAGCAAGCGTTATTGTGTAAAGGAGGAGGATATATATATAATTCATCACCCGAATTTCTTACATCAATGCAATACTGTTTTGCGATCTTTTGAAAGGTCTGCAATTGTTGTATGTCGATATTTGTTGCCTTGTTTGAAGTTGGAAGTGCATCTGTAGGTGAAGTTGCGAAGACTGCTGCGGTACCTGGAGCTGAAAGACTTAAAAATTGCTGCTGTAAGAGAATCTGGGTTGGATGAGGATTTCAGTTCCCCTGAGCCAGGTAAGAGTAATATTCGTGACGTCGGTTTTGTTGTTGTTGTTGTTGTTGTTAGCAATGGCGTCTTGAGCACCTCTTGGAGCTAGAAAATGCACTATAGATCAAAAATAGTAAAAATTTAAAACAAAAAGTATTCATAAAATATTCCAGGGTTAGAGAAATCGGTTCGTCTTAAAATGTCATGGTTAGAGCGCGGGTTCATTACAAGGGACATCACTGCTGAAATCTGTGATCACGAAGAAGTGTGACATTTCGTAGGTTACCTCCCTGAAATGGCCTTTAAACTTCCATGTTCATTCTTTTATTCATTCATTCATTCATTCAATTACACACATGTTTGCACATGTCGTAATTATTTTAATATACACATTGGCCTTCTGTGTAAAATTATTCGTCAGTTTTCTTTTAATCTGCCCCAGGTGACACCAAGCCGCAGATCATATCGAGACGGAGAAAATTGTGCTATGACTTTTTGGCCTCCATTGATCAGACAGGCCAGTTTGTTTTTCACCTTGTCATATTTGTTTAGCAGAGATTTTTCAAAATCTCTGGTTTTAGGTTTAAACAAATTAATGTTCATCCAGCCTTTATTGTTGATTTATCACTCGGTGTGTGGGTGTGTTTGTTTGTGTGTGTGTGTGTGGGTGTGTGTGTGTGTGTGTGTGTGTGTGTGTGTGGCTAGGTAGAAACGCCTTTATTCTGACATACACTTGAACCTCTACGTACTTTCTTTTGACGTACCCCGTTATTTTGACGTCAAAACAGTGTTCCGTTAGGGTTAGGGTTGTGTTAGGCTTAGGGTTAGGTTAAGGGTTAGGGTTTGGGTTAGAATTAGAGTTAGGGTTAGGGTTAGCTTCAAAAAATGGACAAATTTGTAAAAATGTTAAAGTAACGTATGTAGAGTTTAATAAAAGACATCACAACGGCGTTTCTACACGGTGTGTGTGTGTATGTGGGCATGTAGAAACGGCGTTACTCTCACATACACTTGAAACTCTACATACTTTCTTTTGACTTTTTTTGACGGCCCCGTTATTTTGATGTCAAAATAGTGTTCCGGTAGGGTTAGGGCTGTGTTAGGCTTAGGGTTAGGTTAAGGGTTAGGGTTAGGGATAGCTTCAAAAAAAGGAAAATGTCAAAATAATGTCAAAAAATGGGAAGTGTGTCAAAATAATGTATGTAGAGTGTGTGTGTGTGTGCGCGTGTTTAGAAGAATTTTTTTTTATTAAGCTAAAATAGAAATAATATTTCCAGTAATGGAAAGGCCTGACTTTATGTTGGACCCTTTAAACTAGCTAACTGGCTGGGCTCTGTATGCTTTTTGCAGGATGTTTGATAAATTACATCTCTGCTACGTCTCTTTATTACAGATAGCTGTTTGTAGTTTGGATTAAATGAATGTGAATTGCCAGGTTAGACATAAAAAGTCCAAATTATTATTTTATTTACAAGCATTATGAAATGTTCTTTGAATGTTTTTAACAACAAGTTCAGTTGTTTCATAGTTTTATTATTTGTTTATTTTCCTGTGCATTCATTACAGGCGAACTGTTGACGCTGTTTGATGACCCCGGAGTGGACCTGGTGAAACATGAGCGCCTTGTGGTAATTGCAGAATTTTACTGGTGAAAGAGAACTGATCAAACCAAAATCCTTGCTGGGAACGACATACTATGTAACTTATTGCTTACCTATGAGACGTAACCAGAATGTTCTCAGGGTACTCTGGTTTCCTTCCTCTCTTAAATAATAGCATCGGATGCAGTCGATCTAAAATACTAATTTACTCTCCGTCTACTGTTAGCGATCTTCCTGCATTTACACATTACATTTGAGTGATGAATGTGTTTGTTGTGTATCCTATCCTATCCCGTAACTCGAAGGTCGTTGGGGCACTACAGATGATGGTTTAAGCAGGATTGTCTTTGCAAGGCCTGATGCGCTGTTGACGTGGCCATACCATCAGAGTTTCCGTTTCTTCACCACCGTGAGCATGTCATCGTGTTGTCCAATGGCTTGTGTGATAGTCTGTCGGACTTCGTTGTTGGTGATGTGCTGAGTATAGGAGGTAGAGGTTGTGTATGTAAGGGTGTATATAACATATAAGCATGCATACTGGTTACAGTTTACTGCACTTAAGTTTGATAAATGGAAAAAAGTGCGTATTTTTAGCATCATGTATTATCCAGTATTAGTATTACTATTCATTTATTTATAATGTAAAGTTGTTACTATTTTTATTGTTAAGAATAGAGAACTTGCTTGCTTTTGTACACTGCAGAGTTTTTATTGTGCGCAGAGAGCAGAACTGATGGCAAGAAACATGGACCCTCAGCAGTACATGGAGTTCTGTGAAGCCCGACAAGCCAACTTCAGTGAGCCTATTATATTTCGTGGGATTGAATATTATAATTTTGTTTATCATTGTTTAATTGTAATGTAAAATAATAAGAATTCTCTAAATCAAACATTTCTGTTGTGGAATGCCTGTTAGAGTAAGATAAAAACGTTTATTTTTGTTTTCATTGGTTAAAGCAATAAATAAAGAGGTTGGTTTTTGGTGGTGAAAATACCAAATTATTACCAGAACCGTTAAGCCAAACATCAAAAATGTGTGAAATTCATAATTTTCAAGCAATGATAATGGTAAGGTACTGCTCAAAGATCAGGTTTTGTCAGATGTCATCCAAAACCCTTACTATTTTTCCACCCTGCCAAGTCTATCTTTTAAGACTGTGTGTTTAAACTAGGAAATGACTCTTGACGATCTTGAGACCATTGGTACCACTGTAAAATTAGTTTTATTGTGATATGCCTTGTTGATGTGCAGGTCGGCGCTACAAGTCTCAGAGATTCAAAGACTGGCTTATGGCCGGAGTTAACGTAGACATCAAACCCAACCCCCAGGCCTTGGAAATCATCAGCTACCTGGCTTATGAAACAGTCGCACAGGTAGACATTAGGTTATCAATGACTCTTGAGTCACTTGGAAACCCAGACCCTCTAAATTTATCCTGTAGAAATAGGATTTCATTATCCATTGTAGATGTATTACAATTGACATGTACGAGCATTACTCTTTTACAAAGATCTAAAGCTTATTTGCTAAATCCATGTTGTTATGATCAAACATTGCAGAAGCCTGGTGTCTGATCTTCTAAACAATAGACCTATTTTTTTTTTATTTCTCTCCCACACACCCCAACCCCTACCCTGAATCTGGATTCCGTCATGGTTGTTGTCTCAGCAGGTACATCACAGAAGCCATAGATAACTTTCTTCGAGATAAAGAGGGTTTTTGCAGCGCATAATAAATATTAAAACACTGCTTTATAATGTACAGTTCTTGGTTAAAACTTGTTTAAAACACTTAATAGGCTGCTGGCTTAGTTTGGCTTGCCACTACTCTAAAGCATTTGATGTTGATATTGTAGCTACTTATAAGATGGAAGTTTTTATTATGATATTACACAATTATTATACGATTATACTTTGTTATTTTACCCTTTTATTGCATTACTAATCTTGATACAAGGCTATGAAACCAGCCAGTTATATCATAATCTGTTTCATTTATTGCATTGGTATAGTTTTGCCTACCATTATTTATTTTAAAGTTTATTTATTATTGTAATTGTCCGCTGTGTTGCAGATAGTAGATTTGGCACTGATTGTGAAGCAAGACCAGAGAGCCATCCAGTCAGACCCACTGACCAGAACAATGCCACCAGTCATTCACAATTACCACGATCTACATTCTGGTGCTGTGTATTCTGCACAGTCTAAAATGAGTGTAGCGCAGTCTCCTGCTAGAGTGAGATTTTTTTTTTTAAACTTTGAGCCAGAAAACATGTATAGTATCTGCACGCATGCATTCCATTGCAAGGATTTTAAAGCTCCTGATGCTAATATCCTAGATGGGTAAATGCCAGAACAGAAACACATCGAAGAAGCACTACGTTATATCCCTCCTCGGTCGTTCAGGATCTGTCCGTTGTCTGGGGTGTTAAACCATGCCCAGCAGGCAACAAGTTGGTGCCTTGAGTGAGATCATATTCTCAACCAGTACCTTGAGCAGCTCTTGAGCTGGAAAAGCACTTTTAAAAAACCGCAATGCAAGAACTATTCATCCATTCTTACTTACTGAATGCCATCTTCTTCTACCAACCTAGACACAGGGATTGTTAGAAGAATCTTTAAAAAAAAATAAAAAAATAAAAGGCTTTTATCAAGCTGACGAAATTTGTCGACATTATGTTCGTTTTACAGTCAGAAAGCTTTCAGACTCCACCGATCACCCCCAGCCCTGGCGTGAACAGCAATAACGCCCACCCCTTGGCTTCTACCACCATGACAGGCAGCAACGGCATCAACAGCAACAACAATGCAACACAGGCTGGTCTCATCTCCACCTCCTCCTCCAGCAGTCTCGGTCGCCTCAACAAGAAGAAGAGGAAAAGGGTAATGAATGTTTTGGTTGCCGCGTCTATGGCTGTTACTGCTCGAATCTGCTGGTTCCGGGCCAATGTCCACCACCCCTTAATTGTAGACTGACCAGGTTGTTAATAGAAACAACAAAAGACTGATGTTCCACATAAATATTATGGAATTGCTTGGTGGCGAATTAAGGAAGCGATTGAAAAAGAAGTTTGTCGAGAATTATAAAGCTGTGTTTCTGTAGAAAGACCTATTTCTAGGGACACAACATCATAGAACGTGTTTTGTTTCTTAAAGCCCTTACTTGAAGAGGCATGCACCAATTAAAATGAATCTAAAAAAATGTGGTAGTTTAGCACCTAACTTATTAATATTCTCCAAATTTAAATGTCTCTACAGTGAACATATTAGGACTTATGAAGAATGGGTTATGGTCATAACACAGGCCCACGAGATTGTTTTGATACAAATGAAAAATGTGTTGTTTTCAGAGTGGGCCAGCCACTACATTAGACATGTCATGGAACTCGGCCATCATGCCAGCTGATGTGAGAGAAGCCATGCGCAGATACAGTGAAGATATTGGCCCTTTTTCCTCAGTCATTGTACGTATTTCATCATATCATAGTTAATATGATACATATCAGTAGTACAGCAGTACAATCTTTTCGATTTCGTTTAAATTTTTTAAAAAGGTTTGGTCAAACGTACACACAATCAGAAAGCTTGGCCAATCATGCTGGCTGATGTGAAAGAAGCCATGTGCAGATGCAGCGACATATACAGATAGGCAATCTTTTGAATTCCGTTTCTTTTTGCTTCTGAATGACTTATAATAACTTGCTATTGTGATGGCATTGTTGCAGAAAGTTCGAGACCCATTCATTCCAAGGTACCGACTCCTGTGTACATGACCATCTGCTATCATCACCACTAATACTACTAACCTCCACAACTTTGTCAAAGAATGAACATGGAAGTTTAGCGTCTACACCCACCTTTGGCCATTTGGCAGACGGCCGGGATAGCCATCCCAGGGAGGAAGGAGTAGGAATCTAAATCAACACTGAACCATCAGAGCAATCACACTGCTAAGATGGACGGTGAAAATGGCCACTTTTGATCTTACCCACCATGGGATTCCAACCTGTTGTGATGATATTCTGGGGAAGATACGTTTATCTTACTAGGGGGTAAGACTTATTGATAGATGGGCGATGTGCTACCACTATCGATCGTTCTTTTACCAGAATTCCGAAGCTGTGTGAGAGACTGATCACGGCACTTTGGTCACATAAAATTTATATTTGTTCTCGGGCTTTTTAGTATCATTTGGCTCAACTTGAGAACCGTTGATTACTAATCAAAAGACTAGATTATTATGTCTCGAGAGAAGAAAACTAATAGCTACACAACAATACAAATAGAATGACACCAGTCGTATGTATGTAATTTCTCGTTTTATATATTCAACACAACTTTTACATGCACTTCATTAAACAGGTAAATCAATAATTCTAAGAGTTCGATGTGCTGGGAAAGTTTGTCAGCAGGTCTTTGTCATCATAAGCTACGCGGATATCTTCATAGTTCACTAAATGATCTAGTGGTCGATTATATGTGTTGCCGCATGACAAAACCCGGCTAAAGACGCCAGGATTGATTCGCTGCTACAGCCGTAAAACACTAAAAATAGGCTACCCCATCAATTTTAGGATTGTTGCCTCTTTGTCTTTATTAAAGACTTTTCTTTAATATCCCAAACGGATTTTGTTCAAAAATTACTGAAACATTGTTTATTTTGTTGATTTTCATAAGGGTGTTGATCACACCTTGCTAAAACAATGGCACTAATTGACCTCCGATACCCCAACTTTTCTTGTCCGACTATGAAGGGAAATCCCCAATGTGGATTGATATATAACGTCTGGAGAGTGAAAAGTCCCTATTGCTACTACTTTTTGGTACATAAAAGTGTGTGACGTATGAATTTTTCATGAAATTCCTTGTTCCGAAGCTTGCTTGTGACACAAGTTGTGTTCGAATGTGTCTCTAGGCGGGTCGTGAAAAACTTAAGTGTTTCCTATAGATTTTCGACGATTTTTAGTTCAAAGTGAAGTTTTTAATGTAGATAAACTCATCATACATCTATTTCAAGTTTTTTCTTGCAATATTTATGTTGCATTTGTTAGAAACAATTTGTCAAAGTAAGTGACCGATTCTTTTTGGAAACCGGAAGTGATGGCTTCGTCTCCAGCGTCAGTAGATGCGTCGTCTGCTAGAGTAGCTAGGGCCTTGAATCGACCCGGTTTTGCTTCTGAAGAGCTCCAAGACCTGCTTTCAGACTATTTTTATGATGGTGCCAGTGGGAACTGTGATGAGGATTATGATTCTGACGAGCAGAAGCTTGATCCCGTTATTAAACGATACTGTTTGTTTTCATTCAATGATTCATGTTTCGTAGGCCTCTTCGCTATTGGCGTGTCTTTAATAATCCGTCATTCTACTTGCATAGATTTAGGTAAAGGTTGAAAAGGCGATATCAGTGAAAGAATTACAGTAGGAGTGTGGAAAATATTTCAGTAGTATATTTTGTTGGGTGGGGGTGGGGTGGGGGGGTTGAAAAGGTAAGTAGTCTGGCCTGCATTCAATATTACTAGCATGACAAGTTGACTATGTTCTCAGTATTTATTATTGTTGGTTTGTCTGTTTTAGGAAATGAACATGAGGACCATTTACCAAATTACTAGTAATTAGTATTTGCTTTGATATTTGTGTTTATTTAAACTTTATAGAGCGAAATGACATGTTATTTTGATTTACACCTGTGACGCGACAGATTTATTCGACGTGCGGAAGGGAGTGGAGAATCGGGGAATTATTAAAGCTTGATTATTAGGACTGAAAACTACCTAATGAAACTTTTGTTTTAGGTTTGTAATCTTTGTTTGACTATTTGAACTGAGCTGATGTAGCTGCTTGCAATTAAACAAAAGATTACTTGAGGGACGAGGGATTTAAGAGGGGGGGGGGGGGCATTATGATAGGGTTTATTTTAGAAAAATTATTGATTCAGGCCATGTTCTTGATATATTATTGTGTGTTTGAGTTATTATAGACTTGCTAAACACTTGTTTTATTTCTAATATGTTTAAAAACACTATGCATTATGGATGGGTACAGAATATAAAATTGTGCGTACTGTTTTAATTTGTTTATGTTTAGTATTGTGTGGATGGTGTATAATGTGAATTTTCTCATCTTATCTCAACTCACTGCCATATTGCTGCCATCTTCCTGATTGTTTTGATATCAAATACATGCATGGGAAAATTCTGGTTGTGAAGTAATGATCATTTTACAATTCAAAACTTTGAAGGCAATTTCTGGAAATTAGCCCCCGAGAAAATAAAATATTAAAAAAAATCATAAAACATCAACCAATAAAGATAAAACAATTCTGTTTTTTGCATTTTGAAGATTATTTTTAGTACTTTGTTAATAAATAAATAAGTAATTTTTCATATTTTGACACTTTAGCCTGGTTTTCTCATGCTGCAACACATATTTTCTCGAGGGTAACACTCAGTTGCATTTGTGGGTGACTTATCTCCTGCACGTTCGGCGAGTGATGGAGTCCTTCTGAGAAGTCTTGCCTCTCAGGTTGATCGGGTGAGTCGTCTAGCTATTGTAGCTACGAAGGTAGGACGTGGAGAGGTAGAATCTTGGTTGTTCTCCTTCTGTACCACGGGAGCAAGCGTCATGCGTTTGTCTCCACAAACTGGCCCAGAGCTGACCTGTAAAAGTCGGAGCTCTGGCTACAATATTCTCGTTAGATACAAGTGTGCGGTCTCCTCTGCAAAGTGTCCATAGCATCAGACACCTGCAAGGTTCCCCTATGCACAATTCGATTCGAATCTTAAGGCTAAGATACATCAATCCACATGCATACTGTCTCAGAAACAATAATCTGTTCCTGTAACTATATATATATATATATATATATATATATATATATATAAAGAACATATTATTAACTCTTTCCCTGCCAATCGACGATATATCGTCGATCTGAGCCGCCATGTTTGTGCCAATCGACGATATATCGTCGATTTCAGTATTCCGTTTCGTTCCGGTTTTTTGCGCAGTCCAATCCAAGTTTTATTTTAACCAAAGAGAGATAACTCTTTCTACTTTCGTTCTCGATCGACAGGCGCTTTTTTTCTTCAAATTGATTCGTTTTTAGAGTGTTTATTGTGCATTTTACTAAGCATAGTGATGGGCACAATCGACAGTGTGTCAAACTCTGTGCTAATAATCAATATAATTTCAAACTGTAAAGTGTATTTTGATCCTAAATAAATTTTCTTGCTGGTTTGTGAAGCTGATTCAGTGATTGGAATTATTCCTCCAGATTTGTTTTATCACTGTGGTATGTAGAAATATTTTTTATTTTATTTTATCATTTCAAAAAGATCAACATGCTTTCAAAACACATATTTCAATAACATAATCAAATTAACATTTTTGTGGTTTTTTTTCTTATTCTTCACTCTTTTACCTTTAATTTGATATGAAATATGTCTATTTAACAACTATTATTGAAAGAACAGTAGCTTAAATGCCTAAGGTACTGAACTTTCTTTCCGGTGCCAGAGAAATGTCTGGCACAAACGTGGAAACATGCCTGGCAGGGAAAGAGTTAATACATGGCAATCAATATAAAATAAACATACACATATCAAAACTACTAATGTTATCTTACTTCCAGACTCTGAGATCCGTGAAACCGTCTCTAGTCTATCTTGATGATAAGGCTGAGGATAAGCGTTCACTGCAGCTTGTTCCTTGGTTTGACCCTCGCAGCTTCGTATTTCGTATGCGACTGACGAGCTGAAGTTGGGTCTACAAGGGCCTGCAGGGTTCCTATAGTCTTCTGACCAATCGTTTAACTCTCGTTTTAGTTATTCTCGCCTATACGGGATTATTCGTTTTTATTTTGATATTTTCCACACCTGCCCTATTTATCAGACACGTATAATTATCCTTGAATAGGAGTGTCAGAGGTAGAGTGGAGGATAGATCTAATAACGATAAGCGGAGCCTAGGCTACTTAGTGTCTCAGTGACTCTGGTCATAGTGGAGTAGGCTAGTTAACGGGAAAGACGTGCTGGCCAGTTTTTACTCAAGTATGCTAACTAGTTTTGGATCGCTAAGTCTGTTAGATGTTATCTGGAGACTTGTCTGCGTGACCGTCCGAAGAGGGTTAATTTAACATATGTCTGCTTTCCTTTTAGGTAACTGGTGAATTAACGTCAAGTTTTATTCGATGATATCTATTTTGCGCTAAGCTACTTTCCTACATTTTGTCGTCACTATTTCTGCTGTTACACCTGGGTCCATCAGTGTGCCAGGTTAGCGCTCTACCATCCAAGTGAGGAAGGAGTAAGGAAAACTCATCTCTTCCTTAAAAATGTCTGTTCTCGCTTCCCCTCACCATCATCATTCCTTTTTTTTCTGATTCAGACCACCACGTGCACAGTCACACCCCCAGCCTCTTCACGCCTTAGCTGTTCTCCTTCTGCCCTTCCCTCCCTCGTCTTTTATAGTTTACTTGTAAATATTCTTTATAACGTTTGTATTATGTCATTGCATAATTTATTAGTGTCTTGTTTTTGTTTCACTTCTTTTCATATGTGTTTCGATGTTAACGCTATGTATAAATGCGTGAGCCCTGCGCTTTGAACTGATGTCATAATGTACGTGACGACGATGTAAATGTTTTCTATGAAAATTTTAGAGTAGCTGTATACCATGCTGCTGAACAAGCAATACCCAAGGTTCGCCATAAAGGGTTGAGAACACATTGCAATTCATGGTGGAATGATGAATGTAAAGAAGCAGTAAACAAAAAGAAAGAAGCTTTTAAAAATTGGATTAAAGATAAAAGTGAAGCAAATTTTAACAATATGAAGCAACATAAAACTAACTGTAATAGAATCATAGCGAAAGCTAAAAGGGAACACTGGGTAAAGTTTTGTGAAAAAGAAATTACTGAGTCAAAAGATGTACATAAAGTTTGGAAAAAAATTAAAGACATGAAAAATCAACCTAAGGCACAAACCTACCCCATAAAATTAGAAAATAATATATTTCCCTCTCATGCAGAAAAGGCGGAGGCCTTTGTGACTGTCTTTGCTGAACTAAGCTCTACAAGCAGTTTAAGTGAGACTGTTCGCAACAGTAGAAAAGAAAAGGAAGGGAAAGAAATGTATACAGATCCCCCTAATAATGATGAATTGTTTTTAAATTGTCCTATTACTCTTGATGAACTCAATGAAAAATTACAGTCTTTTGCAATTAATACTTCAGCTGTTGGAATCGATGGCATTTCGTACCAGATGCTGCACCATTTACCTATAATTTGGAAGAAAATATTACTCTCACTTTTTCAAAAATGTTGGGAAAGTGGAGCTGTACCTAAAGTCTGGAAACAGTCAGTAATAGTTCCTATCTTAAAGCAAGGTAAGTCTGCGACATCTGTAAACAGTTATCGTCCTATTGCGTTAACATCCCATGTAGGAAAATTATTGGAAAAAATTGTAAATGAGAGATTAGGTTATTTTTGTGATAAAAATAACATTATTTCAACGGCTCAAGCTGGATTCCGAAAAGGTCGTAGCACAACAGACCATTTAGTTAAACTCACTAGTCATATTAAAAAACAGTTTTCTAAAAGAAAAAGTGTGTTTGCTACTTTCTTCGACATAAAGAAAGCGTATGACAGTGTTTGGCACGCAAGACTTTTGTATAAGTTGAAAACTATCGGTCTCAGTGGAAACATCTATTCGTACATAAAAAGCTTATTGGTGGAAAGGACTATTTGTACTAGAGTAGGACACACATATTCTTCTAATAGAAATATTGATATGGGTATACCTCAAGGGTCAATCATTGCACCGTTACTTTTTTCTCTCCTAATAAGTGACCTCCCACGTGTATTATCTAAAAATACACACGTTGTGCAATATGCAGACGATATCGCTATCTGGATTAATACAACACTTAGAAAACGAACCAACAAAAGAACAGTGTTATACATACAAAAGCTGTATCAGCTTGAATTAAACAACCTAGATTTGTTTATGCAAGAAAATGGTTTGCAACTGTCTGGTGAAAAAACGAGTTTAATGTTATTCAATAATGGTATGAATCCAAAACAATTACCAGTCCTTATATTAGAAAATCAAGTGTTATCCTATAAGCAAAATATTAAATTCTTAGGTGTACATTTTACTCCCATGTTAAAATGGAAATCTCATATTGAGTATTTAATTAAAAAAGCAATGCAGAGATTGAACTTATTAAAGATTTTAAGTTTTCAACCATTTAGCCAAGACACTAACACTTTGTTGCATTTAGCGACGTCCCTTGTTAGGTCAAAGTTGTTATATGGCCAAGAAATTTATTTTTCAGCCCCAACTTATCTCTTAAACAGGCTTCAAAGTATTGACAGTAAGTCCATTAAAGTGGCCCTGGGTGTTCCAGTGCACACAAACACATTAAATGTGTATAAGGAGTGTGGTTTACTGTCATTGTCAGAACAACGCAAATTAGCAACTGCAAAATATTTGATACGGGGTTTGTCTGTAGAGAACTCAGTAAAAGAGGAAATTATAAACTTTTCGAAAACACAATATCCAAAAGTAACACAGAATATTTCTTATATTCAAACAACACAAGACTATACACAGGACATTATGAGGGAATGTAATATTGATATTGCAAACATTCCGATAATGCCTGTTTCTCCAAGAATTCCACCTTGGGAACACTTAAAAGCAGAATTTGATTTAGATTACACCGAGTTAAAGAAAAATGAAAATGATAATATGCTTAAATCTGAGTTTCAAGAGCATATTTCAAACCATTACTCGCAACATTTAAAAGTGTTCACAGACGGTAGTATACTCGAGTCGTCAGCATGTGGTGCAGGGTTTAGTATACCCGCACTAAAAATCAACCGTTCTTATTGTTTGGGTAATAATTTATCAATATTCACATGTGAACTTGTTGCTATATTAATGGCTACAGAATACATTTTATCTATTCCTAAACAAATACTTCAAGTAGCAATTTGTGTTGATTCTAAGGCTGTGCTCCTTGCCTTAAGAAATTGGAAAAGCAAAAATCGTACAGATTTATTGTTTGAAATACGATTTCTTATACATTGTTTACGTATGAGAGGTACCAGTGTGACTTTTTGTTGGGTACCATCTCATGTAGGTATTTATGGTAATGAGCTCTCGGATGCGTTGGCTAAGTCAGGAGCGGACAATTCTGACGCTGTCATGCTCAAGGTTGATTTAGCTGCATGTGAATATTTTGCCCTTCTGGAAAAAGTAGCTTACAGAAATGTTAAACTAGGAAGTGCTGTAAAAGGTCCTAGAAGTGTGTCAAGGCTGGTTTATAAATTACGATTGAATTCATGGAGTACGAAATATGTGAAAGATATTACATGTATATGTTCAGAAAACATTACAGTCCAACATCTGATTGTTGATTGCCCAGTGTTGCAATCAATGTACAAAGACAATGGTGTAAACATAACAACTTGTGACATTCGAGAAGTTGTGCGAAGTCCTATTATTTACGATATCGTAAACGTCATCATGAAATCGTCCTTATCAACAGTGTTGTAACTGATATCACTACAGTTGTTTGTTTCATTGTTTTGTAATTAAATTAATTGTCTAATATCACTGTCGTGAAGAGACAATAAATTCAACCATTGAAATTGAAATTGAAACTGATGTCATTAGGAAAAAGCGCTACATAAATACCATTATAATTATTACTACTGAGTTTTGTTTTAAAGTGGATCCCACCTATATTATTTTAATCAAATGTAACTGTAGTCACGTTTGTGGTAACTTTCAGTGAAAGTAATTTACAGTTATGACAGCCGACAACCTCTGATCTCTATAACACCGTTAGTGAGGCCCGAAGGTAAGGGCCTAAGGTGAAAAGCTAAATCAGATGTCAAATGAAATAACGGGCTTTCTGGTTTGTGATGTAGAGAAGGGAATCAGGATGGGTGGAATGTGTGGTCTCTGGGTGTGGAATTTGATCCAGTCACAACATATGGTATTAGCATGCACTGACAGTTAGGACAAAAGACAATGGATCAATTTATGTCAAAACCATGAGTGACTTTCATAGTCTGTGACGTAGGGGTGTCCAATCCAGTTTTTCCATAGTATTCGGCATCTCTGGAAACGTGGACATTGTTTGGGGTATACCGAGTGCAGTTCTAAAGAAAAGGGTGTGTGTTTAAAGTATAGTTTGGGTATACATTTGAACCCACAAGTGTTCTTGACGGGTTAGAACCCATTTAATACTAGGAATCTAATTTGGTTATCAACGGGCATTTCATTAACTACCAAATGCTGAGTTTAGAATATCAGTGTTGGAATAGCTTCAACTGATAATTATTGTAGCTGACAAGTAAAAAGGTTAAGAAAATCTTCCTGCTCCTATCCTATCCTATCCCGTAACTCGAAGGTCATTGGGGCACCACAGATGATCGTTTAACCAGCGTACTCCATCTTTCTCTGTCCTCAGCAACCCTCATGGCTTCACTCATTGTCAAGCCAGTCCATTCTCGAATGTTATCCTCCCACCTCTTGTTCTGTCTCCTTCTTCTGCCTCCTTGCACCGTGCAAGGTAAACCTTATGTGGTGGTAAAAAAAGATAATTGAAAAAATTATGGAGTGAAAGGGAAACATAAAAGGTGTTTTTAACTGTTTTACTTTTCACCTGTTTTCGGTTCCTGAGGTCAATTTTATTCTGTTTGATAATTATAGTAGTGAGAGCTGACAGCCTGGTACCAATCACAGCATCTCAAATATCTTTGCTGATTTTTGTAGCGACTTTTAAATTAATCAAACAACAGTTTTTTTGTTCTATTTAAGCTGAGGACTGTCATTATATACTTTCCACATTGCCTAAACTATTTTCATTTTTGGCCTACGCCATTCGATATGATCAGATCACGCTTTTTTATTTTTTTAACTCCTGCAGAACTTTAAAAAAAATTATATAATGACATAAAAATCATGTTGTTTACATTGTTTGACATATTTTGAGCATGTGGATGGTGTTCAATGTAATAAGCCGTGTCACATTGTTTTTGTCTGTTAATGTATAGTAAGAAGTGTATTGTGAATATAATCAAGACATAATCGTATGTATATTGGAGATACAGTGTTCTTCAGTTTAAAATTAACAGCAAAAGATCATTCTACATTAAGAGAGGAACTGGTTACTGGTCAATACAAATGTTATGAAAATTGTGCTAGTTTGCATTGCAAGTTGATTTGTGTTCAGTAGTATTGCAATCTTGCAATGATTTGTGAACCCCTTGGGGTCATGAGCAATCTTGCCACTGTAGATTGTTCTAACCTATAAAGGGAAAAGGGAAAGCCCCAGTTGAAAACCTGTCTTTCCTTTATAGGCATGACCGATTCACTGCGGCAACAGTACCCCCGTTGGAGTGCCGGGGGTTTCAGTATAAATAGTGTCCCCACTTTCTGGAAATTTAGTGCTTTAAATTCCAACTGTCGCTGTCTTCCTCATTTACTCTTTCCCATTCCTGCTCTGTCCTATCACTCTGCTATACCATCTTCTTCTTCGCTAGATCAATGACCTACCTTTTTTCTTGAAAACTCTTCCTGGACAAGACTCCTTGTTTGTGTATGAGGTCTGTTGGATCAGCTTGGGAGTGTTGGACGCTTTCTGCCGGGTGGTCACTAGGGCTTCCTATGATGTTATTATTTAGCAATATAGGCATTTTATATGTATATGTTTTGTTGATAATTTATAATGATGTTTGTATTCTATTTTGTTTTTGTAACCGGGGGTTCGAGTATTTGGGGTAAAGCCTCAGCCGTCTCCTGCGTGGAATGTCTTTATTGTAAAGTGACTGGCCGGTGGAGGGCATTCAATTTTCCCACTAGGGTTGTTTCAGCAGATCTTTTATGCGGATCGGGGGTTGTCCGGTCCTGATTTGGCTCGGAAGAGTCCGCTGGACCTAAAGCAACAATCAATCAATCAATCAATCAATGATTTGTGATTTTATAGCAATACTGAATAGTAATATGTTAAACCTCATGAAAGATGAAGTTTGTAAATTTTTAAAATGCATGTTTTATAGATGTAATTTTGTAATCTCAACATGTCTGTCTTGTTTTATAGAACATGAAGACATGTTGAAAATAAAATGCCTATGCCTGTCGATGGTACATTTTTACGTCATAGTATTTTTGTTATTTATGAATGTGTGTGGGGTGTCGGATAGCGCAGTGGTTGGAGCACTCGCTACTGTGTCGCAAGTTAAGCACCGTCCAGTGCGGTTAGCACTTGGATGGGTGACCGCAAAACGTGAAGCGACAAATAACAACGCCCCCAGCTGACTCAACTGTGACTGAGTACCTACTCTCTTAAGGATGGGGAAGGTAAAGCAGCGAGGGAGAGAGATGGGCATCACCCTCATTACGCTGGCCCAAGATAAGTGTGATCTCCAACATCACGCTTCCCTATGGCCACAAGGCTATGGGACTACCTTTACCTTTATGAATGTGTGTACATTTATTTGAAAATATTTTAAGTATCATGTACGTATGCGGGTTCCTAAAGGTTTTCCTGAACTTTTTTTTTGTGGCATATACCCAATCAACTGTCCATTCCCCACACCTGTATTTTCCATGCAGTAGGAATGTACTTAAATGCATTTTCAATCAAGAACACTTAGTTTCACTTTTTCTAGCACTTTACTGAATCTGAACCACCGAAAAAACAAAATGCATGCACAAAAGACAAAATATCAATAGCCTATCACAATTTACCAGCTTAAAACGCGAGACAAAACTACATAAAACTGCATGCATTCCAAACCTCTTCATAATCATACAATACTTACTGAAGTTGTTCATTCGATGACAAGTGGTTCTTTCACTGATTTCAAGCCAGCTAGGGCTATTTATTGTGCATTACTTTATAAGCAAAGAAAGCAAAACCGCAATATATACATAGAGTACATTTAACAAGAATATTGCGAATTACTTTATCAGCAAAGAAAGCAAATACTCAATATATACATGAAATATTAATTCCGTTGAATTTTTATACATCTCAATGCTTATACGTACATTCAAAGACATGAATATAATATAAACCAAGGTCTATCTTCCTTTAAAATGTACACCATTTTAAAATTCCAATAATAATGTTTAACAATAAACATTTAAAATTGTTCTGTGCAATCTTGACAACAGCTTAGGAAAAGTGAAATTCGTTATATTGAAGCTTTTTACGAGAGACCACAAAGACGACGGAAAAAATCACGGACAATTGTATACCTAAAGGGAAAAAAAAAAAGAGTTGAATCATACAATTTATTTTACAATGACGCTACATGCCAAAGACAAGCAGACCAAACACACGCAGCTCATGCACAAGTCACTTTGCTTTAGGTCGAACGCGTTGTTGAAAATGAAATGAAAGAAATACTTTTCGAGATAAGTATGTCGGATGTTGACATAAAAGATGTTGCCTATCAGCTCTGAAGAGATTTTGTGATGTTGTCAGCCCTTGTTTGGACCATAATTGAATTGTTTCATAATATAGAGCTTTACCAGCTCTTTGAGCTGCTCAAGGTGCTGGTTGGAAACAGGCTCATGGCATCTGCTACAAAAGACAAAAGCTACAAAGAAGGGTTTGACGTGAGGTATAGCATCGCTCAGCGTAAAAAAATTAGTGTATGATCAAGACTGTTGCAAACTTGCATGGCAATTGTAGACAGATAAATTTAAATGCTTTAAACTCTGTTCAGCTAGAAACAAGTCGGCGAAATCTGTCTTGCAGTGTATAATACACCACCACAATATAACATGTAGTGAATGATGTAGTCCACAATAATACACACTCTAATATCCCCCCCTCCCACCCTACATCCTCCCTCCCCCCCCCAATTAAAAAAAAAAATCTAGACAAAAAATAAGACCACATGAAAAAAAACCAAAAAAACCCCCGACATTTTCAAACTAAACACACGATTGTATACTATAAAATGTCTTTTTTTCCTTCTCTTTTTCACAAATTGCATTCAAAATTAATAATTTACCTTTTGCAAATGATCCACTCAAACTGAAAATTGTCATAATTATTATTCATAACTTCTCGAGACCGTTTCAGGGAACAGCCCGACGTTCCAATCTCTCTTTTATTCATGAACACTTTGAACCCAATTACATCAAGCTTTTGTTGTTTTTTACAATGTGTAGTATTCCATGAAACACAAATCGCCACATGACAACGAGTGAGACAACATACATTTTGTATTTATTTATTATTATGCATAATAACAAGCTAAATCTATGTTACATTTCACTGAGACTGATTGGATTAGAAACAACAGACTGTGACAGATAATAATCTATACTCATAATATCAAGCTAAATAAAATAATCTATATTCATAATAAATACTGCACTAATTCATATACTGAATCAAAAGCTGGCAAAAACCAGATGTGATATATATATATAGCACATAAATGTAGATATTATAATATGGAAAATGTGCATCAGGAGTATGAAAATAAACTTTTATCCGTTACAATTTGTACATTTGCAGTAATTTGATCAGAACCAGAAAATTATACTAAGAATGCAATTATTGCGACAGACCATGTTTGTCAACAAACGCTTCCACAAATAAATAAAAATGAAGAATTGTAGATACAACATCAAACACACCCACATTAATGTTGCAAGTCAATATGATCAACAAAAAAAGTGTATACCACGATTTCACACCCCCACACATAAAGCAGCTATACATTATTCACTGCAAAACAAAACCTTACAAAAACCTGCCAAACATAGCAACATAACCACACTGCCTAAACAAACTCACAAACACAAGCAGGGTGGTATCACAAAAACTTTGATTTATAAAAGCTACCATTCATCACAAAATACTGGAATGAAAAAAGCAAATGTTGCGTACAAGCTGGTATATATTAAGCAAAAAATTAATACATTTTGCAAAAAGTGCAGCATTTTTTTTAAAGGGGTTGGAGAAGGAAAGGGAGACAGGGAGAGGAAAAGGGAGGGGAAGGAGAGGGGGGGGCGGAGAGCGGATATGGATGAAATTTTGTTTCATGGGAAAAATGAGTATTTATTAAAACAAACTGGGACTAGAAGTATTAAAACAAGCTCAAATGATCCAATTCTGATGTTAATAATGGGGTTCTTACTGGAGTTCTAAATAGATCCATGTTAGAATGTTTGAAATATTCCAGATTTCTTGTCATGTGATGAAACTAAAATTTCAAACAATATTATAATAAACGCTGGCAGATTTTACTTGTTCCATTCTGTGATAGTGGCATGATGCAATTAATCTGTAAACAAGTCTTTAGTTGAACAATAAATGTTTAAAATTATGACAATTTTGGGCTGATTCTGCAACACAATTTTTACATGTTTTGTAAAGCAAAAAACAAACTATACACTGACAACATAAATAACAGGGTTTCAGGATTTCACACACACACAAATCCCAAAAATCATCAAAGTAAAACACTAAGATGAAAAAAAAACGTATTCATACTGGTATAGTAAAGTAAACCCAATGAAACCACAATGTACTCAATTTACCGAGACAGTAAAAAAATTCCTCCTCAGGTAACTTGAGATTCAAACCACGCACCAAGACGATAACAACAAAAGTCAAGTGCACATTGGGACGGTAAAGACAAAATCAAAGTTGTAAAAACATGTAGGGTTGTGTAAAATTGTAAACCGTCAAAGTTTATAGCTTTATATTTGTAAGGAAAAAAAAAGGAGCTTGCGGAAGAACGCGGGCAGAACAAGATCGGTGGGATAAGAGGCATGGACAAAAATGAAAAAAAAATTATTCTGAAGTAGATCACATGTTGTACTGTACTGACCAGAAATCATTTTTTTTAAAAATAATTAAAAAACAACAACCTAGGTCTGAACAATAAGAGCGTTTTACAGTAAATAGTAAAATAATGCCGCAAGTCAATTATTTGCACTATGAGCTCTGACTAAAAGTATAACATAATTGACCACTCACTCCAACTCAATGTCTACTTGAATGTAGTTGATTGATTGATTGATTGATTGATTGATTGTAGATCACATGTTGTACTGTACTGACCAGAAATCATTTTTAAAAAAAATAATTAAAAAACAACAACCTAGGTCTGAACAATAAGAGCGTTTTACAGTAAATAGTAAAATAATGCCACAAGTCAATTATTTGCACTATGAGCTCTGACTAAAAGTATAACATAATTGACCACTCACTCCAACTCAATGTCTACTTGAATGTAGTTGATTGATTGTTGCTTTAGGTCCAGCGGACTCTTCCGAGCCAAATCAGGACCGGACAACCCCCAATCCGCATAAAAGATCTGCCGAAACAACCCTAGTGAGAAAATTGAATGCCCTCCACCGGCCAGTCACTTTACAATAAAGACATCCCACGCAGGGGACGGCTGAGGCTTTACCCCAACTACTCGAACCCCCGGTTACAAAAACAAAATAAAATACAAACATCATTATAAATCATCAACAAAACACATACATATAAAATGCCTATAGTGCTAAATAATAACATCATAGGAAGCCCTAGTGACCACCCGGCAGAAAGCGTCCAACACTCCCAAGCTGATCCAACAGACCTCATACACAAACAAGGAGTCTTGTCCAGGAAGAGTTTTCAAGAAAAAAGGTAGGTCATTGATCTAGCGAAGAAGAAGATAGTATAGCAGAGTGATAGGACAGATCAGGAATGGGAAAGAGCAAATGAGGAAGACAGCGACAGTGGGAATTTAAAGCACTAAATTTCCAGAAAGTGGGGATACTATTTATACTGAAACCCCCGGCACTCCAACGGGGGTACTGTTGCCGCAGTGAATCAGTCATGCCTACAAAGGCAAGACAGGTTTTCAACTGGGACTTTCCCTTTTCCCTTTATAGGTTAGAACAATCTACAGTGGCAAGATTGCTCATGACCCCAAGGGGTACTTGAATGTAGTACACAACTCCATAAAAAGAAACATGCATGCTTTTGGTAACACTAGACCCTTCACGCTAATAATTATAATAATCCTTTTGGGTATTCTATGTTTTTTTCTTTGTTTCAGTAGTTTTCTTCTGAAAGAAAAAATAGCATAGCTAACCAATAACTAATAAGAATTACATTACATTACATGATTATTGCTTTAGGTCCAGCGGACTCTTCCGAGCCAAATCAGGACTGGACAACCCCTGATCTGCATAAAAGATCTGCTGAAACAACCCTAATGGTAAAACTGAATACTCTCCACCAGCCAGTCACTTTACAATAAAGACATCCCACGCAGGGGACGCTGAGGCTGTACTCTAATTTATCGAACCCCCGTTTACAAAAAACAAAATAGAATACAAACATCATTATAAATTATCAACAAAACACATACATATAAAATGCCTACATTGCTAAATAATAACATCATAAGAAGTCCTAGTGACCACCTGGCAGAAAGCGTCCAATAATCAATATTCCCAAGCTGATCCAACAGACCTCACACACAAATAAGGAGTCTTGTCCCGGAAGAGTTTTCAAGAAAAAAGGTAGGTGACTGGTCTAGCGAAGAAGAAGATAGTATAGCAGATTGATAGAACAGAGCAGGAATGAGAAAGAACAAATAAGAAAGACAGCAACAGTGCGAATTTAAAGCACTAAATTTCCAGAAAGTGGGGATACTATACTGAAACCCCTGGCACCCCAACAGGGGTAACTAATAAGAATAATGGTACATTATGCAAATAAGTCACCAAGACGGTCAGACCATTCTTTAAAACACAAAACATCGCTCTACTATAGAGTAGTGTCAGATCTTTCTTCCAATTTAACGCTGCCCTGTGCAATGCAACATCGACAACAATTGTCGATCACTTACTCTTAAATTAAAATTTACATTGACAAACCTGCTCCTTCCCAAACTAACATTAAAAGCTTACAGCAAACTGAACAATGACTTGCTAATTATAAAATACCACAATGTTCAAGCAAACATCATCGCTGACACAAGCTCAAAAAGCCTTTGTCAGTCATTAACATGCACACCTCAAAAACTAGCGTGTCCCCTTGAAAGGTTTAACATTGCACACTCCTCATTACAGAAATAGTATTGCACAATAGTATAAAATTCCGCAAAATGATAAAAAGTTACAGCTAAAAATTGACGCAAATAAAATGATACGATCAATCCATGGACTACAATGTTTGTGACCAAAGCTTGGGAAGAAAAATAACTATGAAGAATAATCAGTTCTGTCCTAGCAGCTAATGTATAATAATGTTGTACTTGTAGCGCATGGATGACAATTTTGTACTAGTAGCTTACGGATAATTATAGTTTTGTACTTCGGTTTATGGCTTTTGACTTTTCTTTGGAACTTATTGAAAGTTAGGAAAGGGGTTGTTTGGTTGGGAAAGTGGGAGATTAGAAGGAATTTGAAAAGTGAAACAAAACAAACAAGAGAAAAAGAACGAAAAAGAAAAGAAAAGAAAAGAACATTTTGATTGAAGACTTTTGGGTGGTGGGCAGTGGGGGATGTTATTGTGCATGGTTTATCTACACCACGGTGTTATCTACACAAAATGAGATCGTCTAGTACGCAGATAATTCTTGTAGGACAAATGTGCAGATCCCAACTTTGATGTAATAAAACTTCCCAAAGAGATCATAAAGCTACATCATAAGCAACGATACAGAGCTGGGTAGTGAGTGAAACAAAATGTATCATTCTGATAAATACGTGTGTAGTAGAATTAGTGTTAAAAGGACAAAACGGAAGTGAAGCTTTTCCCAATGTCCGTTACTTTGTAATTTCAACTTCTACGGTTTGAAATTTGGTTCTGTTGCTTTTTAAAAAATGACTTTATAATTTATTCTTCAAATGCCGACACTGAGATAACATTGTTCTAACTGTGGATGAGACGGAAAGCTCAAGATCTCACATTCAAAGGCATCCTTGTTATTACTGTTTAACTATTTATTTCCCCCAGTGTAGTTTTTTTTTTCCCTTAATTATTTTATTTTGTCTTCTTTTAAGCACATAGTGTTACACTTGAAGACGATGTACAAATATTGAAAATGGATTAAAATAAAGCTTTCGTAATTCATTAAACACTAGAAGAAAACCTTGTAGAAACTATGATGGTAAAAAAATAGTGTCAACCAAAGTTACTCTTCAACATGAATAAGAAAATATAAAGTGTTTTATATTATGAAGTGTTTACAAAAGATAGTAAATTTAAATTCTATCAACTAATAAATTAACAGGTTTTGTTATTTAAAAAAAAAAGGTTTGTAAATCTTGCTTCCCTCTTGCATATCTTCATTATGCCAAAATGTACAGGAGGAAAAGAAACTAAGACAAGGGAGATAATTAATGAAACGTCAATAAAGATTTAAAGTTTTCCTCGGCGCAGGCTTCCACAGCCTGCAAGAATTTGGCATTGTTCTTGCTGCAACTGTTGCATCTTTGTGTATTCCTTTACCAACATCCCAGGAATTAGCAAAATAAATTATCACCCTTTTTTGAGAGAATGGATAAATTGGGTTTAAAGTAATTTGGTTGTGGAAGGAGGGAAGATCTAAAGAAACAAGCTTTTACTATGTCTCCGATGGTCTTAAAGATTTGAAAGGAAGGGTCTAAAAAAGTTATCTATATTCCAAACCAAGAATTTTGTCCACCAAAGTGTCAAATATTGGGGAGAAAAAATCTAGAAGATGACTTTTATCATACATCACTAGTATTAAAACTTAGGTGAATTGCTTTTTCGTACGTCAAAACTATTTTTTTTTTTAAAACCATTCTCTGAATTTTCTCTGAGAAGCTTGATGGTGAAATAGAGGGAGGGTGATTACAAATAGATCTTTCCTGGTGATGGGGAGCGCAGCCAGTTGAAACACTTGGCTTTGCTGCTGGTGGTTTCCTTGGGGATGTTCCTGGCTGCTGCCAGCATCCCCTGCGAGCCTTTGCGGCTTCCAAGGGATCCAGCCTCCTCTGAGATTGGTTCCAGGATGGTGGTAGTAGTGGAGTTGCGGATCAGGCAGGGGTTAGGGAGGCCATGGCGGATTTCGCAGCCAGGGCCTGTGGGAGTCGGGGTGAGTGCCCCAGGAGAGGGGGTGACGAGGTCTGGGAAGCTGTTAACACTGTGGTACATGTCAGTCGGGTGGTACAGTTGCCGGTACTGAGAGTCATCACTGTAGGCTGATCCATACGTCTGAAAAATGACAGAAATGGTAGTTAGTGACACAACAAATAAACAATTCTCCGTTATAAGTTAAATCTGAAACAAAGCCATAAGGTAAGTACATTCTGTTCAGAGTCTGTTGGACTGTACAGAAACCAGCATAGGGATACAGCCTGAAGAAACTTTCCTGCAATACAGTAGTTGTTAGCAGTTTTGTCCTCAGACTAACTTTTATGAAGATGATGAAATGGAAAATAATGATAACAGAATTCTAATCAAAATTTATGTACACTGCCAGGAGGGACAATGCAGAAGCAAATTATGAATGAGGGTGCCAGCTATGGACAAAATGAAGAAGAGAGTAGAACAACATTGAAGCCAAAAATGCTGAACATGAAATGCTTAACTGGACTCTAATGTAGTCACGAGTGAGAAATTGTTTCAACATGCAATGGAGTCAAAAGGAGACAAAAATCCTACTAGTCATGACCATTCTCAGCCATGGGTTAGTTCATCATATGTATATACTGGTAATATCAACAGCAAACAAAAGTGTCACTCTGAAGAAATGTTCTCTTACCACCCCTGATGCATACTTCAGGCTCTGTTACATCAACTCGATGGCCTCGGACTCCTCAATGCTCAAGGACCTGTTCATGCGACCTCTGAATAATAACCTTAGCTGATCTCTAACCCTCTGGGTCCTGGTCTGCATGGCCAGGCCAAAACGTCTCAAAGCATCTCTGCCTACATCAGCACTTCTAGACAGGAAAGCTGCGGACTGACTACCGACACCACTAGCAATTGAGACTGAGAAAAATACAGTGGTTATAGAGGAGCTGCCTTCCTCTGCAGCAGCAGACAAGGGGATTGATGCAAAGTCTTCACCAGACAAAGAGAGAGATGCATGAGCACTGTCGGAGTGTGAGGTGAAAATGCTGCAACTCGAGTCTGTGTGTATAAAAGACCTTTGGTTCAACCTTGTGCTAGAAGAGTCCATCTCATCATCGGAGGAAGAGCTGATGTAGCAATTACATTCTGCTCCTCTCAAAATAGTAATTACGCTGTGAATTTGTGCTATCAAAATTGTAATTATGCTCTGAATTGTTCCTCTCCAAATTTTCATGAATACATTCAGACATAGCAGAATGGCTGGCCATGTCCACAAATTTGATCCTGGAAAACCCATGGGAAACGTCGCGTCGTGGCCTACCCTGACGTCTTAGGAGGGGTGCAGACTCTGCCTGCTTGGAACAGCAACTGCCACTGATGCAGTTAGGTGCTTCACACAGAGAACAGGGTTCTTCAGGGTCACACAGGCTAACCATGTGCTAACACTGGATGACCTACCAAAGTAGCTAAACTGGTTCAAGATGGAAGGGCAATCACAAAAAAAACAACGCAAGGCTCCAAGCAGCAAATGCAACGCGTCATGGCACACAAGCGTCGACACGCTATGCTTACCCCGTCCTCACTGTATGCTGGATAGTTGATCTCCTGGTCCCCGCTCACCACGTTGGGGCGGAAGCAGAGCAGCAGTATTGCAATAGGCAACAGAATTTTAGAAACCTGAAAAGCAAAACATCGCAATAAAACACATTATGACACCACGCATCAGCTTAGAGTCATTTTAGCTTTATACCTCATTCACCATACTACATTCTTTCCCTGCCTAAATGTTCGTGTGTGTAAAATGAACCCTCTCTACTGAACTGCTACAAATAACTAATCATTCATTCTAAACTTTGCAGCAAGATGTCTCTCATTACACAAGCTTTTGAATGCTCCACAATCTATCATGTCAACTTGATTCTCAGATCTGCAACAGCAAGTAGCTTCAAGAAATTGCATATGAATAAGTCATCCTTGCAACCATCATGCAGACCCAGTTCTTTGCAGTGGGATGCATCTTCTTACACAAACTTAGAACCTATCATTTCAATTTCGTCTTGAGATATGTAACGGCGACCAGTAGCAAGAAACTGCAGATAATAAAAGCATCCTTGCAACAAGTATACAGATCACAGAAGGGACACTATGCAGAATCAGCAAGTATAAATGTAGAACATGTTACACTTACTATATGGAACACAGTCAGGCCTGAATAGAGCGCTTGGTCATAGTTCTGCAACAAAGTCACATAATAGCTGAATAGGGTCAACAAATTGATAACGTTTTGTGTAAATGTCATTAATAGAATACAGTGTATGCAGAGAATTATTCAAAGTTATTAAGATAGTTTTTTTAATGCAAATTTAAAATATACGGCCATAAAAAAAGAACTAGCTAGGCATCTTCAGATATATACATGAACAAACTATATGCATCCCCAAATACTGCATTGTACTTTGTACACAAGAAATGCCCTTCATATGTTCCAACTGACGATATGTGCCTATCTGGAAATACAGCACAAATAAATAAGAAAGCATAACAAGAGTTTAGAAAGGAAAAACACTTACGAAAATTGCTCCACAGCCAAACTCTTTGTCGCCCACTGAAATTCAAACACATGAATCCTAAACACAGCAACACGTAAAAACTCCCGAGTTAAATATAATGAAGTCATAGCATTACAAGATAAATCACATCCATCTGTGTAACTCATAGATATTAACTGATTAAGAAAGTAACCCTGTTCGCAAATCACTTGCGCCAGTTGACAGCATCGATAGGAACAACAGAAAAGAGAAAACACATAGACTCCAATTGTTGCATTAAAGTAAGTCAAACATGACAAACAGAATAAAAACACCGATTGTCAGCTTGTATGAATTGTGTAGCAAAACTAGCATATCAACAGAACAGATTTTGTAAATCATTGTAAGACTGTCTCAAAATAGGTGACCACGAGGATGCTACAAACATTCCGTAGAGTCTATTGGCATTCTTTTTGTCTGATTAATTTTATTTCCATCTGTCAATTTCTTATAATTACTACATAATTAATAGCACATTGAGCATGACATACAGACCAAGTACTAAGGAAGTGTTCCACTGAGTATGAAACAAACAGGAACATTTCTTAAACAAGGGTTCCGTATCTACAACAGTATATCAGTGGAAAACTTTACAAAATAACCAAACAGAAAAAGTTATGTTTTTCCACAAAATATCAAGTGAATACTCACAGCCCTGCATAACCAAATCGTAGATGAAAGAGGACAAGGCTGAATATTCCAGAGTAAAAACAATTCTGCACACACACACACGTACACACTAAAGTTACAATTCTTCAAACAATAACACTTAATGTTTATGCATAAATATACCACAGCTATGCAGGTGAAAACCCAACACAACTCTTTCATAATCTAATGACAAATCATGTATATCCATACGCCACAGCATGAAGTTTGTAAAAATAAAAAATAAAACAATTATATAAAATTATGATTATGGTGCTACGATTTTAAAGAGAAAAACTCGGCTTACAAAATTTACTGGGTGGAATCAGAATTAAACTGAGCTTAAAACATTTGCTGGAATCAATGCTAACATCACTAAGATTACAAAGACAATGCAAAGTCTATTGGCATCCATCAGCATCATGATCATAATCAACAAGAGAATAACTTACACCCAAATGTTCCTTTTTTGCTCATAGCGTACAGAGTGAAGGGTGGAAATTTCGTTGAGACGTCGTGTGATGAAGACAGCGGCACCAGCGAAGAACTGAGCCAACACCACCTCCACCAATGACATCAGCACCCAGTAAATTTCTGATGAATTAAACCATGGATATTTTATTTATTAAAAATATACATATAATAGTACAAAATTTATTAAATTCACAACTATTAAAAAAATCTACCCTACTCAAAGACAGGGCTAAGGTATAATATTATATAATAACAATCCCAGTAAAGATTTCAACATTTCAAAGAAATTTATCATTTTATAAATACTAAATTGTTGTACATACAATGAATCAGTTACAGACACCAATGATTTTATTCTTCTGTTTGTTTTTTTTTTAATTCAATTTTTTCTAAAGGTGTCCTAAAATTGAAACACTGTACGTTAATTTAACACTTACCCATGCATTCCAAAGGACCTGGGACCATTTTCAAATAGGCCACAAAGAGCACTACCACATAGTACAGTACTGTTAGCCCCAGTGCTGGATGCAGAATCCTGAATGAACACAAAACAAAATGTGAACATGTATGAACATATATATATATGTATATCACCCATAAATATCATACAAACATTTTAAAGCAATCTAAATACCCTCAGTCAGTAAGTATGCAATACAAAAACAACTACTTCACATGTCAAATCTGACAAGATCTCCAGGACATATTTTCTTTGTGTTTTCATGGCAAAGTTAGTTATCAAGACATAAAATGTCACTATTCTCAACAGGTGTGGTGCCTCCAGAACAGTATGAAGAAACATGTAATAGAAAAAAGTAAATAACAAAAAGCTATGGAGTATACCAAGTGCACTCCCAAAGTCATAATTATAATCAGAAATGCCTCCTACAGCTGACCCATCATCTACCACCATAAACAAAAATCCAAATCCAGATCCAAAAGCATTGATTTTGGGTGTGAAATTTTAATTATGCCTGGTGACATCCAATCATTCTTTCCTCTCACCACTTTGATGCGAGCGGAAAACGTTCAAACAGAGCTTGTGATCTCACCGTTTGATGGCCGCTTCACAGCGCAGTGCCCTGGATGCCAGGACCCAGTAGTGATGGAGCAGACCCAGCAGCATCAACACCTTCAGGGCCTGGATGGTGATCAGCAAATAGATCTTCCCTCCCAGCACAAAGTTGATGCTCCTGCATCACCATACAGTCATGTTAGTACACAGTATACAATAATACATTTTACCACACTTCTTCCATGATAGCACACCGTATACAATAACAATTACACCACTTTTTCAGCACTTCACAATGCAACACGATACAATTGTAACAACAATACAAATATAGGGAAAACTTCATTCATCAATCTTAAATTGAGCAATCACAGTGGGAGAATTAAAACATTAAAAAACCCAACCACAATCTCAGTTAATAATAAAAGTATGATTAAAGTTTTAAACTTTAAATTACAGCAAACTAATTCATAAGGTAGAAGTTATCATTACAAACTACCAAAAAATATCACTGAAGCAAAATCAAGTTGAATGGCAACATCTTGTCAGTTTAGGCATAATATTACCCTGTCAGTTATGCTTGGAAGGAGTAAGTGATAGTGTTAACACTAACATTCAGCTTTGAAAAACAAAAAGAAAAAAGAACATGATCAACAAAGGAAAGTTCTGAAGTAAGGTACTGACAGACAAAGCGTGATGATGATGGCATTGTAGTAGACAAAGAAGTGATGAAACGCCTGGGTGTGGTTGAAATGCAGCTTCAGCGTTTGGTAGCAGGCGATAAAACATAGGACAGCAGAGGTGACGATCAAAGAAACATTTCTGCAACAATAAAATTAAGAAAATTTAGAAATGTTTAAATGCAAAAGGATTATGAAATAATTTAATTTACAAACACACAGCAAAAAGGTCGGATGTTCAAGAATTGACAGATTGGCCATGCGTTGAATGGGACTGTATACCAACAAAATTCATCAAGATCGGTTCAGATATTTTTTGAGACCTTTGTGGATGAGCAAATATAATGGCACAAGAGGCTGGCCACCATTCAGGTAATGTTCAGGGACTCTGAAGTTTGGTCAAAATCCATTCAGGGATTCCTGAGATATCATATGGCATGCAATAGTCAGATCAACAAATAATATAGGTCTGGAAATACTAAAAACAACAAAATACTTTTGGGAGTTAGGAGGAGGGAAGGGGCTGAGAGGGGTGGGGGTTTGGGAGAAAACAAAAACAGCATAAATACAAACACTTTTTATTTCCATATAAGGCAAATTTACAAACTTAAATAAATTTAATGCGTTTGTCATTGAACCTAGACTATTGATATTATAATTATTGTCAATTCAAAACTCGTGACACAATTACTGAGAAAAGTGAGAAGAAAAAGCAGTAAAATAATACAATTACATACCGACTACAGGCTATTTGATCATAGCCAAAAATACAATCAGCTTCCAGAAAATCAGCATCAAACGTATACAACGGTACATGTGTAGACTGCACAGTCTCCATACTGGCAATGAGAGATGGTGTTGACATACTGATCAATTAACTTTCACCTGGAGAACAAGAAAATCCACTCAGACCTGAAACATATACCATTTTTGTACGTGTAACGTATTACATTAATAAATAATAAAAACATAACAGAGAAGTAATATGATTAAGAACTGTTGGCTTATTGTTCAGTATGTTATTTATTACTGAAACATAAGTTTCCTACAAAGCACATGGATAGTACAAACCAATTTCACTATTTATTCACTACATTAGTGCAGGTAGTCCCATAAATTTGTTACAATGGAACAAATCAACAAGGATTTTATTACCTCAACAGTCAACACGTTAAAAAATGAAAGTACCAGAAACAGTTCCTGAAGTGGTGAACCATAATTAAACCTAAAGTTGACCGTTGCGCACTGAGTTAAAATTGCTAGGCAAATCTGCCTCACGGATGTAAAAAATTTTTTTTGTCAAAATCTTTCTTCAATAGTATTATAAATAACTGGGTAACACTTATAAAAGGTAAGGCACCCCCCCCCCCCCCCCCAAAAAAAAAAAAAAAAAAAAAAAAAATTTTTTAATGGTAACATAGAAACAATATAGGGTCGGTAGGTAGGTGTTAAAATTTTGGGGGGGGGTAAAACATCAGAGACTGGTTCAGAACAACAATCGGTGTGCGTCAGGAATGTCTACCCTCTCCAACACTCTTCAATGGATATTCCTAGAGCGCATCATGTCAGATGTTGTAGATCACGAAGGCACAGTCAGCATAGGGGGTGGAGCAATCTGCAACCTTCGTTTTGCGGATGACATTGATGGATTGGCTGTCCAGAGAGGAACAAGAACTTGACCAGCTGGTACAGAGCCTTGACACCACACCTCCAGAGCCTATGGAATGGAAATAAGTGCAGAGAAGACCAAAATGATTACCAACAACACCAATGGCATCAACATGGACATCAAAGTCCAAGGCCAATCCCTCAACACAATGCATATTGCATAGCTTCAAATATAAAAAGCCATTGTATCAGATAATGGGTCTCGACAGGAAGTCCTCTCCAGGATCGCACAAACAACTGCTGTCCTGGCGAGGTTGAAGCCAATTTGGAAAGACAGTACCACCAGCCTACATTCCAAGATAAGACTGCTGCGCGCTCCCTTGTCATCTCCATCTTCCTAGCTATATGCTTGCGAAACATGGACCCTCACAGCAGATCTACAAAGAAGAATACAAAGCATGGAGATGCTCAAGGTGCTACAGAAGACTTCTGGGCATTTCCTATAATACCCAGCACATCACCGTGAACAACGAAGTCCGACAGACCATCACACAAGCCATTGGACAATACAATGACCTGTTCACAGTGGTGAAAAAACTGAAACTCTGATGCAGTATGGCCACGTTACCAGAGCATCAGGTCTTGCAAAGGCCATCCTGCAAGCCACAGTGCAAGGAGGTAGAAGAAGAGGGAGACTAAAAAAGAGGTGGGAGGACAACATTCGAGAATGGACTGGTTTGACACTGAGCGAAGCCATCAGGGTTGCTGAGGACAGGGAAAGATTGAGTATACTATAATAATAAATAATACAGGATGCTATTGCTATGTACGCGCCTTTCCCCAAGGCTCAAAGCGTGGCGATCTATACCAACATACACGCTCACCTGTCTCATTTACCCTCAGGCCTCACACACACCAAATACACATACATCACTCAAACAGGTGGTGTAAAGGCAGGGAGATCGCTATTAGAAGATTAAAGAAAATCGAATTTTTATTTTTGAAATTTTTATATTGACTGCATCCTGTACCATTATTGAATGGAGGGAGGAAACCGGAGTGCCCGGAGAAAACCCTCGGTGATCTCAATAGTCTCGTACCTAAGTCACATACGTTCGCCCCTTGCTGGAATCGAACCCGCGACCTTCGGCATAGGAAACCGGCGACTTATCCACTGCGCCACGAGGCCACTCCGTATGTTGGTTAAACGATCATCTGTGGTGCCCCTACGACCTCCGAGTTACGGGATAGGAACCTTTTTCACCTTTGGTGCGATTTTTGGGGGTCTTTTTTCTTCTTTTTTTTCTCCAGATGATCCTAAAAAATGTGTAGGGTTGGGCCCAAAAGTTACGTTCGGTCGGTATACCGTAAACAGATTTTTTTGTTGTTGCCTAATTAATTTTCTATGTATATATTGCTGTTCGGGAAAAGATAATTAAATAACACTTTAAAAACTTTTTTAAAAACAAATATTTATCTATTTATTTTTTTAGCCCAAATCGGCAAATGAGAGATCAGATAGTGAGAAAAAAAGACGGTGGCAATCGCATCCTATTAATTGGATGTGCATTGTTGCGTTCTTTTAATTCATGTCCCTGTTTATATCAGCTTTGCTGACATGCTGGTCAGGAGAGGGGGAGAGAGACGAGCTGCCACCCGCCGATGAAAAGGGCGGTAGGGTTATCATGCGTAACTTATCAATTTTAAATGTTCAGTCAATGTTCTGAGCTTTGTTTTGCCGATGTTTAATCTGTACCCCCCCCCCCCCCCCCCCCCCAAAAAAAAAAAAAAAAAAAAACGTCGCAATGATGATGACGAAATAAAAGTTAAAACATCACTGGTATATAAAATATATATTTCATTGTCATAATAATTTAATATTGTATGACAACTTATTTCATCATAAGCAGTCAAGGGGTTAACAATCATATGTTGATCATGGAACATCAAAATCTCAACCAAATAATGGACTGATGGAAGCACAATGTAGAGAGAAAATAAACCAAAGTCTCACTACAGTAGTATTCTTTGTGCTAAGTACTGTAACTGGGCCAGTCATGTTACCCAAACTGATGCTGTATTTAAAGAGCTTTTCTTCACCTGTGATTTAAACTGAATAACATCGATAAATAATCATGTTTAGTTTTTCCCTCATACTGATACTGAACACAGATACTTAGATGGCGAGATACTATAAATCATCAAATTGATCAATTATGAATTTATTACAATATTGGGATTTTGAGTCTAACATAAAATTGGGAAACAATTATTACATTCGTAGTTTGTTGGCTTTCAGCAAATAACACAAATTATTAAAATTATATGGCAAGAAATGACTGCAAAGTTTGCTCCGATTGAGTCATCAGTCTATTTCAGACTGTTTACACAAAAGGGTCCCTCTTAGTCTCTAATATTTACAACATTTAAATAGCATAGCATAGCGTAGTCCGGCATATGATATTATAGGCTAACAGCCTTTGACCCTCAATGTTACAAGCTATTCTAAACAAATTAATAAGCTAAAACGACCCCAAATCAACGAAGAAGGACAGATATGGCAAACAGGTACAAAATGCACACATACCTCAAGTACGTTTATTTCAAGGCTGTAAAACTTCTCCACAAAATCCAAAGCAAAGCATTTTCACACACATTATAGTCCTAATGAGCCGGAAGTAATAGTGGCGACACATTCAAGGGACACCACTAACTTCACGTAAACTTGTATTTTAATTGTTGGGTTGTTTAAAATACTTTTTCATCTGTGCCTCATTCCTCAAGCTAAGTACTAAATAAAATAGTATCCATAGAATAAATATTTTCTAATTTATTTATTTATTTTTAAAACTTCAGAGATTTTAGACTAGAAGAAGGAAGAATAGCAACAAAGTGATTCAAGGGAGGTCAGCGAATCGTGGCAGAGCTTGATTGATATCACAGCGTTCACTTCCCCTCTCACAAATACGAGTTCGATGGAAGGCGGTGATATAGTTCTTCGTGTTTAATTAGACGTAAAGGGAATACCGCCACTATGCGGGGATGTTGCTAGGAAATTTTTTCTTCGGCGATTTGGCCGAAACAGTCGTGAAACTTTCGGCTTTTTACAGAAAGTTTCGTCTCTCTCTTCCAAAGCAGTCTCACAAGTTTTTTGACTAGATTCACTACCTTAACGTGCACCCTCCACCTCCATATATTAAAGGTGTTCTGTGGATGCATATCTTTGTAATAAAACATGATTTTAAGAGTAGAATAAGAACATTGAAAAGAAATTTTATTTTCTTAAATTTTAGACACACAAAAACAATAACAATTTTAGACTGTCCCGTGACAGACCACAATATAGCTGTCAGAGTTTCTGTTTAGCCTACAGCTTTCTGGGTTTAGCCTGACGCCAGGCAGTCAAAGCTCTATTCGGGTCAATGCTGCGCCCGTGCAGTTTCACCCTCATCAGCATGTCCTGATTTTCAGCAGTGAGTCTTTTCCTGAGGGCTGTCAGTACCAGGTTCTGTGCTGAAAACCCTCGTTCGCATCCAGCAGTGTGGACAGGGCTGGTCAGTGCAAGATGCCCAAGCTTCAGCATGTTCGGAAAGTCTTCTGGATGGAACTTCCCAATCAGGTGCCAGAGCTCAAGCATGTTATCCCGCGGGTATCTCTGAGCCACCACTACCTGCTTCAACTTCATCCACTCTTCCTGAGTAGCTGCAGCATCCAGAATGGGCTGTGAAGTTGTCCTCATCTCCATTTGTTCGTTCTGCTCGTTCTTTTCAGTCCACGAATGCGTCTTCGGCTGCCCAAAGTGGTCTGTCAGCTTCTTGATTTCCTCATTTCCCCAAGTCTCCAGTTCAGTTGCGCTGAGGGCAGTAAGGGGCCTCATCCCCAAGACGCCAAAAGCAGCAAGGAAGTCGTCATGCATCTGGAAATCTGAACAACAAATAAAGTACACGGCGATTAGGGAATGACTTATTGACTATTTATTTTAATTATATATATATATATACATAAATATAATTTATATCTATATATATAATTAATTCCTGTGTTCGAGCAGAATACCTTGATTCTGGTTGTTTTCATCATTTTCTCTAAATCGGTTCGTTCGTTCGTTGGATAAATTTAAAGTCCCCGACACATCAGCGTAAAGGAGACTATTTCTAAATGGGAAGAAGTTTCATTGTATTTATAATGTGCATCAGAGAACCCGAACAGATTTGCAAAATGTGCACGTGCATACGAAAGGAATTCTGTATCCATTACGGTCCAGCACTTATTATTTATTATTATCGTGATTTCAGGAGGATTATAGTTTTTAACAACGAAGGTATCCAGGAAAAATGGAAGCTGTCCCACCCCTTGGTCATTTACAAGGATGGAGCTATGTTCTGTCACTGCCTCGCTGGTCTCCAGAAACTGAAGGACAGTAAAGGTTCTCATGAGGTGAAATTGGAGGAGGATGTAAACGAGGGTATACTGTGATGAGATGCCCAGAGGAGCACATCCGTAAGGCTAAGCTTTAATTCATCCAGGCGCTGATTGACAACATTCGCAGGAGGTTGGTAGCAGCATCCTCATGTTATGCTAGATGTATAATATTTAATTACACACATTCAGTCACACACACACACACACACACACACACACACACACACACACACACACACACACACACCCACCCACCCACACACAACCCATACACACACACACACACACACACACACATTTTTGAAAAAAGACATTCTGATGACTGTTGTGAAAAAAAAACAGGGATTATTTTGACACACTTTTTATTTTCGTGACATTATTTTGACATTTAAAAATTTTTGAACCTATCCCTAACCCTAACCCAAACCCTAACCCTAACCCTTAACCTAACCCTAAGCCTAAAACAGCTGTAATTCTACCGGAACCCTATTTTTACGTCAAAATAGGGCAGGCTTCCCAAAAAGTCAAAAGAAACCATGTGGAGTTCCATGAGTGTGTCACTGTAACGTCGTTTGCCCACACGCACGCACAGCCGAGGTTACACAGTATTATCATGACTTTCCCGAAACGCCACCTACATTGTGCTGACAATGGGTCATATTTCATCCCCATTTTTAAGTACTTTGAAGTGTTCGAACCCTAACCCTAACCCAGCCTTAAACCTAACGGATCATTGTTCTGACGTCAAAACAAGTAGGCATGTCAATACAAGTTATGTAGATGTTCACTGATTTGTCCAAATAACACTGTGTAAACAAGGACGCACGCACGCACGCACACACACAAACACATACACACACACCACCACAACAACACCACATCACACCTACGCACACGGACACACACTCCTACGCACACAAAATACAGACACCCATGCACAGACACACAGACACCCCCCCACACACACACACCCACACACACCCACACACACGCACCCCCCCCCCCACACACACACACGCATATTAACCAACAACCTGAAGCAGAACACAAGGTTGAACAGTTCATCACGTGCGTTTGTTTCACAGCACGTGAACGTTGATGACAGGATAATTGCTCAAAGTTAACACTAAGCCTATAGCCTTCAGGCTCATTAATGTACACCTACAGCGCAAAAAGAGGCCGAATGCACGCAACACAGAAGCGACATCACTAGTGTTTTTTTTTTTTTTTTTTTTTTTATTTTTATACTATTCGAGAAGAAAACAACCAACAACAAAAGAACAAAAGAAAAAAACAACAACACACCCTCTCCACAACTTGGGGTGCGCACTGCGAGTTGATATTTAGAAGTAGCCTAGGGGTGGTGGGGGCTGGGGAGGAGGCGACGTTAGCCTAAGCCAGTCTCAGCTACGCAGTGTGAAACAGAATAACTCCACCAGTCTTCACGACCCTGATTCATTCCAAATATGAGTTCTTCTCACGATCGTGGGAACTGAATCAGTTCCAGTCACTTCGGTCATTTTGCCGTTTTGGAGGAGCACCGAAAGCTAACAAGTAGGTCTAAGTACCAATTTCTTTGCTTGGGTAAAAGGTTTAGTTTCGTTCCACAAACTCTATACCTCTCTCTTCAAATGCATGAACACAACTACGCTGCATGCACACGGAGCTAGCGATAATACGGACAGTGAGATTGATTAGTTTCTTTGTTCTCACCCTGGACTTCAGCTTAACCAGGGCGTGTGGCATAGCCATTGGTTCATTACCCGCAGATGAATTACAACACTGAGGGCTACAAATAGACATATAACAGTTTACCGATGTGCTAGCCTAGTAATCTGCCCGGGAGCCAAGAATTATTACAAGGGACAAGGGATGCGTGTTGACAGCGCAGCCGATAGTCCCTGTGTCCTAGGTTATGAGGTCGCCTCCTACCGGGGTACAAGGCGTATTTACCTGTGTCATCTCTCTCTCTCCTCGTCACGGTCTTTTTACATTACCCATCTCTCTCTCTCCATCCCCATCTCTTAGGATAACCACTTAAATTAGTAAATGGATTGTGGGTCCCATGTTGCAATCGTAAATACAAACTGAATTCATTTTGTAACCGAATGTATTCTCTATAGTTACCTTAGAAATTTAGTTTTTAACTTTTCCTGTACAATCGTATCTACAGAGCAATTCAAAGTTCTATGTATAGAGATTAAGGACTCTATCTTTCTATATATCTAATGCACTAAAAAAACGAACTGAATCCTATTTATGAGCAGATACACTGAGCTGATGTAATAACTACTAACGAAAGTAAACGCCATCTTGTAATTCTTGAGAGATTAATACAACACTTGCTTTGACAACTCTCGTGACAAAAACCACTCACTCCTCTCTCAGGGGCTGGTGGCCGAAAGAATTTTGTGTTTGTTTTATTATGTTGTATGTTTTGTCCGGTGAATACACGGATGATGTTCGGAAGATGTCACGCTGGACCTAAACAATCTCCCTCTCTCTCTCTCACTCTCTCTACTCGTCTCTCTCTCTCTCCTTTCATCCTCTCTCTCTCACTCTCCTCTCTCTCCTCGCCACTCTCTCTCTCTCTCTCTCTTTTTCTTTCTCTCTCTGTTTGTGCGATCCTGGAAAAGACTTCCTGTCCATTGTCTGATACGATGGCTCCTAAATATTTGAAGCTATGCACCGTGTTGAGGGATAGGCCTTGGACTTTGACGTCCATGTTAATGCCGTTGGTGTTGTTGGTCATCATTTTGGTCTTCTCTGCACTTATTTCCATTCCATAGGCGCTGGAGGTGGTGTCAAAACTCTGTACCAGCTGTTGAAGTCCTTGTTCCTCTCCAGCCAATCCATCAATTTCATCTACAAAACGGAGGTTGGAGATTGCTCTACCACTAAGCTGACTGTGCCATCGTGATCTGCAAGGGCATCTGACATGATGCGCTCTAAGAAGATGTTAAAGAGCGTTGGAGAGAGTAGGCATCCTTGACGCACACCGACTTCTTGTTCTGAACCAGTTTCCGATGGCGTTGTTGTGGAGGACTGCACTGGTAACCTTCTCATACAGGATTTTGATGACTTCAATAATGTTGGGGTTGATGTTGTACACTCTCATTGTTGCCCACAGAGCTGCATGCAGACTCGGTCAAAGGCTTTCTTGAAGTCTACAAACACATGATATAGATGTTGTTGGTGCTGTAGGTATTTCTCGCAGATTATTCTGAGGTTGAAAATGTGTTCAGTGGTACTTCGCCCTGCCCTGAATCCTGCTGTTCAGCTTGGGGTTTCAACCTGTTGAGTATTATTTTCAGGAGGACCTTGCTGAGGTGGCTGATGAGGCTGAGGGGTGCAGTAATTTTCACACTTCTGAAGGTTACCTTTTTGGGAAGAGTGATGACAACGATGGGTTCATTTGTGTAGGCCACTCCCCACTCTGCCATATTTTGTTACAAATAATGGTAAGGGCGTCAATCATAGATTCTCCTCTTGCTTGAAGCAATTGTGCGGGTATGTTGTCCACTCCCGCTGACTTCCCTTTCTTCAGCGATTGCACTGCTGCCTCAACTTCTCTGAGAATTGGGAGGATTTCTTCTTCTTCTCTGTTCTGGGGATCGACATGGGTCTCCGTTTGGTGTGTGGTTGTAAAGGTCAGAGCAGTAATCTGTCCATCTATCCAAGACTTTTTGTTCTTCTGTAAGGCATATGCCAGACTTGCTTGGATCGTGGAGACCTTGGGTTGTTTAATTAACACTTGTTAGCCGCTTCACAGTCTGGTAGGCCTTCTTGATGTTGTTCTTGTTCAGACTGTTCTCTATTTCCTGGCATTGATCTTCTATCCAGTTCTCATTTGCTGTGAGCATGCCTTTTCGGATGTCATTATTTATATTTCGGTGGGCATCAGCTCTCTGTGAGGTGTTCTTTTTCTGTTTCATCTCTCTTCGTTTATCACACAGATCCAAAAGTTCAGGTGTGATCCATGGCTTCTTCTTTAGACGTTGCTTGCCAAGGATCTCAGTGGCGGCATCTGTCACAGCTGAGTTGAAGGCTGTAGTCATGGTGTCGACATCTACTTCACCTGCTCCCAAAATGAGCAGTGGTGCAAATTTACCTACAATTGTGGCTTGGAATATTTTTGCCACCTCCGGGTCTTGCAGTTTGTCCAGTTCGAACTTCAGCCTAGTGCATTTTGCTGTGTTTACACTCTTCAAGTGGAGCCGGAAGGTAATCATCACGAGATCGTGATCACTTCCGATGTCTGCTCCTGGAAAAGTGTGTGTCCTGCCAATGTTGATGCTTGATCTGAAGCGTGTCTTGACCATCGTCTGTATTTTTTATGGAGACCAAGCGTGATTGCCAGTATCAGATTGTTGTATCTGGCAAACTCCAAGAGTCTGAGACCTCTTGAACCTTTCAATGAAGACAGAATATTAGATCGCCGTCTTTAGAGCGTGGCTGACGAAAAGGCGTGTGACTTTACTTTTTTGAAACTTGGAGTGCGTAACCTTCTGTGCCAGCTGTGTCACCCTAAAATATAACCTCTATGGTTTTTGGCCAATTTACCTATTTCCTATAAACGCTGACATGACATAGCAAACTGACTGATCAACCCGCATGCGCACGTACACGCACTCACACACGTGCAGAGTGATCCATATAGATTCGAAGATGATAATTTGAACTCTAGCCCTGTCTTTCACATCTCTGTAACACCATAATGTTTGATGATACTGACAGATATTGTTTTCGAAGGGACACTCTCTGTGATCTAATATTTAAAACAAGATGCCAAACCAATGAAATATATTTCCAGACTCTCACACATATAATTGCCATTTTTGCGGAGCTATTCCGTCGCGGAAAAATTCTATAGACGAAAACTGAAAAAAAAAAAAAAAAAAAAAAGGGAATGATTGACCGCGCTTTGAACTATGTGCCAGCTAAAATGTATCAACGCTAAAACGTGTTTACAAAATAATGGATCTCATCGGCCTTAACCTTCGAAAAAACTGGAAATATGAAGAACTTAAAAGGTTGAGTAGTACTAGTAGTTAAAGCATGTGCATATTTCAAATAATAAAAACCGGATCTATAATTTGTTTTAGACAAACACAGACACACTTACAGACACACACACACACCCACACACACACACCCACACACACACACACAAAAGTATGTAGAACACCAAGACTGGCTTTTACTAAGAATGTAAGAATCGGAAAGTGATTTTTTGACGGAAAGAACGCAAACTTCTTCTAGAAATGTAAGAATCTAATGCAAAATTGACTCTTTCCGTCTCAAAAGTTGACCTAGTTCGTCTCCTATAGGCGACGAAATAGGTCGAACTTTCTTGCAAAATTTCCCGAAAATTGACTGGATTTTCTCCATCCCGGATAAAGCACTCCCTTGTACTTAAAACACTCTCATGCACTACAACTGCACTCCCATGCACTAAAAGAGCACTCCTGTGTACTTAGAAAAAAGTGGGTGGCTGGAAAAAACTGGGTGGCTAATACACTCACCCATTTCCTGCATAAAAAGCATTTCAAGGCTTATGTCTACGCACCCACACCCACACACACACAAACACACACACACCCACCCTCCTACCCCTCAATAGCGGTTTATCAGCGTGCATCTAATGTATCATAGATAGGAGACGTGTGAGATAGGACTGCGTCCTTGGTGAAACGAATCGCCCGCTCAACGGTTTATTCTCAAACCGCGAACCAACGAACCTACAATATCGTCATTTACATCGAAAAATGTAGTGCAATAACTGGAAAGGCATTGATATAGGCCTATTTTAAAATTTTCCAAAACTTTCACTTATCACAGGCCTATATTATTTCGATTTAAGGTAAGATTGTGCGTTCTTACGCGGTTTGAGAATACACCGTTTGAGCGGCAGATTCGTTTCGCCAAAGTCACAGTCGAGTCTGATCCCACCCTTCCTATTTATTATACAAATGGCTGTGTGTACTCTAGCGCTGCGCGATCGAGGATTCCCTTTCTTTTGCTATCGCGAATCCATTCTACTTGGGTAATGCACTTGTGCTTTGAGTTAGAGGAAATACGATGTCACGGGAGGCTGGGCACAAACCCTGGTAATATTCATATGAAGTTTGAACAAATCTGTCCAGTGGTTCTTGAGATATGGCCTGCAATGGACCGACGACAGACTTACATTTGGCTCGTTCAGGTCCCAACAATTTCGAAGTATTTCCAGATACGTCTGGAGATACAGTAAGATCCGCATTTGCCAGACTCTCTGGATGAAACTGGTTTTACATACTTAACTCACAGATCAGCAGCGGTTCGGTTCTTTCGCCTTTTCAACGCACACTTCCGTTGGTCTGTGAGCGGAAGCGGATCGAACTGGACCGCAGACCAGGTGTAAACGAATAGGAAACGGTGTATATACTTCACACACTCCTTGTAAATACTCTATACCCAGGTGTAAACACCCAGACATTAATGGGTAAGTAAGCTTACTCGGATGAACATAGATAGGGAAAGGAAGCAGCATTCTTGTTTTGAAAGTTCAAAGATCTCATGTCAAGTTTGAATTCTACACAAAGCTCGTCAATTTTTAGCAATCTATCAGATGGCCTTTGAACATTAAAGACTGGATGCGCTGCTAAGCTCTATTCTACTGGACCATTTCAACGATTTTATTTGTCTAACTTTTGGGTAGTTAGGAAACGATTTCAAAGTGAAAATATTTAGGATCCTACAACAAAGAAAGCTTCTGCAATTTTTGACGGTAAGCTAATGTTTTTTATTCCTATCCTATCCCATCCTATCCTATCCCGTAACTCGAAGGTCGTTGCCGCACCACAGATGATCGTTTAACCAGCGTACTCCATCTTTCTCTGTCCTCAGCAACCCTCATGGCTTCGTTCAGTGTCAAGCCAGTCCATTCTTGAATGTTGTCCTCCCACCGCTTGTTCAATTTCCCTCTTCTTCTGCCTCCTTGCACCGTGCCTTACAGGATGGTCTTTGCAAGGCCTGATGCTCTGGTGACGTGGCCATACCATCGGAGTTTCCGTTTCTTCACCACTGTGAGCATGTCATCGTGTTGTCCAAGGGCTTGTGTGAAGGTTTGTCGGACTTCGTTGTTGGTGATAGGCTGGGTATAGGAAATGCCCAGAGGTCTTCTGTAGCACCTCATCTCCATGCTTTGTATTCTTCGTTGTAGATCTGATGTGAGGGTCCATGCTTCGCAAGCGTATATGAAGATGGAGATGGCAAGGGAGCGCAGCAGCCTTATCTTGGAATGTAGACTGATGATCCTGTCTTTTCAAATGGGCTTCAACCTTGTTAGGGCAGCAGTTGTTTGTACGATCCTGGAGAGGACTTCCTGTCGGGTCCCATTGTCTGATACCATGGCTCCTAAATATTTGAAGCTATGCACTGTGTTGAGGGATTGGCCTTGGACTTTGATGTCCATGTTGATGCCGTTGGTGTTGTTGGTCATCATTTAGGTCTTCTCTGCACTTATTTCCATTCCATAGGCGCTGGAGGTGGTGTCAAGCCTCTGTACCAGCTGTTCAAGTTCTTGTTCCTCTCCAGCCAATCCATCAATGTCATCCACAAAACGGAATTTGGAGATTGCTCTACCCCCTTTGCTTACTGTGCCTTCGTGATCTGCAAGGGCATCTGACATGATGCGCTCTAGGCAGATGTTGAAGAGTGTTGGAGAGAGTAGGCATCCTTAACGCACACCGATTGTTGTTCTGAACCAGTTTCCGATGGCGTTGTTGTGGAGGACTGCACTGGTAATCTTCTCATACAGGATTTTGATGACTTCAATAATGTTAGGGCTGATGTTGTAAACTCTCATTATTGTACTGAACTGCACTGGTGGACTTGTCATACAGCTTTTTTGATGACTTCATTAATTTTAGGGCTGATGTTGTAAACTCTCATTGTTGCCCACCGAGCTGCATGCCAGACTCGGTCAAAGGCTTTCTTGAAGTCTACAAACACATGATATAGATGTTGTTGGCGCTGTGGGTATTTCGCGCAGATTATTATGAGGTTGAAAATCTGTTCAGTGGTACTTCGCCCTGCTCTGAATCCTGCTTGTTCTTTAATTACTCTGTTATAAAACATAATTATGATATTTAGGCATGCGGTAGGTTGTATATCAAAATGAACTTTTATAGATAGTTGGAGAAAACGTATTGGCGCTCAGAAGTCATACTAAAGATCAGAAATTGAGCAAGAACACCGTGGAAGGAGCCCGTCATAACTGTGGGCAATATAGTTCTTTAAAGCCGGAACAGTCGGTCGATATTCCGAGAAGACTAACTTGTATTGACAAATAATTTTTATTTGTAGGCTAGTTGGATAACATGACAGAATCCCTTATAAAGATTCATAGAAATTAGCACTTTATGTTACATACTTGCCAACTCTGTACCTAGACAGTACTGTTATACCCCCGTTGGGGTGCCGGGGGTTTCAGTATAAATAGTATCCCCACTTTCTGGAAATTTAGTGCTTTAAATTCCCACTGTCGCTGTCTTTCTCATTTGCTCTTTCTCATTCCTGCTCTGTTCTATCAATCTGCTATGCTATCGTCTTCTTCGCTAGCCCAGTCTCCTACCTTTTTTCTTGAAAACTCTTCCGGGACAAGACTCCTTATTTGTGTATGAGGTCTTTTGCATCAGCTTGGGAATATTGGACGCTTTCTGCCGGGTGGTCACTAGGGCTTCCTATGATGTTATTATTTAGCAATGTAGGCATTTTATATGTATGTGTTTTGTTGATAATTTATAATGATGTTTGTATTCTATTTTGTTTTTGTAAACGGGGGTTCGATAAGTTGGGGGAAGCCTCAGCCGTCCCTTGCGTGGGATGTCTTTATTGTAAAGTGACTGGCTGGTGGAGAGCTTTCGGTTTTACCACTAGGGCTGTTTCGGCAGATCTTTTATGCGGATCAGGGGTTGTCCGGTCCTGATTTGGCTCGGAAGAGTCCGCTGGACCTAAAGCAATAATAATGTAATGTAATGTAGTACTGTTATCAAAACATTCTGTATTGCCTTATAATGTCGATAGCCAATAAAGACGGCAACTGTCACGAATATAGGGGGTTGGGGGATGAGGGTTAGCAATTATTCCCCCGCGCTGTGTCGCCTCCCTTGACTAGGCCGACGTGCGGTGACGTTCAGGGAAATAATGCTGGGAGTGCTAAAGAATTATAGAAAGTTATAAGGACAGACGAGAAGAGTACAGACTAAACTAGTGGAAATCTTGAACAAGGGAAGTCGGGTCGTATATTACAAGATTAGACAATTTATTATATTGATGTAGGTCTGACGTGGTGGGTAGGCTTACGACTGAATCACGAGGGATAGTCTGTTATCGTACAGAGTAGCTGGGAGAAGTTCTGGTTTAAATATTTAAAGTCAACAGGGGCGATTATGGACTGATATCATCATTTGGCACGGGAGGGCTGGTTGGCTTAGCGTGGGTAGCCAGATATCTGCAGAATTGTGTGTGCGCAGAGTGCACACTTATCTGTCGGAACGTAGGCGGTTGTAGCCTCAGGAGACTGGATGGCAGTTGCGCAACTGGTCAGTAGCGTGGCTTGGGTGGACCAGTCTAGGTCACTAGGTCGAGTTGGTGGTGCAACAGGTAGCTTGTGGTACAACCGGTCATCGGTACTTGCCGGTTGGGCTGTATTTTCTCTCACGCTTCACAGTGACAACCGGAGAATATGGGTTGCACGCAGCGGGTCTGAGTCTCGCAGTGGCCCGGTATAAGGACCCGTTCTGCAATGGAGTATTGGCTCAGTATCAGAGGGGCATCCATACTCTGGATGCCGCGCCATTCAGCGCGCATGCCAGTCAGATTTTGAATTTGGAAACGCCGGTCAAGACTGACCGGTGCATTCCAACTGTCCAACAATATCAACAATGGCTATTAGGGTTTGGTGGAGTTTAACAGCGGCCGATAACGTATAAGAGTTTCGGCGCCTAAGATGGGGTTATGGACAGCAGGGGTGGATATCTACACAATAGGATCAGGGGAGAAGCAAAAGGGATAAATACAGGGCAATGGCTATTATATGCAAGGGGGATTAACTGGGGTACTTTAGTCTAAGTAACAGGGCAACATGGCATGGGGGATCTATACAGGAATCTAGACAGGGGGATATACATGTATAAATACAAGCATGGCATGTGCAACAATCAAACAACAGATAATGGATACATGAAGTAAAAGGCATATCCCAAGCAATACATCAAGACAAACCCCAGACATGGACGTAAATATCTACAAGACATACGAACATGTGGGGAAATCGACGGGTGATGGGGAAGCTAAATGATATGAAATAAGTCACCACTCTTACCTTGACCAAGGAACGGGTTGAAACGCAAGAATATTGGCGGAGCTCAGCGGTCGCAACGTGGGTGCAGACGTGTCTCGGCAGGCAGTGTGTTCTCTCGGGCTTGCAGAATTAGACTGACGAACCTAGGTCTAACTGTTCCAGGGTCCAGTCCCCGGGTCACGTGGGATTATCCCGAGGGGCGGGGCTTGGGTCGCTTGGTCAGCGGGCAAGTAGGTGGAAAGTGCCGCGAGCAGAGCCGGAGCTATAAGTCCGACTGTGACAGCAACTCAGATGGTTAACAGGTAAATTACATCTTACATATTTTCAGCTATCCAATGAAGTCTGTAGCTTGAGATCGGAGTAATTGAAATCAAGACTGTATGCAATTAAAATGTAGATTTTCTTGTAACATGTGATTGAAGACGTCACTGGCCTCTCTTTCTTCAAGGCCAGCAATGTAATAAATGAAGAAGAAGAAGAAGAAGATGTTTGAGTGATGTATGTGTATTTGGTGTGTGTGAGGGTAAATGAGACAGGTGAGCGTGTATGTTGGTATAGATCGCCGCGCTTTGAGCCTTGGGGAAAGGCGCGTACATAGCATCCTGTATTATTATTATTATTTATAAGAAGAAGAAGAAGAGGAAGAAGAAGAAGAAGAAGAAGAAGAAGAAGAAGAAGAAGATGATGATGATGATGATGATGATGATGATGATGATGATGATGATGATGATGATGATGATGATGATGATTCGAATCCCGTGGTGGGCGAAATAATAAGTGGCCAGTTTTCACTGTCCATTTTAGCAGTATGATTGCTCTGGTGGTTCAGTGTTGATTTAGGTCCCTAATCCCTTGTTCCCTGGGATAGTTATCCCCGTCTGCCATATCGCCAATGGTCGGTGTAGACCTTAAACCTCAATGTTCATTAAAACTTAATGTACAACTTCTAAAAGCTGATATCTATGCGCATAATACACAAGCGCATAGCGCAACTATTTTAATGTGCCACGCACCGTCTCTCCATTGCTGTTTTATTTCCTCTTGATTTCATAGACAGCCCGTAAACTCAATCAGAGGTTAGGTGGACTGGGGTGATTGTTGAGCGACGATTCATTTTTCTGTTGTGGTTGTTTGTAGATTATAGTCACACGACACTTTCGCATATATAGGTGACTACTGGACCGATTTATACTGACACCAGCGGGCCAGTTGGTAAAGGGGAAAATAATATGATCACACGTTGACCAATCCGGGATTCGAACCAGCGACCTTTCGGTTACTAGCAAGACGCTCTTACCAACTGAGCTACCCGGCCCCTCTGATTTTTTTTGTTTGGTGGTCACCAACTTAAGTAACCAACCAGCCTGCCTGTTACTTAACAACTGGGAACAAGAGCGTGTGAAATAACCACAACGCTACCGCGCCACGTGGTTATAAAATACGGAACTTATTGACTTGGATTTCAAGTTGGAAAATAAAGTAGGCTTATATTAAAAATGTAAGAGTAAAATAATGCAAAAATTACTACCTTCAAAACAAAGTGCGGAAATTAAGGGGAGAAAGTTTCAGATTATACTGAGTCACGCAATGTAACGTCCGTTTACACCCAAGTTTCAGAAATTAAAGCCATTTAAAAATATCACGGAAATTAAACTTGAAATAACACTTTAAAAAATAGAGACTAAATTTAGCGTTTTAAAACTTTTGAAATCTGAGTTCGTCTCTAAAATTAGCGTTTCAAAACTGAGTTCGTGCACAGTTTTAAAGGATAAAATTGGCGAATTTTTAAAGCTCATTTTCTTTCAATGGTCAAATTCTAAAAGATGTTGATTCTTGATGTTGTGAAGAGCGTTTTCATTATGATCGAACTTGAGTTCCGATTGTTAAAAAAATAGTGTCTAAATTCATTGCTCGTGGCTAACCAGTGTTTTTGTCCCGTATATTGTGGCGGTACCGTTCAAATGCTGATTCTATGTTGTGATATATAATCATTGTGCGTTTATATTAGTTATGCTATGAACAGAACGTGATTATATTTTTAATATGATTCTTTATTTTTGAACACAATATTGGTGAAGTTAAAATGTATATTCTTGAACGGACGAAACGCTTCTTGGTGGCACATTAGTGTGACCGTATATAACGAAAGTCTGTATGACAGTGCTGTCTGGTGTGGTTCAGTGGTCAAGGGCGACGTGGGTGCCATCCTCAATGAAAAGTGTTTTGTGCATGTTGGGTCGTAGTGACCAGCGTCTTGGGCAACTCTTTGAGCTAGTGCGCGTGCGTTATATAAGAACTTTAATTATATACAGTAGGTTAATTCTGTTGCTTTGTCTTTGCGCTGCCAAAGCTAGGAATGTTCAGACGTGGGAGTCAGACAGTTGTGATGCTCGCAGTTATCGCAATGGTGCTTCTCATTAGCGTTAGTTCACAAGCCTCTTGTTAATCACAATGCTCTAATTACTGTAGACTGTAAATCTAATGATCATATATTATATAACTGTGAAAGCGATTGGTCGCAAATTTTGAAGGAGCTTTCGAACAATCTTTTGGCTGTGGAGCCGTCTGAACAGCAGTGGGCTATAGTAAGAACAAGGCCTCTGTGCAGTTTGTCGTTGACTTTAGCATTTGAAAACCTAAGTTAATTATCTATTTGTTGTGTGTGTAGTTGAAGAAGGCAAGTACGATAGATTATGAAAAGTAGTCGACTGTATAGAATTTGAAGATCTGTGTGGTTTGTCGACTGTGGAACTGAAGAACCACCTTGAAAGCAGAATTCTTCAGCTCAAGAAAAAGGAACATGTGATAGTTTCCGGGACTTCTGTCACACAGCACAACTACTTATTTATCATAAGGTAGGCAATTTGCAAGCATTTTTTATTTGTTTAATTTTGGATTTGATTAAATTTATTTAAATGTAGCAGGTAATGCTGTACGAATTTTGGTATTTGTTTGGTGATTGCGGGGGAGAAGATAAAGAAGCGATTGCCTCCTTTATTATTATTATTATTATTATTATTATTATTATTATTATTATTATTATTATTATTATTATTATTATTATTATTATTATTATTATTATTATTATTATTATTTTATTTTATTTTTAATTTAATTTTTTTAACACTCTTTCGGGACAAAACTCCTCATTTGTGTGTGAGGTCTGTTGGATCAGCTTGAGAATACTGGACGCTTACTGCCAAATGGTCACTAGGGCTTCCTATGAGGTTATTATTTGGCAATGTAGGCTTTTATATGTATATGTTTTGTTGACATTTTATAATGATGTTTGTATTCTAGTTTATTTTTGTAAACGGGGGTTCGATAAATTAGAGCAAAGCCTCAGCGTCCCCTGCGTGGGATGTCTTTATTGTAAAGTGCCCCGCTGGTGGAGTGCCTTCAGTGTTACCACTAGGGTGGTATCGGCAGATCTTTTATGCAGATCAGTGGTGAGTCTTCTTTCAACGAAACTGTGGTTTTGATTTTGTGGTCCTGATTCGACTCTTTGCAGTCCGCTGGACCCTGTAACCAATGAATAACTAACTAAAACTGCCCTGAATCCTGCTTTTTCTTCAGCTATTGTTTATTCAGATTGGGACATGTCCCACTCATGGGGGTACCGAGGGTTTCTGTATAAATACTATCCCCACTTTCTGGAAATTTAGTGCTTTAAATTCCTACTGTCACTGTCTTTATCCTTCGTTCTTTCTCATTCCTACTCTGTTCTATCAATCTACAATACTATCTTCTTCTTTGCTAGACCAGTCACCTACCTTTTTTCCTTGAAACCTCTTCCAAAACTCCTCATTTGTGTATAAGGTCTGTTTGGTCAGCTTGGGAATATTGGACGCTTTCTGCCAAATGGTCACTGGGGCTTCCTATGATATTATTTAGCAATGTAGGCATTTTCTATGTATATGTTTTGTTGATATTTTATGTTTATATTTTATTTTGGTTTTGTAAACGAGGGTTCGATAAATTAGAGTATAGCCTCAGCGTCCCTGCGTGGGATGCCTTTATTATAAAGTGACCGGCTGGTGGATGGCATTCAGTGTTACCACTAGAGTTGTTTCAGCAGATCTTTTATACAGATCAGTTTGTCACGGGAGCCCCGTTTCCACTGCCTTTGAGTTTTTGCTTGTTTAGTCAGTGTAGGCTTAGAAGGTTACTGTTAGTCTCTAACAGACGACAGAAGTGATCATGCGTAACAATTGTAGCCTGACGTCCGTACAGATAATGACATCATCGCAGCTGACGTTAGAGAGCTTCGTATTTTACATCCACTTAGAGTTGTTTCAGCCAATCAGAACACAGCACCGTTAGGTAGAACCAGTTCCTCCTGGGTAGGCCAAGGCTAGGTAGAAGGTCATTTGTGTTGAAAGCTTAGGGCAGTACACAGCTACTTCCTAGCAGAAATCTCTCCACTGATAGACCAGGGAAGCAGTACTTGTTGAATATTCGAATTCAATCAAGTTAGCCACGGCCTGACATTGTCAAACAGGTAAATGAACATATTTCTGTTTCATCGTGGTGTATTTATATTATTGTTGAATTATGTTTGTGAAATTTGCTATGCACAGAATGATTTGTTAGTCCGACGTTGCGTGACCACGTGGAGAATGCGAGCACGACCGGCCGACGCCATGTTGTATGTTGTACGGAACCACTGTTGTTTAACCTATATGTATGCACGCAGACCAGTGGCTGTACCCGAGAATGTTTATAATATTATTATTTCTTTATGTGTATAGTTAGCCACGATTTATATTTATATATGTATAGGAAATTAGAGTGGAGATTCCAGTGGACCACAGACTTAGCAGAATGTTCGTCGCCTATCTATAGAGATGTGGAGCTATCACTGAGGGCTACTTTGGCCTTCAGTGAGACGCTCTGCACATACCTATTATACAGGGTTGTGCAGAATTTCGTCTCATATGTTACAGACGAGCAGGCGTTATATCGTGAGCCCAACTCGGCGAACAACAAAACCAAGTAGTTGCTGAATGTTGGCTGCCGAGGCATCTCCAGCATTGCGGGCAGATAGCCCACCAGTCTACACACAGAGAAAAAACTCCAAGACAACACAGGTGTCAAGGAATCAACAGCAACACAGCTCTTCGGACACTGAGCTAAGTACACAGCCTTCAGTACACCAAACTCTGTATAAACCGGACCACAGTAGTCCACTCTTCAAGATCTGACCATTAGGGCAGAAAGTATCCAGTGCCCTATGATGAGAAAGTAGCTGCCTAGACCTATCAGCGAGTGAACCGTTCGCATTGACATTTGAACTTTTAAGTTAGTTTCGTACATCGAGGATCATGTATAGAGTAGAAGAAATAAATGTGTGATTTTTACTGTTATCAAGTGGCTGGACTACATATGTTTCATAGCCGTGTAAAAGCTAGTGTGACAGTGATCTTTTACCATTTTTCTATCTATCTCTGTACCCCAGCCTAAACACAGACCGAGCTAAACAAATAAATGTATTAAGGTAATTCACAGGGTGATTCACTAGCGGTCCCCATAGACTAAGACGAGAGGGTTATAGCAGTCCATTGTGCAGAGCCCAGCAACAATAAAACCCCACGTCACAGAGGGGTGAGTCCTCTTTCAACCAAGTTGTACTGATTTTGTGGTCCTGATTCGGCGCTTTGCAGTCCGCTGGACCCTGTAAGCAATGAATAACTAACTGACACAGTGACAGTGACAATCTTTACTGCTAAAAGTAAATACACTGTTCTTTCTTAGCGCACTTCCTATCTGAAAGAGCTGCTAAAGGCAGCCAGGATGGAACTGCAGCCTGAATCACCAGCTTGCTGCATCGGACACACCGTCACACGCCAGGACCGCTAAACCTGTATGTATAGGTGTGTGGGAGCCTGTCATCTGCTGTTTGGAAACACAGTGACTGGGTTCTTTACTGTGCTGTAAACTAAGCATACTAAGTTCATACTCACACCTGTGAGAAAAATCTCACCATTTCCATCCAGAAGTGAACCTAGGTCTTGCACGCAAACTGGGCCTTCAAAATAGATTACATTGCCTGTGATAGATAAACTAAACCTTCAGCAGCTTTTTGGTCTTTTAAATGCGCTGTACTCGAAAATAAAGGCTTTTACACTGCAGAGTGAACATTTGGCCAAACCCGATGTTCACATTAGTTATTGATGTCCTAATAATGATGACAATGATATTATGCAACAATGACAGTGTTTCACTGCATGTTTAATAAAATATCTTAAAACGGAAACTCCGATGGTATGGCCACGTCACCAGATCATCAGGCCTTGCAAAGACCATTCTGCAAGGCACAGTGCAAGGAGGTAGAAGAAGAGGGAGACCAAAAAAGAGGTAGGAAGACAACATTCGAGAATGGACTGGTTTGACACTGAGCGAAGCCATCAGGGCTGCTGAGGACAGAGAAAGATTGAGTATGCTGGTTAAACGATCATCTGTTGTGCCCCTACGACCTCCGGGTTACGGGATAGGATAGGATTATTATTATTATTATTATTATTATTATAAAATAAATTGTAATTCTGCAGTGCTCTATGATTGTGTTGTCTTTCATTACACAGACTCTGTTCTAATATTTCTACTTAGTTTAGCAAAATGTAGACTAACCTATCTTGCCAGAAGAATAACAGTCTTTATCGGAAATTAAATTTTTTTGGGGGCGGAAATTAATGCACGCGTAAGTTGCGACGCACGTGGCAGCGATTGCCTTTATTTGGAGTGATGCGTTGTCGTCATCATGCTCGATGACGATTTCTGCAGTTCTAGTTAAGAAAAGTTCATTGTTCTCTGCACGTTTAAGGCCTACTACGTGCACAAGGAAAATGGGGAAAACTATATTTGCCGTCTTCGTGTAAGGACTTGCCACATGTTGTACAACTAGTGCAGTGAATAAGCAGACAATGAAAATGTGGTCAAGTGTCTTGAGCAGCTTTTTGAGTTAGTATAAGTGTGCTATGTAAGTACAATCTGGGTCCAAGGCTTTCGACTTGAACTGTAATGGGGGTCTAGACCTACTGGGAATTATTATGCAACGAACAGGGCTAACGCTCGCGCTCCATAAAGACGAGTTTGGAAACAGCGTTTCGTTTCAGGCGTACAATACCTGACCACTTTGTTTGTGTTACCTTTCTATGACGGCCTACTAGCGCCAAAACCGAGAGTTACCATTATCACGAGATAATTGAAATTATCACGTGTTCTGTGTAATTTACAGAGATATCGGTAATCCGCAGTGTTGATTAATAATTATCAGTATTTGCCACGCTTTCCTAGCGCCAAAACCTGATCATTACAAATATCATGAGATAATTACAATTATCAAGAGATAATTACAATTATCAAGCGATAATTACAATTATCAAGCGATAATTACAATTATCACAGAAAATTATAAATATCAAGATGAGCATGCGCTGCCCGATGCGCGATGCGCATGCGCGGCAACGGCACCGTTCCCAGCATGCCTGGGGTTTTGGCCCTAGTAAAGCGTGGCCAAAACTGAAAATTAGTAATTAACACTGTGAATTACCGGTATCTCTATGAATTACACAGAACACGTGTTAATTACAATTATCACTGATACATGTAAGTATTGCAGGTTTTGACGCTAGTAAGCCGCCTTAGCAGAATTAAGCATGATCACGTGAAAATTATAATTATCAAGTGAAAATTGTAATTATTATGTGATAATTACAATTTTCAGTTTTGGCGCATTTCCAGGCGGATTGATAGAGCCAAAACTGAAATTAAACATGATCACACGAACAATTTTTCAATGATAATTGTAATTATCTCTTAATAATTATCCCATGATATTTGTAATTATCACATGATAATTGTAATTATTAGGTTTTGGCGCTAGTAGGTCGCCATACCTTTCCTATGTGAACGTGTAGCTGTTTGTGCGTTCAGCATTATATTAACACGATCCTTTAATCTTGATTGAAGAAACGGCGCGTGTAGGCCTATTGCTGTACATGATTCTGTTATTATTATTATTATTATTATTATTATTATTATTATTATTATTATTATTATTATTATTATGATTATGATTATGATTATTATTATTATTATTATTATTATTATTATTATTATTATTATTATTATTATTATTATTGCCCAATCATGCGTTGCCGTTGTCTGTTCGTCCGCTTCTTTAAACTCCTCTTACGCTGCTTCCGCCGAGCTGGTTTTCACCAGATTTCTCTCTGTGTTTGTGTGTGTTTGGCACGCGCGCGTGTGTGTGTGGTAATCGCTAAAGGCACATCCCGCAAATAAACTTTCACTAATGTGAAAACACACTGTGATTTATTTTCATATTTATTCCTGCTCTCCCTTCCTAAAAATTTACATTTTATTGTATAGTCCCGCAGTTAGTAAACTTTTGTAGTCAAATTATATTTCATGGTTGCAATCAACTTTAAATTCTTAGTTGTTATTGAACGTTTGTAGGGCCATGCGTGGGAATGAAGTGGTCTAAAATCACACGCATGGGAAAACTCATTGAAATGAAATATTGAATTAAATTGAACATGATGTCCATGCGTCCGCTTTTTCCCACACTCCTATCCCTGAACGGATCTTCCTGAAATGTTGTGCGTCCGTGTGTGTGCGTGTTTGTGTGTGCGTGTGTATTTGTGAATCACCATAGGGACATCCAGCAAGTAAAAGTTCCTGAGTTTCATTAGTGCCCCACTTCCAATCCTTAGTTTTGCTAGTGTGACAACAGGCGGCCTTACTGGACGTTTGAACTGCGAGGGTCGATATATTCATAATTTGTATTCGTCACATAAACATGCCGTATACATCAGCGGTCCATACGATCTGAAGGTATATTGTCGTTTGATACAGCAGAACATTTTTTTCTATCTCTGTCCTTCCGTACATACACTTACAGTTACACTAACAGTCGTGATGACAAGCAGCGACATATTTTGTCAACACATACAGTTTACAGATCACTGAAATCGGGGGAGGTTATGTGTAACATTATTAAAGGGACCCATTTTAAAGGAAATAGATCATAATTTTCGATCAAAATGGTCGTGCGATCAAACTTTAGCAACATGCCTAGACTATAAAATAATATTGGGACTCGTGACATGCTTTTGCAGACACTCGTGTAGGTTACTGGCGGCATAATTTATACATTAACATTAAAGATATTAAACTGGTTTCAACCCAATGTAATAATAGTAGTACTCTTAATATTGGATGCCACTAAACAGGAACTTTCCCTTAAATTAATAAGAAAACGCGACGATCTGTACCAACATACAGACTCACATGTTTCACTTTATAAACGTATAAACAAACACTATGGTACTCAGACCCTTTTAGCCTTTAAGTTTTCCTCCTCTGTTTTTTTAATTGGACAATAATATGTATAACATATGGCTCAAGTATTGGCTATATATTTTACAAACATCAATCAGTCATACAAGTGGTTAGGGGATCAGAAGGAGAAGGGCCCAGGGGAGCCTATGAGTGTATTGTTTAGCCTACAAAAAACTGAAATGAAATGAACTGTTGTTACAGTGCGCATTAAGAAACTACGGAGCAGCCTTTACACGGGTTAAATAGTTTGCGCTTATTTTAATTCCAACGTAACTGCAGATTTGATTGGATTTAAAAAAACAACTTTCATTTATCGACTTTATTCTTGCCTCACATAGCACCCCATTTTCTTGTCTCTCTCGTTCTCTCGTTCTCTCTCTCATGAAGTGGGCGCATTGTTCATTATTAAAGTGTCAATTCAATCTCTCTCTCTCTCTCTCTCTCTCTCTCTCTCTCTCTCTCTCTCTCTCTCTCTCTCTCTCTCCCTCGCTCTCTCTGTCTCTCTGCAGCAACACCGGCAAACTCGTGACATTTTAACAATCCAGGAAATATGACACGAGATGCACAGCAGCAGAGAAAAATAGAACCGAGAGTCACACGCGCAGACGCAAAAAAAAGAGAGAGAAGTTCTGGCTGCATGAACTAGAAACTATCTGGCCATCAAATCTCAATACAGCGAGAGAGAGAGAGAGAGAGAGAGAGAGAGAGAGAGAGAGAGAGAGAGAGAGAGAGAGAGAGAGAGAGAGAGAGATTGGTACATATTACCTGATTGGTTTCGATTGATAGGATTTTAAGACAGACAGCAAAACTAGAGGCTTGATTAAAGCAACAATACAGGAAGCGTAGTATAGAGGGACAGAGAGAGGGATATGGTGGTGTAGGATTGAAAAAGATATAATGTATGTATCTATGCATGTGTGGGTGTTTAGTTATGATTAATATTCTCATTACTTGTTTTAGTTATGATTTGCATTCTTATTCATTGTTTTAGTTATGATTATTATTCTCATTAATTAACTCCCTCGTGTGGGTGCCGGGGGTATCAGTATAAATAGCATCCCCACTTTTTGGAAATGTAGTGCTTTAAATTCCCACTGCCCCTGTCTTTCTCCTTTGTTCTTTCTGATTCCTACTCTGTTCTATCAATCTACTATACTATCTTCTTCTTCGCTAGACACCCCTTGGGGTCATGAGCAATCTTGCCACTGTAGATTGTTCAAACCTATAAAGGGAAAAGTGAAAGCCACAGTTGAAAACCTGTCTTTCCTTTATAGGCAAGACAGATTCACTGCGGCAACAGTATCCCCGTTGGAGTGCCGGGGGTTTTCAGTATAAATAGTATCCCCACTTTATGGAAATTTAGTGCTTTAAATTCCCACTGTCGCTGTCTTCCTCATTTACTCTTTCCTATTCCTGCTCTGTCCTTCACTCTGCTATACTATCTTCTTCTTCGCTAGATCAATGACCTACCTTTTTTCTTGAAAACTCTTCCTGGACAAGACTCCTTGTTTGTGTATGAGGTCTGTTGGATCAGCTTGGGAGTGTTGGACGCTTTCTGCCGGGTGGTCACTAGGGCTTCCTATGATTGTACTATTTAGCACTATAGGCATTTTATATGTATGCGTTTTGTTGATGATTTATAATGATGTTTGTATTCTATTTTGTTTTTGTAACCGGGGGTTCGCGTAGTTGAGGTCAACCCTCAGCCGTCCCTCGCGTGGGATGTCTTTATTGTAAAGTGACTGGCCGGTGGAGGGCATTCAATTTTCCCACTGGGGTTGTTTCAACGGATCTTTTATGCGGATCGGGGGTTGTCCGGTCATGATTTGGCTCGGAAGAGTCCGCTGGACCTAAAGCAACAATAAAACAAACAAAACAAATCTTCGCTAGACCAGGCACATACCTTTTTTCTTGAAAACTCTTCCGGGACAAAACTCCTCATTTGTGTGTGAGGTCTGTTGGATCAGCTTGGGAATATTGGACGCTTTCTGCCAAATGGTCACTGGGGCTTCCTATGATGTTATCATTTGGCAATGTAAGCATTTTAGATGTATGTGTTTTGTTGATATTTTATAATGATATTTGTATTCTATTTTGTTTTTGTAAACGGGGGTTCAATAAATTAGAGTATAGCCTCAGCGTCCCCTCCATGGGATGTCTTTATTGTAAAGTGACAGGCGGGTGGAGTGCCTTCAGTGTTACCACTAGGGTTGTTTCGGCAGATTTTTTATGCGGATCAGGGGCGAGTTCTCTTTCAGTTAAGTTGTGGTCTTGATTTTGTGGTCCTGATTCGGCTCTTTGCAGTCCGCTGGACTCTGTAAGCAATGAATAACTATCTAACTAAAATCATTCATTAACATTTAAATGTGATTTGTATCTCACTCTGCGCTATGTGTATAGTTTGAAAATGTGATGGAATTTTAATCTGGTCAATGGATTTGTCTTTGAGGAAGGTTTTAATACCAAAATATTGACCTTTTTGTTGGAGTGTTCGACTTTTATTTTTAGTTTCTCATTTTCTTATCTTGACTATGTCTGTCTCTCTGTCTCCGTCTCTATCATTAACTACGTTTCTTGACAGTGCTTCAGGAATTCAATCTTCAGTCAATTTCAACAGGACTTCAAATTAGGAATAGTGAATTCTGCAGAAGGAGACTTCAGTTCTTTCGACACTATCTTCTAGCACGTTTTAGTAAAGCTTCTCATTGTTTGATTGGGTTTTTAATGCTTTAATAATTAATTATTTATTCACAATATTATTTTTTCTATCTTACAGGTTAAAAAAGAGAAAATCTTAAGTTTGGACGGTTTTAAGTGCGCTCGTCGCGAAATCGCGCTACCAACGTAATCATGGCCGTGACGATATCACTCGGCAGCTCGCTTCGAGATCGTCAAATACTCCCGAACTCAGGACCTCACGACTCCCACCACCAGTGCAATCATCATCATCAGCAGAAGCAACACTACTACCACTTCATCTACTGCTATCATGCCGACCACTACACAGCGGCCACCTATCTGCTTCTTCTGGCCGGGATGGCTCTCCTGTTGGCGGCTAGAGTGGACGCGTCGTACGAGCAGACATGTACGATCGCCACCCGCTTCCGGGGTCCCCACCCGATGGGGATATGCGGGAACTCCATTCCACAAATCCTCAGCCTTCTGTGTTACTCTGAAGGATACAACGGCTACAGAAGCAAGCGAGAAACACAGCAGGGGGAATCCGGTTAGTGGTTCAAACCGTGTTCTCTTACTTCTTATTAATTTACCGCTGTGCAGCGCCATTACAGTTACAACATAGACTGTAAATTTACGTCTTTCTTTCTTTCTTTCTTTCTTTCTTTCTTTCTTTCTTTCTTTCTTTCTTTCTTTCTTTCTTTCTTTCTTTCTTTCTTTCTTTCTTTCTTTCTTTCTTTCTTTCTTTCTTTCTTTCTTTCTTTCTTGTTCTTCTTGTACAAAATTAATATTAGTGACAATTCAGTAATATATTTCGTAATGGCTGAATCACAGCCTTGAACTTGTAAAGACTTTGAAAACGGAAATTGGAACAAAAATCATGTGAAGAGATGTCTCTCGAGAGATCATTGATCGTATTTGGCGATCATAATCCTTGTTTTAATTGCTTTTCAAAACGATATCCCTTTTCTCTTAGTCATAATTCCTTTGATGTTTTTGCTCATCCCCTCTTTCGTGGAAGTTTGTTTCTTATTCTTAATTCCTTTTACAATTGACCCCCTGCGCAAACCCCGCGCCCACGACCATCCTAGCAACCCGTAAGTCCGACCTCTTTTCATCTTCCTTCGCCCACGTGTTTTTTAAAAGTTTAATTCTTAATCCTGGCTGAACCCTCTCTGGAAGTTTTGCTAAAAGATCAAGAAATTCTTTCCTTAAACTGTTATTTTGCCAAATCTATTCGGTGATATCTCTTGAATTACGGTGGCATTACCTTTACAAATATAAACAAATGTAAAACAAGTGATCTAAGTTCTAACAAAGATTGATGTGGTTTTAACAAAAATATATAACTGTTTTATGGTTAGTATTTGACAGCAAATGGACAGGCATGAAGATAGCTCAGAATTTGTTGTGAGAAACGGCGATCACACTATCGGAATCCGGTCACAGACGGGGTCACATGATTTATTTTTTCTTCATTATGTTGTTCATTTAATAATCTTGTATGTTTATGTTGCACTGTTTCAGAAGACCACAGTATTAGGAAAATTCTACTTAACAAGCGGGACGCCATGAATTACCTCCAAAGAAGAAAACCTCGGACAGCGATGCAGAGAGGGGGGAGGCCTGGTTACCAAGGCATTACGTGTGAATGCTGTTATAACCGTTGCTCCATCCGAGAGTTGCAGCAGTACTGCCTTTCAAGTGACGAGGATGACTGAACCCACCAAAGAGAGCCTAGAGAGATCCTAGATCTCCAAAGAACACTAGGGATCCTAGATCTCAAAACAACCCAATCAGCAGGTATCCTAGATCTCAAATAAATTCTGTCAATGACGTTCCTGAAAGCTTAGGACGCCCAGGAGTTATTTATTTATTTATTACAATTTGCTATAGCACAAATATCCAACACAATGATAGTACGCTCACAGACTACACGCGCAGCTTTACAAGACATGGTGGTAAAACCAAAACATAAAAATCACAAACCAAGAAACATCAAACACAAACAACAAAGAAATAAGAAACGGAGCACCCTTACCCCACCTCACCCCACCACATAAAAAGAAGAAGAAAATGAACAGAAAATAAAAGAACAAAAGGACTTTAATAAATATTAAGCTCATCATCGTTTCTGTGATTAATGGTTATAGTCAAATGACATGTAACAGTGCACCACCGAATTCTCTATATGTTTTGGCTAGCGTGAATGCGCGTCCTAAACATATAAAGTAAACATATACATAGAACAAATCATACGCCCAATGTTTTTACAATACTAGCTAACTAAATTGCAAGGTTTGTGGACGTTTTTCATACATAATCTAGCCATGTACTCTGTAAGTTTGTTGAGATTACACTATTGCTAATGATTGTGAGAAGCAGTTCTTCTAGTGCTGAAAAAAGTGGATGTTGTACACAAGAATTGCAGTCTCGTTGTAAAATGTTGCACCAGGCATAATAACTATTTGGTAGTTTAGTTTTCCATTCTGAACATTTACGTTTCCTGGAACCCAAGATCAGGCATTTCAGCGTCACAGACCCTTTTCACATTCACAGAGAGTGTTGCAGTGTTCCCGATTACGCACAGTAGTGCGTCAATTACGCACAAAATATGAAAAATGACGCAGGAAAATTTGCATGTGTGCGTCCTGTGGACGCACACATTTTTTTGGAATCGCTGAAGTCATAAATATGACCAACGAGTGGCGAACTAATTCACGGCATAATCAGAATCAGAACCCAACTGAGACTGCCATTGCAGACGATTAAAGATTGTGTCGGGAGTTGTCGTCCTTAAAAATCGCATGCGCGCGCATTGTAAACTTCCTCCAAGCAATACATTCACTGAACAAAAGAAATCTTCGTTAATCCATTCTTTGATTCTATCATACACGATCATGTCACTTCTGACTTGGTTGACTGGGCCCAAAACCCGTTCATCCACCGATTTGGGGACTCTCAAAATTTGCACAAGGACTCTTAAAATTTTATACCTGGGAGTCCCAAGGACTCTCATGTTTTGTGTGTGGAGGGAACACTGGTGTTGCTTCAGTGGAAAAATTTTTTTTTAAGCCAAACCATAACCTTTTTTTAAAAGTAATGTTTTGATATAAATCGATACATTCATTTGTTTGTGTGTCTGTTAATAGCACGTAGCATCAAGGTTAATTTAAAAAACAAAAGACTGCAGCGAAAGAGTATATAGAAGGCACAGGTTTTGTTTACAAAACAAGGAAGAGGTGTCTAAATTAAAAGCTTTACGGTCGGTTTGAATAACAACGACCCATTGTATGGCTGAACATGGTATAATCTTTTAATGGCACAAAAAAAAAACCATCAATATGTCCGAAGTAAACTCATTGTCACAAAATATAAATAAACACCCTTGATACTGTGGCCCTTACGGCACGTTAAACACTTGACTTTAAACATTGGGAACGCTTCTCACTGACTGCGTTTAAAAGTTTCCTGCGCCTGGGTTTTAAAGGCGAACTCACAAACGGCCATCTTTGTCCGTGTTAAAACCGTTGGTTTTGTTGTGGATGTGATCTCCAGAAAAGAAAACAAATATTAATGGAATATAATATATGGATAGAAATGGGATGAGTGATGCTGTTTGTGACTTGTTCTTTCTTTCGTAGTTTGTCTTTCTTCCTTTATTTCTTTATATTTCGCTATTTGTTTCTTACTTCTTTCTTTTCTTTCTGTAAAATAAAGCGCGTACGCAGATTTATGTACGCACGCTATGAAACAGAAACCCATAGCCAGTACTGTCGGGTAGTGACGAAACAAAGCCATTCCGTTTATGCTAAACATAAGATTTGTATATTTTCATAGAGAATACAAATTACAATTAACCCCATCTTTCTGTTTCAGGTTTGAATCCTTAAATTACGAGATCCAAACAAGTAAAGTATTAAAACAAAATGGCAAGTCATTCAAATATTTCCAAACGCCCACAAACTTGGCCAAAATATATGCATTTTTAAAAATGTTAAATTTATTGGCTTTATCCTAACAAAGCAAAATTAAAACGTGGAATGATAGGCAACTATCCGAACTGTCTTCAAGCGAAAAAGAAAATTCAAGTCGGCTGAACCATAAACACAATCACGTGATGTTTACAGGAAAACATCATTGATAATTGCCCACACTTTTGCTGGTCTGTCAACTAAACTTTCAGTGAAAATACTAGTTGACAACTCCTGTCGTCAAGCTGGGTCTGACTGACCAGTCAAAGTGAATGTAAGCTACTTCAGTATCGGTAGTACTTTTAAAAGCTTGAATGAGCAACTTATTTATCAACAACCTTGAGTAAAACTACTAGCTGGCAATATCTGGATAGTATGAATGAACAGTCCCAGCGAATGTCAAAACAACGTCAATGTGACTTTAAACTTGAATGGACAACCTATTTATGATATTGTTTTCTGGCCCCGAAATCCCCCTCTCCAGCAACTCACCCCCACCCTACTCCACCTTCCTCGCAATCCACCCAGCACCGCACCTGATAGGTTTTCGACATGTCGCCTTGGCATGAAGCGGTGCGCTATACAAGTGGGGCATTGGTTGGATTGAATATGATTTATGTTCCTCCAGGTCTGTGTTTCCTTGTTTTGCCCCCAGGTCTAGATTGCCCAGCCCTTTGTTCCTCTAGGCCTCTATTCCCTTACATATTATGTTTGTGACAGATTTGGGGGGAATATATATATACCTGGGGAGTCTTGATCTATCCTATCCTATCCCGTAACTCGGAGGTCGTAGGGACACCACAGATGATCGTTTAACCAGCATACACCATCTTTCCCTGTCCTCAGCTGATTGTTTCGCTCAGTGTCAAACCAGTCCATTCTCGAATGTTGTCCTCCCACCTCTTTTTTGGTCTCCCTCTTCTCCATGCACTGTGCCTTGCAGGATGGTCTTTGCAAGACCTGATGATCTGGTGACGTGGCCATACCATCTTGACGTCTGGGACTATAGACCGGGGATGGGTGAGGAATAGTATTGGATATAGCAGGCTAGGATCTACCTTTGCTGTCGACTGATAGATTGCTTCCTTGACGTAAATGTCTAAGTAGAGGCCTACACGAATCAGCAATTGGGTATTGAAAGTCTTTCAAACAGTGTTAAATGGGATGATTAACTATGAACGACTGGTGTTGAAGGGAAACAGAACCCTCATGTATTGGCGAACTAGGTACACGCTACGCATATAAAATAATGTGACTTTTCATCGTGGATTCTGACAATCCATTGCTACTATTAATTAACGTCTCTGTTATTCTTGTATGATGTGGACGGGACACACCTGAATTGATTGATGATTCAACATCTAGCTGCTTGGCTGACTAAATCGACAGAACTACGAAATAAGTTTCTCTAGTTATTCATGAATGCTACTTGTTTACGCAACTTAGCTTATCTACGCTTTGGGTGAATACTTTATTCGTTGACTGATAGACACCTACACAAATTGATTGACCTAATGGCTCAAAAGACAGCCAGGCTGATTGAGGCAGCTGTTGTAAATGAATGTTTCTGTTATTCTGAGATGCTGTAATTTGATCAATAATTGATCGTTTGGTTGCGCCTTCAGTGGCTTGACTAGCGTGCCTGATGTAAATGAACGTTAGCCAATGTGTTATTGGGGAAGAGAGCCGATGGGTAAAAGGCACACAGTTCTCGCAATTTTGTGTTGTATCGTGCTGTGTCAATATTTATCAGACGAATTGCTTGCTCAGCGGTGCTTGGTCTGCATAGAGTACATCAGCTTGGCTTGTTTACGTCTTGTCCGTTAAACGTGCCACGTACAAGGTCAAGGTTGATGATCCAGTCCTATTCAAATGTGCACTTAGCACGGATCACTCCCGCTGCTCGCATCATAAATACAGGGATTCAAAAGAGCCCACAACCTGGGTTTGTTAAGGAACTGGGGGTCAGTATATAGAGCATTGTTCACCGCTGTGATTTCATTGATTACCTGCATTCATCAAAGACTAGTAATCTGCCCCTGCCGACAAAGGGAGGCAACAACAGCCACCATGGACACAAAAGGTGAGGTAAGACAAGATGCGTGTTACGTAATGCTACGTCACTTAAAAGTGCGAGCTTCGACAGATTTTACGGATAACAGGCGAGAGACGCTAATTAGCATGCACCAGACAGTAGCACTATTACTTCAGAAGCGTTTCTTGACGTATCCGCAGAGAAGTACTCTTTAAGTACTAAGGTACTAAGAGTTAAGTATGGAGTTAGAAAGGCCCGCTCATTTTAATATTTGTACTGGAGTGTTGGTTTGTGTGTGTGTGTGTGTGTGTGTGTGTGTGTGTGTAGTGTGGAGGGTTGATGTGTTTCGTTTTACAATTCCAAAACAAATGGTACAATGTGTCTTTGTCTTGCTTAAAATGCAATTTTAGAACATGCAAGCGCCAATGCTTCATGAACCCTGTTTCCTCCTTCAGACTTGTCCCTTCCTAATCTTTTCAAATAAATGGCGTTGTTACTTTCCTTTTTAATTTTTTTTTAAAAATCTCAGAGAATGTAATCATATGCACTCAATCTTCATTCAATCTTCAAACGCAGATCGCAATATGGCAACCTGTCCATTAATCCATCTAACCATCCACTGCCATTCCATGCAAGAAACCATCCACTTACTTTCGTGTTTTCATGTTCTCTGATGACTCGATGACTTCCAGTGAATGTAGCAAGAATGGGCTGGTTTCAGACCAGGTCGATGCACCATTGAGCAATTTTTCAACGGCAGACTAATAAAAGAAACATGTGCAGCTTCAGCGTGAACTGTTCCATAATATAATCAACTTAAGGAAAGCGTTTGATACTAGGTCTTGCACGACGTCTTATTTATTTTATGTGCTTCAAAATTTTAAGTAGATGAGAGACTAGTTCAGGTCTACGAGAAGCAAGCAGTACAATTCTGTTAAACAAACAGCTAGGAGAGTTTTTCTAGGTAATCAGAATAAGGCAAAGGTGCCTACTTTCATCTATACTGTTCTAGCTCTTGCTGAAAACAAAATGAAACTCTATCTCCATCGGTAGCAGACCCATTGTTTTTGATTTTCTGACATTTTCTTCACAGGAGGCAGCAAGGCGACTCTTAGATTTTGCTGATGTACTAATATAAAGCATGGACTTAAGCACAGATGTACTTGATCAGCACAGAGAATTCGAATATTTTAGTGAACTGAACAAACGCCACCAAAGCATTCTTCACCATTCATGGCCACAAGCTGGAGGAGGTTTCTCACTTCATCCCTAAAAGCACATTTGTCCACATGAACACCACAAATCTTCATCTATATAACCACAGCAACTGCGTTCAACAGAAAGAAACTAGAAAAGCAACAACATAGTTTTGCCATCAAACACCACCTCTGTAGACATCGTGGTGTCCCCCAATACGGATGTAAGGCATTGATCCGGCCTGCTGAGACCTTAGGAAACGGATTCAGGCCTACTTCAAATACAAATTTCTAATGAACAGAAGCTACTCCGCATGCATTACTGGGAACACAAAAAGATGGAGGACTTGTTGATAGCGATTACTGAAGAAACCGAGACGAGCAGCGAGTTGCGTCCCTTGGTCGTACGGGTATATACTAAGGCGCGTTTTGTAATGTGTTGATTTGAACATTATGATCGTCGTTTTCATGCTAGAATAGAGATGCATGCATGACATTTTGCACATAGATGCGAACACCTTTTAAGAAGCATGATGCAAAATTCCAAGTAAATTGCTGCGTCGTATTTGACACAGACGGGTTGCAGAATAACCAGAGACTACGTTTTGCATGAAAATAATTCTCTACATAACTCTTTCCCTGATCAAAAGTGTGAAAAGAAGCTTTTTTGGTCAGAAAGCTCACAGAATATTTATATTTATTATTTCCATTGTTATATACTTGAAATTAAAGAACATTTCTGCATATTTAAATCCACAACTTGCACACACACACATAAACACTCGCACAAGTGCGCAGAGGGACGGATGAAGAGATAGAGAGAGAGAGAGAGAATGAAAAATAAGAAAAACGTGATTTTTTTTAAAGAGTCAAGATTTAATCTTATTAATCTCCTCTTTTGGGGTGTGGAGAATACAAAAACATAAGTATAACAATCATAATTCAGTTGCAAAAAATAACAGTAAAATTACTAACATTTCAAATTTAACATTCAAAACAACAACATTCTGCCAGTATTGTTAATACTACTGAAGTACCTATTCTTTCCTATCCTATCCCGTAACTCGAAAGTCGTTGGGGCATCACAGATGATCGTTTAACCAGCGTACTCCATCTTTCCCTCTCCTCAGCAACCCTCATGGCTTTGCTCAGTGCCAGCTGTCCTCCCATCTCTTTTTCTGTCTCCCTCTTCTTCTGCCTTCTTGCACCCTGCTTTGCAGGATGGTCTTTGCAAGGTCTGATGCTCTGGTGATGTGGCCATACTATCGGAGTTTCCGTTTCTTCACCGTAGTGGTGTACGCCCTTTCCTAATTTTATAAATTTACTCAATTTTAGTTTCCCGAAACAAAATTAAAAAAACATTGACTTGCACGATAAATATTTCCTAGAAGTAATAATTTGTCGAATATGCTTACGTTTTGGACACCAAAAAAAAAATCTTCCCGAATAGAACCCATATTACAGTCCTTACAAAATCTGTCTTTCCTTATTACACCTTCCCGCGTTCCAAATTCTATTTTTTACTTATGATCTGAACAACGAAATGTTATCAAAGTATGAACATAAATATCAGGTATCTGAGAGATATACTTTTAACAACCAACTGTAATTTAATACTTTTGTAGAAGAAGCATTTGCTGCTTTCGTCAAGAGACTGTTTCCATGTCTGTATAAAATTATTTTTTAAAGAGATGGCTACATTTTTGCATACCGAATCTAACTCTGAAAATGTTGCGTCTTCCACACACAGTAATAACCAGTCTCAAGCAGAATATAATTTAACCAATGTGATGAAAAATTAGACAACTGATGTTATTTAGTTTGTCATTGTTTATAGGGTCGAGCGGACTGCAAGGTGATGTATGTTTCTATACACTCGACATGACAATTTAGAAAATTCAATGAAAATTAATGGAAATCAAATCTCATATATACTGTATTTATTATATGCTGATAACAATACCTCAAATAATTATATAACATCTGGCACACTGAACTGCGTTGCCTTGAAGTGGTCACTGCAAAGAGTGTATCCTTTCTTGTACTGATCAGCCGTTGGGAGACCCCGAAAATCATGTGGGCATTTGTGGATTCACTGCTTAAAAAAAAAAAAAGGTGGTCCCATAGCCTTGTGGCCGTAAGAGAGCGTGATGTTGGAGATCACACTTATCTTGGGCCAGCGTAATGAGGGTGATGCCCATCTCTCTCCCTCGCGAGTCAACTGGGGGCGTTGTTATTTGTCGCTTCACGTTTTGCGGTCACCCATCCAAGTGCTAACCGCACTGGACGGTGCTTAACTTGCGACACAATAGCGAGTGCTTCAACCACTGCGCTATCCGACACTACATCTGTGGGGAAAAAAAAGCATAGCAATTAGAAGGCTTTTGTAAAACATTTTTTTGTTTCTTTCAATTTTTTGTTTATTTCGTAACCTTTTTATACATTTACAAACGAAAAATAAACAGTAACAAACATGGGTTACAAGACAAAGCTCATGCATAGAGTACATACACGTGCATTAGTAAGTATATGCACGTATCTTATATACAAGATTTCAAAATAGATATTTGATATAACGAAGTAGTTAAAATAATATCAGCAGATATCCCAGGAATCTGCCTATGCATACAGCATACACACACATATTCACATCACAAATACCACTAAAACACATTTTGTATATTCACTTCCCTCTTCTCATCTTTGGATAAGCGGGAAAACGCTTTTCCTTTGGAGGATGACTTGTGGAAATTCTTGCACCCGAAGGCTGTGCAAAGGGTTCCTCCTTGTTTGATTCTATTGCTTTCCTTCTTTCGGCCACTAGCCATTTTGAATTACAGACATGCAGAGATAAGGGGCATAGCTCTTTTTTTGCTTCCTCGGATCTAAATTGGAGATAAACATCTTTTCTTCCCATAATCTGTGCCTCATATAAGGAACCTTTGTCGGCCTTTTGTCAAGTTAGAGGAGAAAACTGGTATGGTTTGGTCATGTGAGATGGATATATAGGCCTAGTAGCAAATGTTGAAGTGCTCTGGGTGAAGATGTCAGTTGTGTTCTTAGACACAAAGTGTGCAAGCACATGTACTACTAGTACATAATTACTCCTACTACCAAAGACTATGAAAAGTAATACGGTCTCTGCTACTACTACAGAGGCACCCTTTCACGGGTTGCGCGAGTGATCCTAGTACGAAAGTTTACAGTGCTTGATATACATGTATGTAAAGGTAGCTTACCACGGATTCTGTTGGCCTGTGTGCTCTGTGCTAAGTAAGACCTTTCCTGAACATCAGCTACTTATGTTAGTAGTTCTGTGACACTTCCCTGTGTACTGCTGACTTTCACATCAAGCTAGTGCGCATGTTTTGGCAAGCAGAAATTACTTTGGAAAGAAATTACCAGTTTTCCAACAAGATATATTTTGGTAATTTTTTAAGGATACAAGTCGATTCACTGCGTATTTATCAACAGTTGGAGCAACCTTATCAGCCATTAAACTCTTGGTAAACCTCATATATATTATATATATATACACACATACACATACTGTCTCAGAAGACATTTATGGTACTTTTACATTTTTGTTAGAGCGACTTTAAATTCGGACTGTATTTATAGCGATGGCTTACCCATATGTGTAGTCACTAGTCTGGCATTGGTACTAGTACCATGCACACGTTTGATAGGCAAGCATGCACAGTGCAGAACTATTCAAAGCATTCCCAAACGATGTTATTAGGAAATAATACCACTCTGTCCACGAAACACTGCTGACTTTCCACAGTTCACTTGTGTAGCACATAAACCCCAACTATTTCTTCATAAACAATGTTGCCCACATTCCTTGATAATTTGTACTGTCATCATTTCCTTTGGAATCAGACATATTGAGTGTGAAGGTGAGTGTACTTTTTGTTTTGTTTTGTGTTTGTTTCGTTTCGTTTTGTTTTGCTTTCATTTTGTGATGAAAAAAAAATTAATTCTTCGAATAAAATAATTGGTAATCTATGATAAAAAAAACAAAAGTGTCTTTGGTCTATGGGCATTACATTGAACTGTGTATGTATACATTCACCTTTATTTGTTATCTTAGAAGAGTGAACAAGTGCGTGTGTGTGTGTGTGTGTGTGTGTGTGTGTGTGTGCGCGCGCGTGTGTGCTTGCGTGTGTGAGAGAGAGTTACTTTGGAATGTTTTTTTTTTTGCATTATTTGTTTTTTTAAATTGAGGGTCCACAATGAATAGTTTTAATTATATTTGTTAGTGATACGGTGAACGGCTTTGAAATTGTGTAGAGCATTCACTACTGAAAAAAAAGGTAACCCACTATACAATTAACATAACGTAGGTACGGTGCCTGTTCACTGGGCTTTGTACATGTACATGTACACCCTGTAGTTCCCGCTATGTCATGTAAGAGTATTGTGTAGGGAGGCAAAGCTGATCAACCGATCGATCGAGCTTTTCCCGGTTTTTGTTGAAAACAAGGTTTGGGGCGAAGAGGGTGGAAAAGGCATGCAGAGGTCAAAACCTGATTTACGCTTTTCATCGTCATCGTTGATCATTGCCATTTTTTGCTTTTACACACTGCACCTCTGCCCACATGTAGATGAGCGTTTTATTTTTTTTTCTAGAGCATTCTCTTCAAAGGTTGCTGTGCGCATGCCTGTGTGCATGCGCGCTGAAGGTGCTTGCGGGCAAGCCTGTGCTTGTGTGTATGTGTTTATGTATGTGTTTGTACGCGGGTGCGAGTATGTACATAAAGGTTTTTATGTGTCTTTGTGTGGAATTAAATTAATTGTCGGTTTCCTTGCTTTCTCTTGTACATACAATTATAATTATCTATCCTTGCATTAAAGAAACAAAAACACGTTACTTTGTACTTAAATGCACTGATGACGTCAACATCGTTTACTTTTGGATCAAAGAATTGTGGACTTTGACTGGCTTTTTAATTTTTTTTTGGGGGGGCCCCCGCATCGTTGAAGGTACATCGCTTTTCATCGTTGTTCATACCATTTTCAAACTCGTTGGCAGGCTTTCAATATACGATCGTGTGCAGACGCCTTTATGGGAATAATTGGGAATATATATTATTTGTTGCGTAAGGGGAAATGTCCAATTGGTTATGCACTTTAAATAATATCCTCTTGCGTTTGTGCTTTCGTAATTCCGGAACGAAGTAAACAAGCGACTTTCAGGTGGTTTCTGGATTTCCTAACCACCTTGCGTTGGTAGACTACTTTCTTGTTCTTCATTCGTACAACAAATTCTTCTGTTCATGATATTAAATTCTTCTATCTATAACCATTAAGAAGTCTCGTATTGTCGGTTAAAAGTCTTTTGCAATTTTTTGCTCATTTCACAACAGTGAACAACATAGTGTTTTATCTCATTTCAGGTTGAAATTTATTTTCGGCCATATCATGTCAACCTGCTTGTTCAAAATAAGGTATTCCCTTAACCTTTCGGTCGTTTGGGACGTCCCTTTTCTCTGGGTCAGCGTAATGAGGATGGTTCCCATCTTCTCTTTCTCGCCCCTTTCCCTCCTTCCCTCCTTCCCGGTGTAACATTACAGTCCGTCCTACCATTAGGTTGCCACCCACGCCAAAGTCGCCGCGGTAACCAAGCAAACCCTAACCCTAACCATAACCCTCCGGTCCTGATTTGGCTCGGAAGAGTCCGCTAGACCTAAAGCAACAATCAATCAATCAATCAATCAAACCATAACCCTAAGATCCATTGTGGAAGTAAAGGCATTAGCTGTTATTCTAGCAAAGCACAAACGAAAAGTGACAGTTCACCGTGCGGGCAGAGTGTCATAAATAAAGGCAGACATGAACGATAACTCCTAAGGTAGTACTTTTATTACTTCCCTTGCGCGCGCGGACGGAGTATAATGCGATCCAATCCGTAATGTCACACCGGGTCTAAATAGAAGCAGGTGCCAATTCACGACTTTTCTTCCTTGTTAATTGTGATTTCTTCCTTCTGCTTGATATTTTTAATGGACAGATCAACCCGAAATTGAGACCAATCAATGATCTTAACTTCCTACAACGGATGACGTTCCGTGGAGGTCTGGGTCTGGAAACATTTGTTTCAACAGTGATAAAAAAGTGGTGAGACAAATTAATACTTTCAATAGCAACAGAAGTGATAAAATCAGGCTTCCTAATCAAAACAATATCTAAGATATGCTCCCCTATTTTCTGTGTTGGACCATCAACCAACAGTGAAAACCCCAAAGAAGGATACTAATGCACACAACGTTTTGCTTTGGAACAGTCCAGCTTGTTTACGTGAAAATTCAAATCTCCCACAACAAAAATATTCTCAGAAGGGAGTGCATCATGAGAGAAAAATGTATTGAATTCTGATTAAAAGTCCGCAACGGTGAAAGGATTCTTAGGTCAGGGAGGAGGACGATAAACACAAACCAGCCGAACAATCTCCTTGCATCTCGATATGCATACTTCAATGTTTTCAAACGTTGGAAAGAAAGCTGTTTGCACTGGCAAACTTTGAGATGTTGGCGACAAAGAACGACTATACCCGGTCCCTAACCCTGTAGTCGTGGACTATGGAGAAACGCATAACCAGGGGGTGTCATCTCACCAATGGTCACTTCGTCGCCAGCGTCCTTCAGCTACGTCTCACACAAACACAGCGCATCCAAGTTCTTGTCCAGGGTGAGGTCAGGTATCTCTACAGCTTTGTTTCCCACAGAGTGTGCGTTTCACACACCCACCACAATACTCGTCGCCTTCCTCTCTTTAGTGAGTGCGCTGATGTCCGAAGATAATTGCATTGGACTAGAGAAAGAAGACGAAAACGGAGAAAGCGGAAGGAACGTAGGGGATGAGTCGCCACTACGAAGTGTGTACAAGACAGGAATGACCATCAGATCTCTGGGCTGACCACCAGACAGCGCAGACGCAGCAGAGAGTGGACATGAGTCGCCAGGTTGACCACAGGACAGCGCAGACGTAACTGGCGCCATAGGGTCGACAGGTTGACCACCGGACTACGCAGACGCAACTGAGGACATGGGGTCATCGGGCTGATCACCGGACAGCGCAGACGCAACTGAGGACATGGGGTCGTCGAGTTGACCACCGGACAGCGCAGACGCAACTGAGGAGGACACAGGGACGCCGTGTTAACCACCGGACGGCGCAGACGCAGCATGGGAGTAGACATGGATCGCCATGTTGACGACTGGACAGCCCAGATGCAACTGAGGGCACAGGGTCGCCGGGTTAACCACCGGACAGCGCACGACACAGCAGAGGGCATGGGGGTCGCCGGGTTGACCACCGGACGGCCCAGACGCAGCAGAGTGGACATGGGTCGGCCGGGCTGACCGCTGGACGGCACAGACGCAACATAGGGCACGGGGTTGCCGCGTTGACCACCGGACAGTACGGAAGCGAAGGCGAATGGACATGGGTCGCCATGTTGACCACTAGTCTGCATTAATGCATCAACACAGGAAGGAAATATTCAAATGTTCTTTTTAGCCTTCTTGTTTTCGTTGCAACCTCCTCTCCTCGATCGCCGCGGCCTTTTAGGCAGATTGCTAGCGATGGCCAACTTTCTCAAACGTGCCATAAGCTGAGGGGAGAGAGTGGACGTCGTGGTAATGTTCAACCCGAACAGATCATATCTAGTACAGAACCAAGCAGCATGATCATTTTCATTACAAAAAGGCAATGTATCAAAACCGCGAGTGACCGAGAAACACCAGCAGTCTTATATAGATTCAAATCATCTTCAAGCACAGGTTTAAGTGTAGTATCCAAATTGCCACTACGCAGTCGATCCAGTACACTCCAGAGTTGTTTACAATTTTCACAACTGAACTGAGACACAAAAGCAGGCCTTCGAAACAACAATTTCACTGCACACACAGTCAACGAAGCATGTCGGTGGCAAATAACATGGCGCCGACAGAAGACCCAACACTTGCAGAAACAGAACGACGCCAACTACTCGGACATGCATAGGAAGTGCCAGACAAAACTGGTACCATGGTGACGGCTACACATGGTCCGGAACAACACTGTCACATCCACTCGCAATTCAGACACTGGTAATTGCAATTAATTAGCAAACATCATCAGAGGTCGTGCAACAACGCTTATTAGGGCGCGTGAACACTACTCGCAGAATAATAATAATAATAATAATAATAATAATAATAATAATAATAATAATAATAATAATAATAATAATAATAATAATAATAAAGATTGTATATCGCGCTTTTTTCTAATGACATCAATTCAAAGCGCAGTTCATACGCATTTATACTTAAAGTTAACATTGAAATACATACGAAAAGAAGTGAAACAAAAACAAGACACTAATACATAATGTTTGATCTCATACTACAGCACGAAGTCACTTGGAAAACAAGAAGGTGAAGGATAGTGGTAACGTGTACATTGTGCTAGAGAGAGATAGAGAGAGAGTGAGAGAGAGAGAAAGAGAGTGAGAGAGAGAGAAAGAAAGAGAGAGAGAGAGAGAGAGAGGATTGTCAGGTACAAAAAATGCAATATGGAATGGTTCTATTGCGACGTTAAATTGAACATAAGTAATACTCGCCGAAATTTTTTTCGTCGTCGTCGTCTTCCTCGTCATAATAATTGTCATCATCATCATCATCATCATCATCATCATCATCATCATCATCATCATCATCATCATCATCATCATCATCATCATCATCATCATCATCATCATCATCATCATCATCATCATCATCATCTTCTTCTTCTTCTTCTTCTTCTTCTTCTCTTCTTCTTCTTATTCATCATCATCATCATCATCATCATCATCATCATCATCATCATCATCATCATCATCATCATCATCATCATCATCATCATCGTCGTCGTTGTCGTTGTCATTGGCAGCCGAGGTGTCATCATCAACACCAAGGCCTTAAGGAAAAGACCTTCGAGTTAACTAAGACTACATTCTTAGTCTTTTCAACCAAAATGTGCAGTGGAATGATGCTAGGTTGGGGTTTTCCTTCTTCTCACCCTGCCCTCTCTTTCTCCCCCTCCTCTTTCTTAGCTTTTTCTTCTTCTTGTCGCATTACGTTTTCTATTTTCCATTAAACCTAAACAATACGGCTCACTGATGAATGTGACGACGGTGATGATGAAATATTGTCTTTTGAAGTTGTGAGGTATGCCCACTGCAAACGCACTAAGGTTGCCCTTTCCTTGAACCGGGTGCGTAAATATAATCATATTTGCCAGAACGTCCGTAAGGTAAGTCGTTAACCTTGGCGAACGCTTTTCTCCAAGAAGGAACTGGGAGTGGGATTCTATTGCCAATTAATTGCACACGGAATGTGCATTGGCCTTATGGGTTGAATATATTGGCCTATCATAATTAGACTCGGCAGCACGTTATAGTTATATATAAAAAAAAGGTTTAGCAAACCCGGGTGATCTTGGCTATATCCAGATATACTCCCCTCATCATTGTAACAGCTCCAAAGTCATTTGGCATTTAATATTTTTTTTTAGTTCTTTACATTCTATTAAAAGAAAGAAGGCCGTATTATACATACCCCCGTTGGGGTGTGGGGGGTTTCAGTATAAATAGTATCCCCACTTTCTGGAAATTTAGTGCTTTAAATTCCCACTGTCGCTGTCTTTCTCATTTGCTCTTTCTCATTCCTGCTCTTTTCTATCAATCTGCTATACTATCGTCTTCGTTGCTAGACCAGTCTCCTACCTTTTTTCTTGAAAACTCTTCCGGGACAAGACTCCTTATTTGTGTATGAGGTCTGTTGGATCAGCTTGGGAATATTGGACGCTTTCTGCCGAGTGGTCACTAGGGCTTCCTATGATGTTATTATTTAGCAATGTAGGCATTTTTTATGTATGTGTTTTGTTGATAATTTATAATGATGTTTGTATTCTATTTTGTTTTTGTTAACGGGGGTTCGATAAGTTGGGGTGAAGCCTCAGCCGTCCCCTGCGTGGGATGTCTTTATTGTAAAGTGACTGGCTGGTGGAGAGCTTTCGGTTTTACCACTAGGGCTGTTTCGGCAGATCTTTTATGCGGATTGGGGGTTGTCCGGTCCTGATTTGGCTCGGAAGAGTCCGCTGGACCTAAAGCAATAATAATGTAATGTAATGTATTATACATAAACACCCACATTGCAGACAATATAAATACCTACTTATCGTCGGAAATATGTAACTAATAATATCTAGGGGAGTATATCTGGATATTGTCGTGAACTTTTTACCTTAAAAAAAATGCTTCAACCTTTTGAACTTTGGAACTGTTCGAACTTTGGAACGTTGTCTTTCGCTTCCTTCAACAAGGATACAATTCTTTAGGTGAATGAAGCTTTCAGCTTTAAGAGGTGGCATGAGGGTGAGGGATTGGGTGGGATAGCATTATCTCCAAATAAGGGGTATGAGGGTGAGGGAGAAAGTGTGACGATAGGACAAACAAATTTACAAGATCAATGATGAGCGGCATTCGTACATAGTACGATTTTTTTGTATTGCTTTGAATTTTGAAGAAAATGGAACTAAATGGGATAAAGAGCAATTAGCACAACAGGTTCTTACTTCCTTATGAGCTGAATAAGTATTAAATTCTTATTGCTTAAATAGTTAACCCCTCTGGCAGATAAATATAAAACTACTGCGACATAACTATTAACTGGAAGTTTACAGAATGTCGAAAGAAACAAAATTTAATAGGCCGGCGAGCTGATCGTTACGAAAATACTTCAGATCATCAGACTAGCCTCAAATTAGGACAGGTAATAAAACAAAAGGTTCTGAGATACTGTGTTGCTCCATTCCACATCTCCCGCCCCCTTTGTGTGTGTGTGTGTGTGTGTGTGTGTGTGTGGGTGTGTGTGTGCGTGCGTGTGTGTGTGCGTGTGTTGATAAGTCTGTAAATACTATGAAATAGCTTCAAAACAAGCCCAAAGTCGGTCCGTCGCAGACCACGTCTCATGGACCAGTGGATAGATTTTGTTTAAACTTCATAGGCACATTACTAGGTTAGTGACCAGATTCTCTGCCATCGTAGTTGCTCTACCTCAAAGGCCAGGGCTGCTGGGGTCAATTCGTAGCTAAACACGTTTTACTCTGTATCTTCCCCCAAACACCCAATGAACTGATTTTAATAAATTTTGATGTAGGGGGTCTTTTGGTCCGAAAATAATTTTATGTGTGTGTGTGTGTGTGTGTGGGTGTGTGTGTGTGTGTGCATCATCTAAAACACGACTTTACCGATTTTGATTATTTTTTTACTATGCAGATACTAGCTATTTAGCCTTTTATAGCAGTCATATTTGCACTTTCTCGAAATTCAAGGTCGCCGAGGTCCATCATTTTTAAACACGTGTTGCGCTGTGTGCTCAACATGCATTAGCTAAACAGACTGTGATTATTTTTTAGGTTGCACATAGTTCAAACAGTGGACAGTGTTGCTGCGTCGCTTCTTATGGTTAAAGCCGAGACAGAACAGCTTCTTGAAAATTAACACTCTTAAAAATGATGGTTTCAGCTATATGTTTGAGAGTCTGGAAATATTCTTTATTTGAATCGCTTGTTATTTTGTTTTGCTGGGGATTGGGGATGGGGTTGGAAGATGGGCTGGAATGAGATGGGCAGTCTTAATTCAGATTTACAAGCTAATGCATGTTTTAATAACAGCGTCACAATGTGTTTGGAAGGCAAGGTGATCTCCGATGACATCACACCACTGACAAATGTATATGTTGACATGTGTCGTGGGAAGTGACTTGCCACATTAATCTGTAGCCGTGGTTTGCACTGACCCAGGATCAAAACATGTGATTAATGCAGTCGTGTTTGGGATGTGGTGAATATGAAGATGATAGAAGGGATGTCACTGGGCGCTTTATCGCAGATCAGAACACTGCGCTATATAAATCCGTTTTATTATTATTATTATTATTATTATTATTATTATTATTATTATTATTATTATTATTATTATTATTATTATTAATGTGTTTATTTATTTATTTATTATTTAAACAGTAAAAAACGAGTTGGAATGGAACTGAAAATAGTGTTGGTGGGAAGGAAAGGTACTGTATGGAGCCATAATGGAGGAAAGAAAAATTGAGACCTTGTGAAATAGTTAATAAGGGGTAGCTGCTACAGAGAGGGGGCGGGGGTGGATGGAATAAAAGAATGAAACGATTAGCGTAGAACAGTTATCTCACACTGTGGCGCTGGCTACATTAAACTTTCACAGGACTATCTCCCATTTGTGCTAGGATGAAGGATGAACTGGGATTCCACTTTACCGATAGCTTTTCCACAGATTTCGATTCGATTCCAAATCGTACAAGATTCCCATTCCTCCTGTGAGAGAGAGAGAGAGAGAGAGAGAGAGAGAGAGAGAGAGAGAGAGAGAGAGAGAGAGAGAGAGAGAGAGAGAAGGCTTACATGGGAAGATATATTTTCGCCTGTGGTTCCAGTAGGTTTTCCCTTTTGTCAGATCTTTCCTTTCTTGTCTGTAGGCGTAATGGGAAAGAAAGATGGCAGAGCTGCCAAACGTTGAAGCTGACTAAAGGCTGAAGAGAAGGATGTGGAGCACTGTTGCTGTGATTCTCCTCTCAGTCAGTCCTGCCCAAAACTGACCGTCATATAGGCTTACGTGGCAAGATGTTTCATTGGGAGAAGTAACTGACCCATGGCTTAGTGCACAAAAGTCCAGTTTTCAGTAATGAACAGGTTTTCCATTTGGATTTGATAAGTGCAACCTATGCAGGAAGAATTGGGGTTGCATTCTCAGCGATACGAATTGACAGGTTAAAAGGTTGAAGGAGATAAAACCAGATAAAAGGATTCCCTGTACATGAATTTCGCAAAAAACGCTTCATCAAAAGATACAACTGAAGAGCAACGCCACCAAGAACGAGAGGAAATATATGTAGTGCTTGCAGGACAAGTTTTTTTTGTGTCTGGTAGTCAGCCATTCAGGACATAAGCGTCATGATCTTTAAAGTTGGTGCGATATGGGTGCAAAGACTAGAGCACCTCGGTTTATACTCTTGTCCGAAAGAAAGCGAGGGAGAGAGAGAGGATAATGGTGGGGGTGGGAGGTTAGAGATAGAGAGTATTCAAGAATAATTGGCAGCATTGTGGAGATTTTCTTTTAAATTGGAAGAAACGAAGTTCGGGCTTGGGCCAAGCTAGTGCTTCATGGCCCAGTTGTGTAGATAATTATTATTATTGCTACGCTCTGGCAGGAGGTAGTGAAGTCAGACTGAGCATACTGAGAATCTGTATCTCCAAGAAACGGAACCCAAAACTACTTTGGAAAGGGAACAATTTGATATGTAGTGTTGAACATGAGAATATTCGCTTTGTAACGGAAAACAATTTGAAGATGATGAGGATAGGGAATGGATCATGCCAATGCGCCTCTTTATTTTATAATCCTTTTTTAGGGGGGGAGGTGGATGGGGGGATATTTTGTTGGGATGGATGATAATATGGATTTTCCTCAATGTAAACAAAATCGTGATACTAAGGATAAAAGACAGCCTGTTTGTCTTGCTGGTGCATACAGTTCTTGCTGCCAGGATTGGATGGTGGATGGATACTGGAATACTCACTACTAATAATATGGACTTTTGAGGCGGAGGAAAAAGGAAGCTCGAAGGAGAATGAAAGAGGAGAAAAAGAAGGAATAGATTGGGAAAAAAAATCTACAACGTAATTCGGTCAACGCTGTCTTCTCTCACTGTCTCTTTCTTTAATTGTTCACCCTCTCCCCTCCCACACCCGCTCCCTCTTTCACACACACGCGCGCGTGCACACACACACACAAACACACACACACACACACACACACACACACACACACACACACACTTACCCAGTCATCCTTCTTTCCATCCCCATCCTCGCTTGGTATAGGTTGAAGCACAACAGATAATCTGACCTTCGAGAAGAGAGAGCAGGCAGTAATGACCCTAAAGGTGAAAGGTCAAATGAGCTGCGAAGTGTAAGATGATTGGCCATACCAATCGCCAATCTTTTGGTTCCTCAAAGCAAAGAGGAAGAAGAAGTCCTTTGGGGAGGAGAAGAATTACGAATACGAAAATTGTATTATCTCACTGAAAAATTACATTGTGGTGCCAAACCCAAATTATAGAACAGCATAAAAATACAGCATACCAGAATTGATGTCTACACCCACCATTGGTGATATGGTAGACGAGGATGACCACCTAGGGAAGAGGGATAGGGACCTATATCAACCCTGAACCACCAGAGCGGTCGTACTCCTAAGTCGAACAGTGAAAAATGGCCACTTTCATCTTATTCACCACGGGTCATCGGTGTGCCAGGCGAACGGTCAAACCATGGACTCTATATTATGTAATGGACGGCTGTCTCTCGCGCTGCTAGCCCTTTCCAAGACTAAACAAGTTCCACGCTAGCTGCACTAGTAATTGTTATAACCCAAACCCTCTTAACCCCACCCACCAACTCCCCCTCCACCTCCCAAAAAAGGCCATAAGAATAGCAGTCTTTAACACACAACAGCCAGATACAGTGCAATGACTGGATTTAGTGATTTACTGAATCATGAAATTATCGGTTTCTACTTGAATGTTTGTGAGTAGTAAGAAAAGAATTCAAACTATTTTGTTTTAAGCTAGCAAATAATGAAATAAATCACAAATCACTTGTAACAATCAAGGTGCAGTGAACCACACAAAAATTATGCGGCTAGATACAATGTATTCCACTAATAAGGCAATCCAGATGCAAGAATAAAGTTTCTTAGCCTTAGGCTACTTGCATTTCAAGTACCAAACTGAAAGGTTAGAAGGCCAGTCTCAAACACAAATACAGCCAGAGAGAGCAAAGAGGATAATCGAGTTATTAGACTTGAAATCTAAGCCGATGGTAGATTAGTTCTTAACATTAATTCCGAACAAAAATGAAATGCAACAGCAGACAATTCTAAGAAAAAAACAGCGTGAACCACTGCTATTCCGACCAACCGGAAGTAAGCTTAGACAACAGGTGCCCGGAACGCCGATCGTGGAACTTACTGACCTTGACCTCAAAGACAGCCGTCCATAGTATATAGGGTCCATGGTCAAACGCTCAAATACTGAAAAAGGTGGAAGAGGAGGAGGCTAAAGCATGCGTCCTTTCGTTTGTGCTCAGAGAAAGAATCTCGCAGAAGAAATAGGCTGTGCACTTTGCTTTACTACCGCTACTAAATACATCGAAATGAATTGCTCTATATAGCGCTCTCCTCTAACTCCGGCCGCTCAAGGCACCAAATTGCTGCCTGTGAGTGCTGGAAGAGGTAGACAGTACAAGAAGTGGGAAGACGACATTCGAAAACACTGAGTGAATTTTTATTATTATTTATTTTATGATTTTTATATAGCGCTTTTTCCAGCTCAAGAGCTACTAAAGGCGCTGGCCGATACAGGATCTAACTCAAGCCGCCCCTAGCGCCCATTTGCTGCCATGGGCGCACAGTCTGACGACTGAGCACAATCCGAGGGGACTGGGCCTAGGGGAGAAAGGAAGACACTGACACAATCATCAGACTAATAGCAACAGTAAGATGGCCAGTTCTCACAACCAATGTTTATGTGAAGCCATGAGGGCGGCTGAAGATAGAGAAAGATGGAGTACGCTGGTTAAACGACCATCTGTCGTACACCAACGACTATGGGGCCGGATAGCTCAGTTGGTAAGAGCGTCTTGCTAGTAACCGAAAGGTCGCTGGTTCGAATCCCGGATTGGTCAACATGTGATCATATTATTTTCCCCTTTACCAACAACTGGCCCGCTGGTGTCAGTATAAATCGGTCCAGTAGTCACCTATATGCGAAAGTGTCGTGTGACTATAATCTACAAAACAACAACAACAACACAACAACCAACGACTATATTATTTATTTATTTATTTATTTATTTATATAACTGGCTTACGGGATTGGATAGGTCATGATAGGATAGGACAGGAGTGCACCTGGATACACAACAACACCCTTTCGTTGTGCATTTCTCTCCTCACTCCAACGCAGGTCCTGACTCAATCGTCACAATGACTGATAGATAGGTTCACCGTAGTATCTTGATGAGTTTTGCAGGAACGATAATGTATGAATGTGCGAATCTCCCGTCGTGAGAAATGGACCTAGCACGCTGACATGCAGATGTTGACTATCACTCTCTCCCTTTTCTTTGCACTTTGGAACACCACTTGATCTGCCTGAAAGATTAAGCAACCACTGCCTTTGTGGTTTGTAGCATGTATGAATGAGTGTGGTGTGTATGTGGGTGTGTGTGAGGGGGGGGGAGGTTGTGTGTGATGCGAGCGTGTGTAAAGAGCTTATGTATTTTGAATGCATGAGGAAGATTTGTGGTTGTTGTTTTCGTCATAACCACAGCAGAGAGGTCGTGACCTTAAGAAGAAGGAGAAGAACGGACAATAGACCTGCTTCACTGCCAGCCGCCAGGGTCAGACCCCCTAACTCTGTCCATTATTATTATTGTCTTCGCAACTACGCCTCCTTTACTTTTGTGCACGGCGAGCGTTCTTGGAGAGAATGGCTGAATTGGTTTTCCGTTTTAAGTAGGGAAAACTTTTCTTCTTCTTCTTCCCCCTAATGCGAAGTGTCGTGTGACCCCCTATATTATACAATCATACAAACAAACAAACCCCAGAACCCCCTAATTGCGAAAGTGTCGTGTGACTATATTATACAATCATACAAACAAACAAACCCCCTAACATCTGTCCAACAGCTGGTGACTGTTTGTCCCCCGTTTGTCCAACCGCTTTTTCGTCGGTTATATTGACTTCGCAACTACGCCTCCTTACTTTTTGAACGGCGAGGCGTACTAAAGAGAATGGCTGAATTTGTTTACCGTTTTAAGTATGAAAACTGTCATCTTCTTCTTCTTCTTCTTCTTCTTCTTCTCTTGTTGTCTATTGACTCTGATTCTCCTCCCCCTCTTCGTCATATTTATCAGTACAACATAAGTTAATCGGACGAACAAAACTTGGTATAACTCCTCATCCTCATCCTTTAACTCGTCATTCTTTTTACTGTATCGATCGTCTCTCGTTCTCCATCACATTTTTCCCACTTCTTTTCTCGCACCTGCTTTTTTCTGCAAGAGGCCATTCCATATAGGTCAGTGCTCATCTGGAATGCACTTGGCCAATTTTGCGTGCATTCACCTAGGCCTTGCCTTTCTTCCTTCTCTGCAAGGGTCAGTTGTGGCTATAGTGTATGAAAGATGAGATAGTTTAATGGATTCTGACCTCCAGACGCAGCTTGTGTGGCAGGGATAGCTCAGTTGGTCAGAGCGCACGACTTGTGTACGTGTGAGTGCGTCTTGGGCGACGTGGGTTCGAATCCTGACTTCAGCAAACTATTTTGTGATTGCTGGATATTACGGGCCAGCGCCTTGAGAAGCTCTCTGAGCTTGTAAGTGCGCTATATAAGAGAAATCTCTTTCTTTCTTTTTTTTTTTTAAGTATATACCCAAACTGTAGTCTATATTTGTAGCTCTTTTCTTTAGAACCGCTCATAGGCCAGAGACCCCAAGCAAAGTTTGTTTTTCTGGAGATTGCCGAATGCGGCTGACAACGCAAAGGAAAAGAAAACCAAAACCCGAGAATCCACCCTTACGTCACTTACATTGCTTTGGAACTACCGACTTATCTTTCGTTCATGCTATTCTCTTCTTTGCGTGATAAGGGTAGTTTTCTGACCATGACGTGTAAATAAGGGTACAGAAATCTACTCCTTAATAACATTTTTATTAAAGTACATTTTATTTATTTCACGTAGACAGATGTGTTCCTTGTGTCATTCCTAGGGCATTGATTTCAACAAACAAGAAATTAATTGAGGTAAAAGATGTGACGCAGTGTATGTTTTTTTTTTAGCCATAACGCGTAGCGAAGGTTAATGCTTCAGAAGTAAAACAATAGACAGGCATGCAACTTAACCCCGTATCAACCCAGATTCAAGATTTAATCCCATTACTCGCCCCTTTTGGGGTGAGGAGGATACAGAAACGTAAACATAACCATCATAATTCAGTTGTAAAAAAACAACAATAACATTACATGTAGGCCTACTAAAATTCTAACTTTAACATTTAAAACAATAACATTCTGCAAATATTGTTAATATTGTTGGTGTAGGCCCTTTCCTAATTTTATAAATTTACTCAATTTTAGTAAGACACGTCCTTTTTCGAAACAAATTACAAAAGTTAAACATTGACTTGCAGGATAAATATAAACATTTGTCGAACGTGCTTGTGTTTTGGACACTCACAAATAAAGTGAAATTCATCCCCAATAGAATCCATATTACAGTCCTTACAAAATCTTTCTTTCCTTATTACACCTTCTGCCTTCCTAATTCTATTTGCAACTTATGATCTGAACAACGAAATTTAATCAAAGTTTGAACATAAATATCAGGCAACTGAGAGATATACTTCTCACGACCAAACTGTAATTTAATACTTTTGTAGAAGAAACATATGCTGCTTTCGTCAAGGGACTGTTTCCTATTTACCAATTTACCGTAGAATCGAGAAATGGCTGAAACTTACATGGGGAACTAGCTTCTATTCTATCCTATCCTATCCTATCCTATCCCGTAACTCGGAGTTCGTAGGGGCACCACAGATTTTCGTTTAATCAGCGTACTCCATCTTTCCCTGTCCTCAGCAACCCCGATTGTTTCGCTCAGTGTCAAACCAGTCCATTCTCGAATGTTGTATTCCCACCTCTTTTTCGGTCTCCCTCTTCTTCTACCTCCTTGCACTGTGTCTTGCAGGATGGTCTTTGCAAGACCTGATGATCTGGTGACGTGGCCATACCATCGGAATTTCCCTTTCATCACCACTGTGAGCAGGTCATAGTGTTGTCCAATGGCTTGTGTGATGGTCTGTCGGACTTCGTCTTTGGTGATGTGCTGGGTATAGGAAATGCCAAGAAGTCTTCTGTAGCACCTCATCACCATGCTTTGTATTCTTCGTTGGAGATCTGCTATGAGGTCCATGTTTCGGAAGCATATAGGAAGATGGAGATGACAAGGGAGCGCAGCAGCCTTACCTTCGAATGTAGACTGATGGTCCTGTCTTTCCAAATGGGCTTCAACCTCGCCAGGGCAGCAGTTGTATACGTTTTAAAAAAACTTTTAGAAAATAATTGTCAGCCATGCTGGCGAGATCTAGTGGCTTCTCAGGAAATCGTGGCAGTCGCATAGCAGCGCTACTGAGGACGAGGGAATTATTGACGAGGCGAAGACGCCTGGTCTATTAGTGTTGGTTTGAGGTGTGTACAAGGGCAGTAGTTTTTACGTGGGCAAGATAACTCTATTTGCGTTGCAAAGAACCAAAATGTTCAAGTTTGCCTGTGTTTTTATTTTTTAAAAATTTTATACAAATTTTATTTTTGTCATGGTAGGTCCATGCATCTGTAGTATGTATGTGGTCACCAGGCATGCGTGCAAAAGGTCATTGCAATTGCAAGGGATCAGTTGATATCGATTGTGGTCAATACCTGAGTGCCTTGTGAGTGTGTTCATGGATCCAGAAAAAGCTCTTCTGCACTCGGCAAATGGAGTTTTGTTCCTTCCGGCTTCTTGTACCGTGACTTAAGTGTTCATGTAACGGACCTTCTTTGTACACCAAGTAGGGCCTACGATCTTCAAACATGCTTCTTCTTCTTCTTCTTCTTCTTCTTCTTCTTCTTCTTCTTCTTCTTCTTCTTCTTCTTCTTCTTCTTCTTCTTCTTCTTCTTCTTCTTCTTCTTCTTCTTCTTCTTCTTCTTCTTCTTCAGTTTTATCATTTGTTTTCACCCAGTCTGAAAATACTTCGAAATAGTCGAGGGAAGCACAACGAGGCAAATGCCTGTCTGTCGGTCGATTGATGCGCTGGACTCAAGAACCGCTGAACGGATTTTGACAAAACTTTATGGCAACATTATCTAGGCTAGTGACCTTGCCGTCGTATTTGCTCTACCGCAAAGGTCAAGGTCACTGGATTAAATTTGTTGCTAAACACGTTTTACTCATTATTTCAGTAATCGATTTTGTTGAGTTTAAAGTTTTGGTTTACAAGTATTTCAAATCATGGGCCATCCTTCAGTAGCAAACCAGTTTTTGGACCGTTGGCCGGTTCGTCGCTCCGAATTAACTTTTTTGTCCAAAACAGGAATATCACAAGAAAAGCCCAAACCGAAATTCATTATTTTGACTTTGCGGGCACTTTACTGCTAAGCCTGTCAGAGTATTCGTTTTTGTATTTTCTCAAAGGTCAAGGTCATTGTACTTCAATTTCTAAACGCGTTTTGCGTGTTGTCTAAATATTGACTGATCCGATTTTCATAAATGCTTTTACAAATACTTCAGATAGTGACATATGATTCGACGATTTCCATTTGCTTGGTGATAATAAAGCCGAGTCAAAACACCGCCAAGAGAATTAACACTTTTGAAAATGCTGATTTTTCGGCTGTGACAGTGTCTGGAAATACATTTGAATGCTTCGCCATCTTGTCTTTAGTAGGTGCACAAAGTCTATCACAGACAAGTGCATACCGCCCTCACAAACCCGGACTATGTGTACGTGCGCCCGCCACCTAATTGAAAAGCAGTCGTCGTTCTGTTGACGTTTCTGCCCTCGTGCATGTTGAACTGGCGGAACGAATGCCAGATGATTAAGCAAAATTATATAAAAGCCCAACCAACCCATTCTTTCGATGCCTGTAATTTTCGATATATGATATAGGTCCCTGCAGCTCTTGACGCCGATACACCTTTAGTGTGCCATGTGATGATTCCTAGAATGCCACACGCTTGCTGTCATGGTCGACGCGTCCTAGACGAACAGGCGACTTCCGGTTATGTTAATTTGTAGCTATGAATACTGGCAATGAGCACTGAATAGCTAAGAAAATTTGTTAATATGTAGGTAGTCAGCGTGTAAGAGTAATTAAAACGCGGTCCTTTGAATGTGCAAAAAGCAAGTAGACCCGCGTGAACTGATGCTCCCGAAACTGCCATGCAAAGGTGATTCTTGACAATAATTACCAGTGCAGAGTTAATTATCTATTATCACTAATTAAGTATGTTGACTGACTGTATATAGTTGTTGTTTACAAGTTCCTTCTAAAGTGCCCTGAGCAGCTTCCTGAGATGGAAAGCGCGCTGTGTTAAATAATCCATTTGCATTTGAAGTCGTCATCATCATCATCATCATCATCATCATCATCATCATCATCATCATCATCATCATCATCATCATCATCATCATCATCATCATCATGTCACGAGAGGCTAGTTGGACCAAGCACTAAGGCTTCACACCTCAAATAGTTCACTCTGCTGTAGCCTTATAACTTAAAGTCGCTGCCTAGCAGACGACAGAAGTTAAGTTTTGTGCTAAGCATGTGTAGGCTAAATTCTCGTTCAGGTAGCCAGTGGCCTCATCCAGTTGACCCCTGCGAGAGGGCGCTATAGGTATCACGAGAATTCGCGGGCTTAAGCTGACCACAAAGCTAAATAGAGCATTCTTTGTCTTACCCTCCAAAGAGAAGGACGCACACTTTGAAAGATCTCTCTCAGTAGACTACGCAGGTGACGGGTGAAATTCAATTCATCGCAGTATAGCCATTGCCTGACATTGTCAAAAAGGTAAATGATCAATCTTTTGTTTCACTGCGATTTATTGATATTATTGCTGGATTATGCTTGTGAAGTCTTGCCATGTTTTATAATTGTGAATGTTTGTAAAGCTTTGCATGACCACGTGGCTGATCCGCGACCAGTTTTCGAAAACCACGAGGTAGCCTCCACTGTCAAACTGTTGTTTCTCCTATGTGTATTATTGCAGACCAGTGGCTGTACCGGAGAATGTGTATAGCATTAATTACTTCTCCCTGTATTTATGTTAGCCATGATATGTATATGTATAGGAATTATGTTGGAGATGCCAGTGGACCACGGACTTAGAAGATTGTTCGTCTCTTAGCTATATAAGTGGACGCGATCACTGAGGGCTGTTTCTGCCATCAGTAAGACGCTCTGCACACCCTTTGTTAACAAGGCGTTGCAGAAACTAGTCTTATGTTTTGCAGACGAGCAGGCTTGATGGTCCGATGCAGGAGATAGACCACTGAGAGTCAACCCTGACATTCGGCCTGCATTGGAGCATCGAGCACTGAGCTCCGATAGCCCAATAGTCAACAACCAAGGGGGAGACACCATCATCACACCTCAACGAATCAGCTAAGTGCTCAAGAAGAAATGCACTAACCCTGATCTAGAAGTCCACTCTCCTGAAAACGAATATTAGGCCAACCAGAACAAATAGCCCAATGATGAGACAGTAGCAAATATCAAGAACAGTAGCAGCTTAGACCCATCAAGGAGCGAACTACTCGAAGTGCATTTGGACTGTTAAGTTAATCCTAGCTGTATTACGTTTTGGACATTTAAGGTAGTTTAGTGTTTAGAGAATTAGGTATAGAGTAGAGGAAATAAATGTGTGATTTTTACTGTTAACAAATGGCTGGACTACCTATGTTTCATAGCCGTCGAGAGCTAGTGTGTCAGTGAATCTTTTACAATTTTTTCCTATCTCTATAACCTTATCCTACCGAACTAAACATATAAATGTATTAAGATTAGTCATAGGGTGATTTAACTAGCCGATCCCCGCAGACGAAAGACGAGTGGGTAATAACATTCCATTGTGCAGAGCCCAGCAACAATAGACCCACCGTCACACATCATCATTAGTCTGTTATTTGTCCTCATCCTCCTCATGTTTCATCATCATCATGATCTTCTTCCTATAGTTCCTACTCTTCTTCTTCTTCTTCTTCTTCCTGTGCTGGTCTGTTGCTGTCCGTGCCATCGGCACTACTTCTCTTCTTATTCCAAAATGTCAAGTACTTTGATTTTTCACTCTTCTTCTTCTTCTTCTTCTTCTTCTTCTTCTTCTTCTTCTTCTTCTTCTTCTTCTTCTTCTTCTTCTTCTTCTTCTTCTTCTTCTTGTGTTTCTTACATCTTTACATCACTACTTCTTACGAACAAAGATCTTGATCAACAAGACCGTATTTGTTGGCAACAAATGTTTTAAAATCAATTGGAGTGTTCCTTTTTTGGTGTCAGAAGTGAAGTGGCTGCTGATGTAATTTCTCCTGGGCCTGTGTACAATTGCCTTCTTATTCAATTCTTTAACCTGGGTTCAGATGGTAATATTGTTGGCGTTTTAGGATCGTATTTATGTCTAATATCACTTACATGTGTGAACAGACATTAAATTAAAGATTGATTTGATTTGAGGATCGTATTTTAGTATTTTGACAAAGTGGTCCATGTTGTTACAAATAGCACAAGCTTGTAGCAAAGTGTGTCTCTTGAGGTCGTTGGGTTCGATCCAAACTTCAGGAAATGTTTTTTGTATAGAGTGGAGAAGAGATTTCGTAGTTTTCCATTTTGATTGGTCTGTGTTTTCCTTGCCGTTAGCATGGTGTGCCTAACTGCTAGCAAAATAAACTACAATTGACGCAGACTAGATCGGGAGGAAGTAGTTGGATTTATTGGTTAGTCGTTTTTAATCGTCTCTCGTCTCAATGTCGATTTATGCTGTTCTAAAGTGATGTCACTAGAAACGCAAGCCGCGCCACAGCGGTCCCAATTACTATACCTGCTTCTTAAATTTTGATTTCACGTTTTCCAACTAACGAACAAATCCAAACAATAACATTTTCCATTTTTTGAACATGCGACATCCCTACGAGTACAATCTGATCTGAGAGCAGAACAATTACTTGAGTAATCAACAAACCGGGCGACCGTGAAATGAAGTAAAGATAAGCCGCTTTTCCAACTGAAATGAAAGTACACAATTACACTGTTTCTTGTAGCTTATATTTCAGGCTATTCACTGGGTATCTTGGCGTTACAAAATACCTTAGTCTTGTGCATAAAGATCTTAGTACAACGAACCGAAACTCCTCAGCAGTAACTTCATTAGCTGAAGCGTGCAAGTATCTACAAAGGTTCGTGTCAAGAGATTTCCATTCTCTTCCTCTTGGTTCTTCTTTAATCCTCCTCCTCCTCCTCCTCCTCTTCCTCCTCTTTCAGATTCTCCTTCCTTATTCTTCCTTCGTCTCTCCTCCGCTGTTCTTCTTATTTTTTTTACCCTTTCCTCTTCTTCTTCCATCCTATTGTTAACGGATTCCTTACATTCACCAAATACCGACATTTCTCGCAGTACATGGTGTTGCATCATTTCCGACAGGAGGCACATTCATAGACGAAATGACTGCAAATGGGGACAGATTTGATAGCTATGGTGTGATCCTATCCTATCCTATCCTATCCCGTAACTCGGAGGTCGTTGGGGCACCACCGATGATCGTTTAACCAGCGTACTCCAAATTTCTCTGTCCTCAGCAACTCCCATGGCTTCCCTCAGTGTCAAGCCAGTCCGTTCTCGAATGTTGTCCTCCCACCTCAATTTCGATCTCCCTCTTCTTCTACCTACTTGCACTGTGCCTTGCAGGATTGTCTTTGCAAGGCCTGATGATCTGGTGACGTGGCCATACCATCTGAGTTTCATTTTCTTCATCGCTGTGTGCATGTCATCGTGTTGTCCAATGGCTTGTGTGATGGTTTGTCGGACTCCGTTGTTGGTGATAGGCTGATTATAAGAAATGCCTAGAAGTCTTCTGTAGCACCTCATCTCCATGCTTTGTATTCTTCGTTGTAGATCTGCAGTGAGGGTCCGTGTTTCACAAGCGTATCGGAAGATGGAGATGACAAGGGAGCGCAGCAGCCTTACCTTGGAATGTAGACTGATGGTCCTGTCTTTCCAAATGGGCTTCAACCTTGCCAGGGTAGCGGTTGTTTGTGCTATCCTGGAGAGGACTTCCTTTCGGGACCCATTGTCTGCTACAATGGCTCCTACATATTTGAAGCTAGGCACTGTGTTGAGGGATTAGCCTTGGACTTTGATGTTCGTGTTGATGCCATTGGTGTTGTTGATCATCATTTTGGTCTTCCCTGCACTTATTTCCATTCCATAGGCTCTGGGCGTGATGTCAAACCTCTTTGCCAGCTCTTCAAGTTCTTGTTCCTCTCCAGCCAATCCATCACTGTCGAAGGTTGGAGTTTGCTTTACCCCCTATGCTGACTGTGCCCTCGTGATCTGCAAGGGTATTGACATGAAGCACTCTTGTTAAAGGGTGTTGGAGAGAGTAGGCATCCTTGACGCACACCGATTGTTGTTCTGAACCAGTTTCCGATGGCGCTGTTATGGAGGACTGCACTGGTAGCCTTTTCATACAGGCTTTGGATTACTTCAAATACCTTTTGTACACTCTCTTGGTTGCCCACAGAGCTGCATGCCAGACTCGGCCAAACGCCTTTTTGAAGTCTACGAACACATGTGTTACGTTGAAACGCGAACGATAGATCTAATCGTTTCGTTTTGCAATGTATTCAATTATGGAGTTTATTTACCTTTGATTTGAGTTTGCATTGTTGTTAGGAGAGGCTTTGTATAACGTTGATAATTTTAGTTGGTCGATATTGTTAGAGAATTCTCTAGATTTTGAGTATTTACTATCGATGGAAACTTCCCGATGGATATCGAAGTATGAGAATGTTCCCGGAAGGAGAAGAAATAGGTATGACGTAAGACAGTAATGACGAAGTTAGAAGGATTGGTTAAATTGCGTCATACGAGATTGATCCAGGGTGTTCGGGAGTATCAAGAGACTATTTAAGTGCCGCAATGTTTCAAAAGAGTGGTGATAGTTGTTGATAGTGAGTTGGAAAGTGAAATTTGAGAGTGAAAAGGCGATTGTATGCAGTTGTTGATGTGTGCTGAATAAAAGTGGAAAACTTCATACGTCGACTTTGTGACTTGTATGCTGATTGAGCGGGTTGCGTGAATAAACGAATCTGAGCTACACTCATCAGAACTTCAGCATTGGGGCTGAATCCACTACTGATAGAAAACACCAACATCAAACGGAGTGTAACAACATGATATAGATGTTGATGGTGCTGTAGATATTTCTCGCATATTATTCTGAGGTTAAAAATCTGTTCAGTGGTACTTCGCCCTGCCGTGAATCCTGCTTGTTCTTCAGCTATGATTTGTTCAGCTTGGGGGTTCAACCGGTTGAATATTATTTTCAGGAGGACCCTACTGGGATGGCGGGTGAGGCTGATGGTGCGGTAATTTTCACACTCATGAACGTTACCGTTTTTTGGATGAGTGATGACAAGCGATTGGGTCCATGGTGTAGGCCACTCCCCTCTCTGCCATATTTTGTTACAGATAATTGTGAGGCTGTCAATCATTGCTTCTCCTCCAGCTTGAAGCAGTTTCGCGGGTATATTGTCCACTCCCGCTGATTTCTCCTTCTTTAATGATTGCACTGCAGCTTCAACTTCTTCTTGGAGAATTGGGAGGATTTCTTCTTCTTCTCACACCAGCTCAATTCCTATATGAGCAGCACTTTTCATTGCCTCCGCGTTTCGCATGTTGCGGGCTATTTATAGCTTGCCTGCACCTTACCTTTCAGTGAAAGGAAGTATCGGCGAAGCTATTTATAGCTATCCTGGCTGACCTAACCTTAAAATCTGATAAGCTTTGGTTGAGCCGCTGTGTTCTCCGTTCTCGGGACATGCTAGAACTGATGGGTCTCCGTTTGATGTGTTATTGTTAAGGTCAGAGCAGTACCCTTTACATCTATCCAAGACTTTTTGTTCTTCTGTAAGGCATATTCCAGACTTGCTTTGGATCGTGGAGACCTTTGGCTGTTTAACACTTGTCAGCCGCTTCACAGTCTGGTAGGCCTTCTTGCTGTTGTTCTTGCTCCTACATGTTCTCTATTTCCTGGCATTGATCTTCTATCCAGTTTTCCTTTGCTGTGCGCATGCCTTTTCGGATGTCATTGTTAATTTTTCGGTAAGCATCAGCTCCCTGTGAGTTGTTCTTTTTCTTTTTCATCTCTCTTCATTTATCACACAGATCCAAAATTTCAGGTCTGATCCACGGCTTCTTCTTTGACCGGTGCTTGCCAAGGATCTCAGTGGCGCCATCTGGCACAGCTGAGTTGAAGGTGGTGGTCATGGTGTTGACATTACTTCACCAGCTCCCATAATGAGCAGTGGGGCAAATTTCACTCCAATTGTGGCTTGAAATATTTCTGCCACCTCCGGGTCTTGCTGTTTGCTCAGGTCGAACTTCAGTCTAGTGCACTTTGCTGTGTTTACTCTCTTCAAGTGGAGCCGGAAAGACATCATCACGAGATCGTGATCACTTCCGATGTCTGCTCCTGGAAAAGTGAGTGTCCTGCCAATGTTGATGATTGATCTGAAGCGTTTTTTGACCATGATTTAGTCGATGCGGTTGTGATGCTCCCTGCAGGGGCTGTGCCAAGTCCATCGTCTGTTGTTTTTGTGTGTGTGTGGGGACCAAGCGTGTTTGCCAGTATCACATTGTTATATCTTGGCATTCCAGTCGCCTTCCACTATGACTATGTCCTTTTTCGGCACTTGGTCAAGGACAGCTTGTAGATTTTCATAGAAGTCCTCCACTTCGCTGTCGTCATTGTCTGATGTTAAGGCATACATGTAGGCCTGGATGATGGTGATGTTGGATAAGGGCTGCTCTCAGATGGATGGTAATGAGTCTACTGGAGACTGGGCGGCAAACCATGACAGTGGCTAGAATGTTCTCGTGGACCAAGAATCCAACACCATGTTCCTGCCTGTCATTTCTACCGCTGAAATAAAGCTTGTGGCCTTTGTCGGTCGTTGTTTCACCTAGGCCTTTCCAGCGCAGTTCGCTGATACCTAGAACGTTCCATCGATAGTGGTCCAGCTCGTGGGATAGTTCTTCTAATTTTTCCTCTGCAGTTAGGGTCCTGACATTTTAGATTCCTATGACGATGTTGTTTCTCGTGCGAATCTTGCTAAGTTGTCCATCTGTAGCACACTTATCATCTACGTCCTGGTGGCCAACGGAAGTCGTGGTCCTTGGTGACCCGGGCGACGACCGATCCGGTATGGAGCGAATGGTTCTTTTTATCATGCAGTGTGTCTTGGGCAAGAAAGACCTGGCAGGACCCAATCGTTTCCAGGCTGTTGGTCACAGCCGATATCCACGAATACAGTGTGGCTCGCCTTGGCCCCGATCACGTGGTCGTTGAACCTGTAGTAACGTGAGGTTCCTCCGTCCTGACCGGTGACTTCTGTGTAGAAGACTTTCGCCCAGTGATGCCGTGCTGACATCACCCCTGTGAGTCGCCTCATTCTATTCAGAGCCCGAATATATATATGGGGCACCGCAGATGATCGTTTAACCAGCATACTCCATCTTTCTCTGTCCTCAGCAGCCCTGATGGCTTCGCTCAGTGTCAAACCAGTCCATTCTCGAATGTTGTCCTCCCACCTCTTTTTCGGTCTCCCTCTTCTTCTACCTCCTTGCACTGTGCCTTGCAGAATAGTCTTTGCAAGACCTGATGATCTGGTGACGTGGCCATACCATCGGAGTTTCCGTTTCTTCATCACTGTGAGCAGGTCATCGTGTTGTCCAATGGCTTGTGTGATGGTCTGTCGGACTTCGTCCGCATCATCTGTGGTGCCCCTACGACCTCCGGGTTACGGGACAGGATAGGATAGGAATATATATATATATATATATATATATATATATATAGAGAGAGAGAGAGAGAGAGAGAGAGAGAGAGAGAGAGAGAGAGAGAGAGCGAGCGTACTTCAGCACAAAAAACTGCCCAAGACCCTGAATTTTTAGGATTGAATGCAGGACGCACACTTACCGCACCTCTGCGCACTGTATAGCTTTCATCGAGCACTAGACCTCTTCTAACGACCAATAAGCGCGTTTATTTTTTTTACACTTTGCTGTTCCTTTTTATTGCGAGATTCTGGGCCGACATCCCTTGGGAAGGCTTAGTCGCAGCCCGTGGCGCTCCCAAAGCAACCTACCTTATATTAGTGTGTTTTGGAAATTATTATCATTCTTTTGGTTTTTTTTAAATAGAAATTTTGCTGGGGGAGCAAACCGTAGTACCCGGAGAAAATCCTCGAGACGTTGCCTGGGTCGAAAGTAAAATTAATATTCGGAGAAACATAATGTCCAGGGTCGGGATCGATCCCACACCTGTCAGGCGCCAACTGGTTTCTGACCGTCACCATGCCCACGCCCAACGCCTTCTCAGCAGCGTTAGGGCGGCAGAAACCAATGTGAACAACCCTGTGTTTTTATCAAGCTTTTAACTGTTAGGATTATAACCTTTTAAACAGACAGTGTACCCATCGCCTACATCTGGGCAAACGGACTGTTAAAACCGCTAGGTACAGCAGCAAGAAGACCAGCTGAAGTGTAAATAGGACTGTTTTATTTTCTTAGATGCGCACACCCTAAAACGTCACGTTGATAGTCGTCATCGGCTTCTGTGGCGCACCCGCCAATCAACATCCACAGGCGGGCTATCCAGATCCAGATCCAGATCCAGATGAACAAGGCCATAACGCCTGTTAAGCTTTTGTTCTTTGACATAAACTGGTCGGGCTCTTAGACGTGCCGTTGTAACGAAGGCGTGGGTAGAAATGGCTAAGTTGTTGAACGTGTCGTTTAGGCAACAAAGGGAGGAGGATGGACGGGGATTAAAGGGCCCCAAGATCACACATTTCACATGTCGCAGATCTTGATCAAATTCACTGCGAGTTTTGCCTCAGCGGAACAAAAGAGAGTAAACCCCAAAACTAACCTCTCTCAAAAGTACGATTTTGAGACGTTCATTTGTTGCGAACCAATTAGCATCAAGGTTGATTTTAAACTTAACTGTAGGTTTGAACGATTGCCCATTTTATCATCATGTAATGCCATTTCTCAAGTAAGCTCATTGTCACATATTACAAACATATCCTCGATACCCTGGCCCTTTTAAAGGGAAGCGAAACGCCCTCCATGGATTAATTGCTGAAAGTCGTGAGAAATCTCTTGCGCGTGGGGAATCGAACCAGAACCAATTGGAACCCGAACCAACACACCACCCCTTTAAAAGCGGTTTTTGTGCAAAATGTGAAAAGTGGGGTGAGATAGGAGGAGAGAGCGAGAGGTGGAAACTGCAAGAAAAATGGAGCTGGGTGGATGGTGCTGGGAGCAACAACCTTAGGCTGCAGACAGGTCAAAGAACAGTGATGGGGCACATCGTCGTGGTTCACGTGCACAGCCTACAGGACTCTCCAGACGTTTGCAATGAGGCGAACGGCACTAGCTAGCGAGAGCGATGATGGATGCCTTTGCCTGGTTTTCCTGAAATGAATCTCTTGAATTTGCACTGATCGTCGAGTGACTTTCCCAGGTCGCTTCCTAGATGAACGCAACTCGAGGTCGCGAAGCAAACACTGAAATTCAAGACCGCGCATATTTAGACTGTATTTCTGGTAATGAAGTTTAATGTGTTCATTAATTTCGCATTAAAACTGTGACTGGAGTTGAAGCTGAAGTTTAATCTGAACTTTTAAGACTTTCGCTCTGGTTTCAGCAGCAAACGACACATCTTTTTACTCAGACCAAACCTTTTAATATAAACTTGATTTCCAAAGATTACACAAGACTTTACAGCAAATAAGACATGAGAGAGTGTAACAACTGAGGAAACAATGAAAAAGTAATAGGTAGTCTCAGTTTTAGCTAAGTGCCTATACACTTTGGTTTTAGAAAAGAGGAACTGAACGGTTATATCATCTGGGTGGGGCTAATTCAAATAGAAATGGCAAGGACAAATAAAACATGGATGGTGGCATGGCCTGTCTTCATTGGAAAGTTTCTTGGAAGGTTCGTGCCGGAGGTTCAAAAATATTGTTTGGAGGTCCTCATATCCTAAACCTGGGTTCCTCAACCTTTTTTGTTTGTCCCAAAGTTTCAGCAACCTAGGTTCGGGATCTGGGAACTTCGGAAAAAAGTATTTGAACCTCCACGAACTTCCAATGAAGACAGGCCACTAGTCTCACAATTTAAGGAGTTTGATTTGGGTTTTGGATAATATGCGGGAGAAATTTGGGTTGACGTTTCAAGGGAAGCGCTGCAACCGCACAGCAGAAATAAGCCTACACAGGAAAAGGAGGAATTTCCGTAAGTGGTTGCAGGGTGTGTGTGTGTGTGTGTGTGTGTGTGTGTGTGTGTGTGTGTGTGTGTGTGTGTGTGTGTGGAGTTGCCGTGTGTGTGTCTGTGTGCGTGTGTGGGTGTGTTTGTCTGTGTGTGTGCGCGCGTGTTTTTAATTTGTAGGTTTTACATTAATAAGCCTATTTATTTATCTGGCATTCATCCATCTAGGACACGAAGATCATCAAAGGCTGTACTATGTACTACATGCGTGAATAGATTAGACCTTGATTTATACTCTCATCACAATGAGCAGCTCGTTGTCGTATTTATGGCAGTCATATGTGAAAGCGTGTAAAAAAATACCCACTGATACAAAACAGAAACAAAAGTCACCTACGTGAGGAACATGGCTATGGCGTCGTCAAAATCAAAGAATGCGTTGGTGAAAAGTCTGGATAATAAATTTTCTTGTTCCAAGCGTGTGATAATTAATTTACTGTTCTCGTAGTAGTTTAAATTTCAATAACTGCTGATCCACGGGGAAATAACGTGCTGTGTACAAAGTGCGTTGTGGGCGGGTCTGAGTCCAGACTGGGAAGGGTTAGTAGGTCTCTCCACTCCTCCCTGTGCTCTAGATGTAGTTTTAGTGTGGCTCTCGCATAATGTTACAGGTTAAAGGAGATACAAGTGTCAATGATCTTTAAGTTACTGCTTCGTTTGAACGGAAAAAATTAAATGCGAATCTTCCAATTTCAGATAAAGTAGTGGCAGTAATTAATTTTTAACTATCTAGATCTCCCCACTTGGATCAGCTAAAGACTTTAGACCATAAATGTTTATTGTCATTACAGCTCATCGGACAATGGAATTGAGGGGGAACAGGGATGCGAGCACTCGAAATAAAAAAACCGAAAACGATCCGATTACATTTATCAGCACGACAGTATCGTTCTTGACATGGGCATTATAGAGTAAGCAGAGTTTTACAGTCAGTCTTCTTTGGATCCGCTAGAGAGTGCTGCAGTGCAATCGTTGAAGATGGGGACGTCAGCGGGAATGTACAACATACCCGCAGAATTGCTTCGATGATTGAAGCTCTCACCATTAATCTGTAACAAGATCTGGCAGAGTGGAGAGTGGCCTACACCGTGGACCTAGTCCCTTGTCATCACTCTTTCCAAAAATGGTACCGCACCATCAGCCTCATCAGCCATCCCAGCAAAGTGGTGTAAAGGCAGGAAGATCGCTATTGACGGACGGAAAGAAACTCGAATTTTTATTTTTGAAATTTTATATTGACTGCGTCCAGTACCATAGTACCATTATTGAAGGGAGGGAGGAAACCGGAGTGCCCGGAGAAAACCCTCGGTGACCTCAATAGCCTCGTATCTAAGTCACATACGTTTGCCCCTTGCATGAATCGAACCCGCGACCTTTGGCGTAGGAAACCGGCGACTAATCCACTGCGCCACGAGGCCCCCCTAAGGAATTGGACCACACGATGATATGCCATTTCACCAGAGCATCAGGCCTTGCAAAGATCATCCTACAAGGCACGGTGCAAAGAGGCAGAAGAAGAGGGAGACAGAAAAAGGGGTGGGAGGACAACATTCGAGAATGGACTGACTTGACACTGAGCGAAGCCATGAGGGTTGCTGAAGACAGAGAAAGATGGAGTTATTTGGTTAAACGATCATCTGTGGTGCCCCAACGACTTCCGGGTTATGAGATAGGATAGAGAGAGGTAGAGAGTAAGTTTCTGAAAATCTCAAATTCGCACATCCTGGTGCTGCGTAACATGTTGCGGCACAACCAACGTCTGTGTCGCATGATGCATATTAGAAACAGTTTGATTGGTACAACACTCATTATTATTATTATTATTATAAGTACAACGCCAGTATATGTTCTTAAGCATAGTTTAAACAGGTAAAGATATTCTGGTTCCATTTTGGTCTTATGGGACGAAGACGCTAGGGACCTCTTTCTTTTCAGGTCCAGCTTTTGAGGGTGGTGTACGTCCTCTCCCTCGCAAGTTACGATTACTTGTGTGCTTATCAAGTATTGCCTTTGCACGCTGTTTGCACGTACGCTGTTGCAAGGTTATTCTGCTTCGCTGGCTTAGACCTCACTTCCGGTTCCAGTACAAATTCAAGAAATCATAATCAGCGTCAGGCGTCATGCAGAGCGCACCAATTCACACGTCCTAGTAGGCCTAGGCCACTATCTACAGAAAGAAAAAAGTTCTGAAGATCAGATTGCGTGCAGAGCATATTAACCCTTGTGGTGCGCATTGGCTATATACATTGTTCTGTTCCGGTATGATCTCTTGCTGCATCTGATCAGTGATACTCGGTGTCTTGTCTGTGCGTGTGCTATGTGTGCATGAATCCATGAGCTGGTGCTTGTTTGCTTGTGCATGAGGTGCATGTGCATGTACCGGTATATTTGTATATGGCACTGTAAGTGTCTTGGTATACTTGATACAATACTTAGCATTCCATCATGTAAACAATCGTATTGGCAGCACTTAAGAGATTGAGGTACCTTGCACGATAACGCAAAAGCGGGCAATTGAAGCCGGAGCAATTTGCGGCTGTAACTTTAGTCTTAAATCTATCAAGACTGTGTTAAAAACTTGTTTGGGGTGCAGTCAGAAGACAGACTAAAAAACGTATTGTACTTAAAGAATGCAAGACAAAACCCCGGGCGGAGCCACCTGCCTGCTGAAGCGATGTATGAGGTGCGTAGCACGTGTAGGCACACATGGTTGCCACCCGAGTCATTATGTTTTACCAGTCAACAAAGTTTTAAAAACAATTTCTTCGTCCTAGTTCAGAATGACCTAGAGTATCTCATAAATTATTTCTCGCACACCAGGCATTTCTACCATGCAGTCCCCTCTCCTTAAAGCTTCTCAGTGATTATATCATTTTGAACAACGTCAGTCTAAACACTGAACTCCATGTTAACCTACTTAGTCCCACTTTGAGATAGACACTTCCATGGCTTGTAACTAACTATCTAGCCTCTAGTTGATGATTTATAGTATTAGAGGTGAATTTTATGAGACCAAGTAATTAAGTCTTTCCTACTGATTTCACCTTCTTTAAGAACGCATTCGAAGCAGCAAACGTTTTGAGAACATTGTAGAAATGATTATTGTTTAAAGCTGTGATCTTATGTAATTTATTGAAGATCCAGTTTGAAATCTTTTTTTTTCTATTAGAGTTGATTACAAACTTTGGGTTAGCGGCTTGGAACCTAAGATTGATTGGCCGATCGTTTTCAACAAAGGTACCAAAGAGCAACAGGGACCACGCCAGGACTTTAAGCCACAAATGGTATTTTAATATAAGGGGTATCGGGACTAAACCTGGGACATGACCAGCACAAACAACGCGTTTTAAACGGACGCACAGTCACTGTCTATAGGACAATTATTTTCGTTAGGATTGCTCCCTTTACCGCACCTCCGATCGTTTTTGTAACGAGGTCTGAGGAATGTGCAAAAAGTAAAAGTATCCATATGGCAAAAATGGCAGCGTAATTCTAGCGAAGTGAGACGTTGCCGGCTACGTCTCAGTGCGCGTGTTCCTTTGCTTGTACCCGGAAAAATTCAAACCCTTTGCGGCGCCTCGCTCCGCAAGAAGTTTCCATCATAGGGATACGTAACCTGCGAGATTTTGAACTTGCGATATAATGCATATACTCTGATACTCCAGTGCGACGTGGTGCACGGCGCAAGCATTCCGGGCCAGGGCGTCAACGAAGCCTAGAAAATAAACAGCACGTGCGATAGTTTGCGCCTTGCATAGGGCCAGCAACGTCAGTAGTGGCATTTGGACTCTTGTTGCTATGGCCGTCTCTTAGAGAAACACTTGTTCGCTGTCCTTCCGCTTTGTCTCTTCCCCTTACAGTGGGTTGTGTGTCTGTCTGCTGCCTGTATGCTTCAAACCAGACTTGAGGTTGGACAAAAATCGTCCAATAAAAATTAACTATAAAATATTACGCAGATTGTTTGTGATAACTTCCCATCGTATCCTACCCTACCCCGTAACTCGAAGGTCGTTGGGGAACCACAGATGATCGTTTAAACAGCGCACTTCATCTTTCTCTGTCCTCAGCAACCCTCATGGCTTCGCTCAGTGTCAAGCCAGTCCATTCACCAATGTTGTCCTCCCACCTGTTTTTCTGTCTCCCTCTTCTTCTGCCTCCTTGCACCGTGCATTGCAGGATGGTCTTTGCAAGGCCTGATGCTCTGGTGACGTGGCTACACCATCGGAGTTTCTGTTTGTTCACCGCTGTGAGCATGTCATCGTGTTGTCCAATGGCTTGTGTGATGGTCTGTGGGACTTCGTTGTTGGTGACGTGCTGGGTATAGGACATGCCCAGAACTCTCTGTATTGTGATAACTTGGTCATCAGTAAAACATAATCTCTCCGGTAAAGGGTGGCGCAACCGCGTAGTGGTTGGGACACACGCTGGAAATGTTTTCGTTAAGCAAAGTCCAGCGGAATTAGTACTTGAATGCAACTGCACTGAAGAACAAAGAGTGAAACTAGTACACCACACAACCCAGTCCACTGAGCTGTGAATGGGCAGATGGGGAAGGAAAGTCAACGAGGGAGAGAAAATGGGCACCGTCCTCATTAAGCTGGCGCAGAGAAAAGGGAGGTCTCAAACGTCTCTTATCCAACGTCCGATAGGTTGCGGGAACACCTTCTACATCCTGAAACTTTGCGTCTAGGCGTATCCGCCGCTTCTTTTGGCTGTTTGACTAGTTGAACTGTTGATCTTAACTCAAATCCCCCTTTCTCACGCGAGACTACAATTCCATGTGTTCAACACAAACTTTTTTTTTCTCCACATACAGTTATGTCTTTATGCTGCTGCTATTAGATTTTATCATACTTTCACTGGACTCTGGATTAAAATGAACCTACCGACGAAACTGCTGAACGAGTTGACCTCTACGCCATCTAGTGCAAGCAGAAAAACAGTAGTATAATCTGTAATGGCTGGAAAACTGCGAAGAGACTTCCATAACTATACACACAAAACAAGCAATACACAACCCCACGGTCACACAAACACACACACACACACACACACACACCCTCACACACATACACTGACACAAACAACACACAGAAACACGCAGGTATGGAGGTAAGGAAGGCAAGAGGAAAGATCACATACACAAGGGTGTTGGTCAACAGACGGAAACTCTCGGGCACACATTGCTACTGAGCTAACGCCCTGTGAATCAAAGATGACCCTCTCAACCTCATTCCCACGGGTTTTCGGGGTCAAGATGTTTTTCCCCCCGATACAATCTCGTCTAGGCTTCCCTTCTAACCCGAAGGTCTCCTCGTCAACTCTGCAACATAGACCAGGCTTTCATAGATACTTTCTGTCTGGTGTTACCTTACATTCGTAAATTCTTACCCCAAGCTCGACCACACAGAGTTTCGGAAATATCCTACCGCCGCCTAAACGTAACTTAGTTGGTGGTGGTGGTGGTGGTGTTGTGGGTGGTGGTGGTGTGGGGGTATATTGTTGGCTATGATTTGCATGTTTGTTTTTTGTCACTGCCTGTTTATGCTTTCACAAAGACAAGACTTTCAGAAATACTGTATTTAGAGATACTCTGCCTTTATGTGACCTTTCGACGCTTTTTTACTTCGCTCAACAGTACAAATATGGAGTTTCAAAGGATTCAAATTTCGTTTCTCGTTTGGCCTTCGAATCTGTTCACACTTCTATCATTGTTATCCTATCCTATCATATCCTATCTCGTAACTCCGAGGTCGTAGGGGCACCACAGATGATCGTTTAACCAGCGTACTCCATCTTTCCCTGTCCTCAGCAACCCTGATGGTTTCGCTCAGTGTCAAACCAGTCCATTCTCGAATGTTGTCCTCCCACCTTTTTTTCGGTCTCCCTCTTTTTCTACCTCCTTGCACTGTCCCTTGCAGGATGGTCTTTGCAAGACCTGATGATCAGGTGACCTGGCCATACCATCGGAGTTTCCAGGAATTTTCTGGAAATGGCCGGCTTCTTTCACATGCAATGTAAGCGATACAAGAGCTATACATTGATTCATGTGAGAAAACAAAATAATGTTCTGGGTTAAAGCTGCGATGTAGGTGAAACATCCATACATATATCTGAAATTCTTGTCTGTAACAAGTGCAAAGGTATGAACACCCTCATTTATAAGACTGCAATTATCAGGATGGAGGTGTCAGCAAGTACTAATTAACTGACTTCCGTAATTATAAGTAAATATTACGTGTGTGGTATGCTTATTTTCAATTAAATTACGTACAAAATACAAGAGCAGTACACATAAGACCACTGTCTTCATTTGGAACCATCAACACGGAACATATCCATTTTCTCTATGACACTGCTTATGAGCTGTGCGAGGGTGTTAAGTTGTTTACAAAGACATCATAGACTTGGTAGAGCAGCATGCAGCAAAGCCACACTGTTCTTTCTGTACCACTGAACTTCCGTGCGCCTACTGACCTTTCATTCCTCCCGTACAGGGTCATAACACTTCTTGTTGTTGTTGTTGTTGTTGTTGTTGTCGATGTTGATGATGACGATGAAGATGATGATAGTGATGATGAAGATGATGTTGGTGATGATGGTGTCGGTACACTTCGGTGGGTGCGTGAGCGTGCGTGCGTGCGTGTGTGTGCGTGTGAGTGTGTGAACGCAGTGACAATGCCTATGTACATTCGCCGTGGTTGTATTGTGAGTGTAATGAAGAGAATTAACATTGAGGTTTAACGTCTACACCCACCATTGGCGATATGGCAGACGGGGATAACCATCCCAGGAAAAGAGGGATAAGGACCTGAATCAACACTGCAATCATACTGCTAAAATCGACAGTGAAAATGGCCACATTTTATATCGCCCACTACGGGATTCGATCCTGGGTCATCGGTGTGCCAGGCGAACGCTCTACTACTCTACTTAATGAAGAGAAGAACGATGCTGGCTTTTATGAGAGGAAAGTGCTGGGAAAGATGGGAGGAGAAGGAATTGAGGTAGGGGAGAGTGGGACATCAGAGACGGTTTTTAAACTTACTTGTCATCCTAGGCACCTGGACCATCGCGATTATTGCTTACAAAACACTTTGTAGCCTGGTCGTTTTTGGTCTAATGTCGCTCAACAATAATAATAAATAATAATAAAGCTATCTAAATAGCGCTTTTTCCTAAGAAGACTGGGTTCAAGACGCATATTCTTCAGACACCTTTTAGTATAACAGAAGAAATTTAAATCGTTGGAATTTAATGTGACGAGGGGACCGTTTTTTTCTTCCGTATGTTTATTACATACGGTGTACATAATTATCCTTATGATACTTTAAATTTAAAATCTCTGCTAAAACTCATTTTCTTGCGACTGGTTACAATAAAAATTGATTACAATACAATAAAATATGCAACGTGATACAATCCAATACTATCAAATGCTATCCTTTATCCTATCCCGTAACTCGAAAGTCGTTGGGGCACCACAGATAATCGTTTAACCAGACGCATATTCTTCAGAACCCTTTTTCGCTCAGTCTCAAGCCAGATTCTCGAATGTTGTCCTCCCACCTCTTTTTCTGTCCGTATGTTTATTTGCACCGTGCCTTTCCGGACGGTCTTTCAAGGCCTGATGCTAGTGATCCAGGTGGCTTATCCACAAGTCGAAAACAAGATGGCAAGCCGTTCAAATATTTTTTTTCCAGACATTCACACAGAAAGCTGAAAAATACTCATTTCAAAAGTATTGCTTTTCTTGTGACTTGGCGTTACAATAAAAGAACACATGGAATGATGGGCCACGAACTGAATGAACTATCTGCAAGCCAAAATTAATCAAAATGGGCTAAGCAAACATGCTCAGAAATGGTGAAAGCCAATGATTGACCTTTAAAAGTACCATACCTGATTTCCTGTTTCGTCAGTTAAAGTATTCGCAAAGTAAAATGTTGAATTTCTTCAGTTTCTGTCCTCCCTCTTTTCTACCTCCGGCTGCCTTTCAGCGACGGTGACTGCTTGCAAGGCCTGATGCTCGAGTGATCCAGGTGGCAGATATCCACTAGTCGAAAACAAGATGGCAAGCCGTTCAAATATTTACAACAAAGCTGATCAAAATTTTCAAAAGTATTGCTTTTCTTGTGACTTGGCGTTAACCTAACAAAGATGGAAAATGACGAAAAAACAAAAAAAAAAAAAAAAAAAACACACAAAAATGAAAAAAAAAAAAAAAAAAAAAAAAAAAAAAAAAAAAAAAAAAAAAGTGAAACAGCTACATACATAAAATATAAAAAAACACTAACCTAGGTAATGTTTCTATGAAGTTTGCTCAAAATCCGTTCTGTGGTTCTTGAGATATGTCTTCCAACGGTCAGACCGACAGACGGACACAACCAAGGATCGACATTTGGCTTGTTCTGATTTCCACCGACTACATTACATTACATTATTATTGCTTTAGGTCCAGCGGACTCTTCCGAGCCAAATCAGGACCGGACAACCCCCGATCCGCATAAAAGATCTGCTGAAACAACCCTAGTGGTAAAACCGAAAGCTCTCCACCAGCCAGTCACTCTACAATAAAGACATCCCACGCAGGGGACGGCTGAGGCTTCACCCCAACTTATCGAACCCCCGTTTACAAAAACAAAATAGAATACAAACATCATTATAAATTATCAACAAAACACATACATATAAAATGCCTACATTGCTAAATAATAACATCATAGGAAGCCCTAGTGACCACCTGGCAGAAAGCGTCCAATATTCCCAAGCTGATCCAACAGACCTCATACACAAATAAGGAGTCTTATCCCGGAAGAGTTTTCAAGAAAAAAGGTAGGAGACTGGGCTACCGAAGAAGACGATAGTATAGCAGATTGATAGAACAGAGCAGGAATGAGAAAGAGCAAATGAGAAAGACAGCGACAGTGGGAATTTAAAGCACTAAATTTCCAGAAAGTGGGGATACTATTTATACTGAAACCCCCGGCACCCCAACGGGGGTTTCCACCGACTATTTCAAAGGATTTCCAGATTAAGTCTGAATATACAAAAAGTAATCTTTCGAATTTCCCAGCTCACATTTGTTCTAATTTTACGAGAGAATGGTTTAAAGAACCGGGCTGAATGGTACTTCAGAGTGCGGAAGCAAAAATGTGCTAAGAGGGCTAGGGCATAGAGAGGGTTACCAGGTACTCTAAATTCACTTGTTGTCTCGTCATACATGTCACCGACTGTCACCGGCTCATCATGAGAAGAGGAGTAAGAAAGAGAGGATAATGATGAGGAGGAGGAGGAGGAAGGGGAAGAAAAAGGTGGTTGTGATTGGGAGGAAGAGGAAAACGAAACTTATACTAACGTCAATGACGATGATGATGTTAACAATGACGGTGGTTATGGTTAGTAGCGCGAGTGGTGATGTCATTGTTTGCTGCTGCTGTTGTTTAACATTTCCCCTTTCTCTGTCTCTCTCTGTCTCTGTCTGTCTGTCTGTCTCTCTCTCTCTCTCTCTTTCCTTTACACAATAATATTATTAAAAGTATGCTCTATAATCCATTTTTTATCCTTCATTTAACGTCCATTTTGACACTAATTACGTACACCAGTTGACTTGGAACAGGTTTAGTTATAACGTCTATTTTTAGCAATTTTGAACGATGATTCAGAGATTTGTGCTCTATAGACGTACACACCACGAAGGGAAGAAGATGGGAAAACATGTGGGATTTGTCTGTAGCAAATGGCTCCAAAGCCGGCAGCTTTGGAGATGACATATGCAATTTGTCCAAGCATTGACCCAATCCACAAGCAAAACCACTGTCAATCGGGCAGCGGCTGAGAGAGAAAGAAATAAAAATGTCTGGACAACTGCAGCAGGTCTTGGTAGAATGACAGAATGGAATATACGAATAAAGAATAAGTCATTTGTTGTTGTTGTCGTCGTTGTCCTCCTCTTGGTTGCTGTTGTTGATATTGTGGTTTTTATTAATCCTCCTCCTCCTCCTCATCATCATCATCATCTTGTTGTTTTTGTTCTTCTTATTCTTTTTGTTCTCCTTTTCCGTCATCATCATCATCATCATCATCATCATCATCATCATCATCATCATCATCATCATCATCATCATCATCATCATCATCATCATCATCATCTTCTTCTTCTTCTTCTTCTTCTTCTTCTTCTTCTTCATAACCGATTTTATCCATGTGGAAAAAACGAATCTATTGCTATTTGTCTTTGGTTCTAGTTTGTGGGCTTGAACACTTGTAAAGATTCATTACAGAGAGTCGAACTGTTGAACACAAATCTCTCGCCATCGTCGAGATTGGAAGCATTCGTGCGCTTTTAAACAACGAGCGTTCTGCCGCTGATCTATGCTACTACCCCATCTGGACGACAAAGGAGAAGGGCCGATTTCATCAGTTAGTACCCAGACTCTCACACCACAACATTAGGAAGATGAATTTTCAGATCATCTTACTTAAATCCTGTTAGATTTCGGAATAGTCTCTTTATATGCTCTTATATCAGTCTTCGGTAAATTTATTACAATCCGTCTCAGAGCAGTTCATTTCAACATCACCATCATCCAGGCTTACGTCCCAACATCAGACTATGACGACAGCGAAGTCGAGGATGTCAGGCTGTCCTTGACCAAATGCCGAGGAAGGACATAGTCATGGTGCAAGGCGACTGGAATGCCAAAGTGAGGCGAGATGCATACCACAACGGAGGAGACACATGTGGACCCCACTGCAACAACGAGACAAATGACAGAGGTCTGAGACTCTTGGAGTTTGCCAAATACAACAGTCTGATACTACTGGCAAACACGCTTGGTCCCCACAAAAAATCCAGGCGATGGACCTGGTACAGCCTCAGAGGGGACCATCACAACCAGATTGACGACCTCATCAAGAAACGTTTCAGATCAAGGCTACAACATTGGCAAGACACGCCCTTTTCCAGAAGCAGACATCGAAAGTGACCACGATCTCGTGATGATGTCTTTTCGGGTACACTTGACAAAGCAAAGTGCACCAGGAGGTGGCAGAAATATTTCAAGCCAAAATTGGTGGAAATTTGCACAACTGGTGATTTTGGGAGCTGGTGAAGTAGATTTCAACAACATGACCACCATCTTCAACTCAGCAGTGACAGATGCCGCCAATGAGATCCTTGGCAAGCACCGCCCAAAGAAGAAACCGTGGATCACTCGTGGATCTGTATGACAAACGAAAAGAGAAGGAGAGGAAAAAGAAAACCTCACAGGGATCTGACGCCAACCGAAAAATCAACAGTGACACCCGAAAAGGCATGCGCACAGCAAAGGAGAACTGAATAGAAAATTAAAGTCATGAAATAAAAAGCAATCTGAACAAGAACCACAGTAGGAAGTGTCACGTGGGGTTTATGGGCTCTGCACAATGGAATTATGGACCCTCACGTTTATTCGGTGGGAACTGCTAGTAGGTCACCCTATGAATTACTTTAATAAATTTATTTGTTTAGCTCGTTCTGTGTTAAGGTTGGGGTACAGAAATAGATAGACAAATGGTAAAAGATTACTGTCACACTAGCTTTCACACGGCTATGAATCATAAGTAGTCCAGCCACTTGATAACAGTTAAAATCACACATTTATTTCTTCTACTCTATACAAGGTTCTCTAAGTACTAATCTAACTTAAGAAGTCTCTTTCAATGCTAATAGTTCGATCGCTGATAGTCTAGGCAGCTGTTTTTTCTTCCTCGGGCACTGGCTATAATATCTCATGTAGATTTGGACTACTGTGGTCCGTTTTACAGTTTCTGAAGAGTTGGACTACTGTGGTCCTGTTATGATCAGTTTAAGTGCACCTTCGCCTTATGCACTTAACTCATGTGTGGGGTGTTCGAAGTCCTTCTGTGAGGTAGCTTCTGGTACACCTTTGTCGTTGTGTAGTTGGGTTCCCTTGCCACGCTGTGGGGTCTGACAGGGTGTTTCTTCGGGTATCTCTTTCCGTCTTGTGCGGTAGAGTCTCCTCGACCAACTAGTCGTTTCTGTGGAGTGGGGCACACAGGATAGCTCGCCTGCTCGTCTGGAATATAAGAGACGAAATTCTGCACAACCCTGAATAATCGGTTTGTGCAGAGCGTCTCACTGAAAGCCAAGTAGCCCTCAGTGATAGCTCCACATCTCTACACATAAGCGACGAACATTCTGCTACTTCCGGGTTCCACTGGAATCTCACTCTAAATTCCTATACATACATAAATATCAATCGTGTCTAACTATACACATACAGAATTAATAATATTATAAACATTCAGTGGTACAGCCACTGGTCTGCAAACATACATATAAGTTAAACAACAGTGGTTCCGTACGGGATACAACATGGCGGCGCAACCGGTCGTGTTTCGCCTCGTGGTCGGCTCTTCCACATGGTCACGCAAATTCGGATTAATAATTCACATTTATGCATAGCAAATTTCACAAACATAATTTCAACAATAATATAAATATATCACGATGAAACAGAAGGGTGTTCATTTACCTGTTTGACAAGTTCAGGCCCGTTGTGACTTGATAGAATTCTATGCTTCTAAGTCCTGCTTCCTGGTCTAAGTGTGTAGAGATTTCTCTAGCTATCTAGCTGTTCACACTTCGGTGTATTCCTCCCAACTGACCAAAACTGTGCGTGGTTTGGACCCAGTCAAACTGGCTCCAACCACTTTGCCTAAGCTCTCCCATTGGTTCCAACGGTCCGATTCAAAACTTAAGTGCTGACGTCACTGCGCTGTGTGTGTGGCTCAGGCTCGCAGTGTGCTGTAATTTAATTGCTGCTGTGTAATAGACTGACTCTCTACTATTACAAAGACTACACAATGCTAAATAGTCAACAAGCAGAGTTAAAACTAGTCCTAACGCGACAGGCTCCCTCAACTGAAAAAAGGCGATGACTACTGGATTCGACCTTTTTCTACTACAGGGCCTAGTTTAACACTGCACTATCCTAGGGTCCTATTTACAAACTAATTAAGTTGCTCTACCTGAGCTGCAATGCTATGCCAGGTAGCTATGGACTCTAGTGACAGGGTTTTACTGGGCGGGGACGAATTCTGGTGCTGTGGCCCTTAGGTGTGTTGGGTGGGCGACAGCTGCTGTGTCCTCCACGAGATGGCGACTGAGGTAGTCGGCTCCGTGGTTTTCCTTGCCGGGGATGTACTCGATTTGGAATGAGTACGCCTGAAGGGTGAGTGCCCATCTCATCAGGCGAGAGTTCAAAGACTTGGAGGCTGCCAGGAACGATAGTGGTTGGTGGTCCACCTGAACTGTGAAGTGGGTCCCATACAGGTAGAGTTGGAATTTCTGTATGGCCCAGACTAGTCCAAGACATTCTTTCTCCGACGTGGCGTAGTGGGTCTCGGCGGGTCTCAATTTTCTGCTGGCGTAGGCGACAGGGAATAGTGTCTCTGCATTCTTGGGGTCGCGCTGTAGCAGTACTGCTCCGAGGCCTAAGTCGCTTGCGTCGGTGCGAAGAACGAATGGCTGAGTCAAATCGGGTAGGTGGAGTACTGGCGCCGATGTCATTCTGTCCTTGAGTGTTTGGAATGCTGTCTCGCATTCCGCTGTCCAAACTACTTTGTCCGGGGCGATTTTCCGGGTTCCATTTGTCAGTGGTACGGCGATGCTGTTGTAGTTGGGGATGAACTTCTGGTAGAAGCCGCAGAGTCCTAGAAACGACTGCACTTCCTTCTTGGTCTTGGGCCTAGGAGCGTCGAGTAGGCGTTTCACTGTCTTTTCTACCGGTCGCAGGCTTCCTTGACTGATGGTGTGTCCCAGAAATTCTAGTTCTGTGAATCCAATCTGACATTTGGTGGGTCTTGCCGTCAATCCTGTGTCTCTGAGGCGTGCGAGTAGTTGTTGTAGGAGCGTGACATGTTCCTCCCACGTAGGTGTTGCGATGAGGATGTCGTCCATAAACGAATGTAGGTGCTCGCTGCTCAGGGGTGCCAGGAGTTTTCGCATCATGGCGCTGAAGATGCTGGGTGCGTTGTGGAGTCCGAATGGAAGCACGTTGAACTCGAAGTGTCCTTCCATAGTGCTAAACGCTAGGTACTTTCGGACTTGTGGTTGTACTGGTATCTGGTAGTATCCTTTGCTGAGGTCGATGCGTGAGAAGTACTTTGCTCGCTGTAGCTTGGCAAATAGGTCTGTCTGGTCCGGGAGTGGCTCTGGCTGGAACTGCGTTACGGCATTCAACAGTCTGAAGTCGATGCACAGTCGATGCTCTCCGTTGGGTTTTCGCAACAATACCGTGCCTGCGCTGTAGGGTGAAGTAGACTCTGAGATGATTCCGGCTGCCAGTAAGGTGTCTATCTCTTCCTTGATGGCTCGCTGCTGAGACAGTGGCATCGGGTAGATCTTCTGGCGGACGGGTGTTGGGTCGGTCACCGTTAAGGTTACTTCGACGAGGTCTGTCCTCCCTGGTCGGTCTGTGAGCACAGTCTGATGTTGTCGAATGACCTGTCGTACTTGCTGTTGCTGTTTAGCGGCTAGGTCTCCGTTGAGTATCACGTCTTTGTAGGTTTCTTTGGAGTGCAGGGGATACTCTACTGCATTGGTCTCCATGCTTTCTCCTTCTTCCGCGATGGCGATGGCTAGCAAGTTGTGAGTGCTGGGGGTCGCTGGTCGGTCCGTGTATTTCTTGAGGAGATTGATGTGGTGGTATCGGGCTCTCCCGTTCACCCCTACTTGGTAGACTGTCTTGGATTTCTTGGCAGTCACCCGGTACGGTCCTCTCCAAGCGATGTCCAGCTTGTTGGTCCCACTTGGAAGTAAGAGTAGCACTTGATCGCCGACTTGCAGTTCTCTGTCCTTCGCGTGGCGGTTGTAGTACTTCGCCTGACGGGCTCTTGCCTTCTTCAGTGCTTCACCCGCTTTCTTCCACGTTGCTTTGAGGGTTTCCTGCAGGTCTGCGACGTACTTGGTGGCACCTCTTGGTGTGTCGTCTATCTTGGCCTCCGTCCAACTTCTGCGTAGGGCTTCTAGCGGTCCGGCTAGAGGTCTGCCGAATAGCAATGTTAACGGGGTGTAGCCTGTGGCTGCATGGGGCGTTTCTCTGTATGCGAACAGTGCCGCATTCACGTAGGTGTCCCACGCTTCTGGATTGTCGTCGGCGACTTTCCTGAGGATGGTGAGAAGGGTTCCATTCAGTCTTTCTACTTGTCCGTTGCTGGCTGGGTGGTATGGTGGTGTGCGAATGTGATGAACTTGTATCAACTCGAACACGTCTTGCATCAGGCGGCCGGTGAACTGAGATCCGTTGTCCGTTCTAATGCTGTCCGGGAATCCGACTCTGGTAAAGATGGCGATGAGTGCATCTGCAATCTTCTTGGTGTCGATCGCTGGCAATGGGACTGCTTCGCACCACATCGTACATGCGTCGACGAGTGTGAGTAGAAATCTGTTCCTCTTCTTGGTCATGGGCAGTGGTCCTACTATGTCTACTGAGACTTGCTGGAATGGCACGCCGACTACTACCGATGGTCCTAAGGTAACTGGTACGGTGTGATGTCGCGGGGAATATCGTTGACATTGGTGGCAAGATTTCACGTAGCGCTTGACATCCTCCGTGATTCCTGGCCAATAGTAGTGTGCGCTGATTCTCTGCACTGTGGCTCCAATTCCCATGTGGCCGCTGAGTGGCATGCTGTGGCCTAATTCTAGTACTTGGGCTCGAAGGGTGGCTGGTAGTACTAGTTGGGTGTGATCTCCATCTCCTTGTCGATGTAGAACTCCCTCTTCCATGTAGAAGTCTCCCTTGTGCGGGGGTGTGTGCGCCTTGGGTAGCTTCTGGAAGCACTTCGCTATCGAGGTGTCTTCTTTCTGTGCTGTTTTGATCTCTTCGAGTCCTGGATTCGGAGCGAACTCGGGCTGGGGTGGTTGGGTTTTAGCTTGGGCCCTGGTTTGCACTGCAGCTATCTCTACAGTGTTAGGGGGCGTGCCTAAGAACACATACCTACAACCTAGCACTAGATCATACAGGGGTTTCTGTAAAACAGCTGCTTGGATTCGTCCTGTGACGTACCTACTCTCTACTTCGATCCAAGCTATTGGGCAAGTAGTCGTCGGTTTTGTCAAGTCTGCTCCTTGTAAGTCGACTGTCTTGTCTGTCAAGTCCGCGCGCGATACAAGAGATTCGCTGACTATCGCGTCGTATGATAGACCTGTGTCATACAGACAGTTCGCTTCTTTTCGTTGACCTTGACCGTGTCTGTCACCGATGGGTGATCTCCGATCGTGTGTGGCTTGTTACCGCTGCTTTGAGTTAGAACTCTGTGCGCTGGCCGGCTTTCGCGCTCTTCCCTACGTTGTGCGGCCAACTTGAAACATTCTGCGGTGGAGTGATTGTTTCTATTGCAGAACGAACAATACCGTCTCTGTTCTGCGGGACCTCTTTTCCCGAATTCCGCGTTGGGTCCTTTATTTTGCCCAGGTCTGGGGTTATTCGGCTTATTCGCGGTGCGCTCTTCCCGGTTAGGGCTTCGTTTCTGTGCCTCTTTCCCGTTAGGCTTTAGGTCTCGCCTGAAGCTCTTGGCTTCTCCGTGTGCGGCCACGTACCTATCTGCGACCTTGACCAGATCTTCCAGTCTTTCCGCGCCCTGCTCTACTGAGAATGTTCTCAGCTCGGGGGTCATGGTTTCCCGTAGCTGTTCCCATACTAACAGTTCTGTCAGTCCATCATACGTTTTAGCCGTGGCTGACTGGCTAATCCACTTATCCAGCGTTGTGGACAACCGATCCGCGAACTGCGCATAGCTCTCTCCTTTCACTCTCCGGTTGGTGCGGAATTTTTGCCGATAGCATTCTCCTGTCAGTTCGAATCCCGTTAGGAGTGCCTCTTTTACTTTGTGATAGTCAGTCACTCGGTCAGTCGGTAGCTTACTGTAGATGTCATAAGCCTTTCCTCTAAGCCCTTGACTAAGCTTAAAAGACCAATGAGTGGGATCTAGTTTGTACTCTGTTGCTAGACGCTCAAACCTAGTCAGATAGAGATCTAGACCTTCCTCTCTCTCATTGAATGTTCCCAGTGGGAATGACATTCCTTGTACAGGGTTGGGGGCTACCTCTAGCTGATCTGAGTGGGGAGGGGTTGAGGAAGAACTTGAAGCTCCTGATCCCAATCTTCTTAGCTCTAACTCATGCTGTCTTTCTTTTTCCTTTTCTTCCCTCTCTTTTTCTTTTTCTGCCCTCTCATAATCCCACCTCCTAACTTCTGCATCTCTCTCTGCTGCTACCTTCTTCTGTTCTGCTTCTAGCTCTAATTTCCTCGTTTCTCTCTCTGCCTCTAATTTCTTCTGCTCTGCTTCTAATTTCTTCTGCTCTAGTTCTAATTTCTTTTGCTCTGCTTCTAGTTCCGCTTTTCTCTGTTCTGCTTCGAGTTTCTTCGCCTCTCTCTCTGCTGCTCTCTCTGCCTTAGCTTCCTGTTTCTCTACCTCTGCATTGATATACGCAATTAGGTCTGCCCCTGCTAAGTGTAAAGCTTCTCCTAGTTCCTTGAAACGCAATCTCAAGGCCACGGGGTCCGACATTGTCAAACGTGTCTATGAACAACCTCTGAATCACGTGGAATACCAAAACACTAGCAATATTGCAAGTCAATAACAACAATGCAAAGACAATCAAATTCGTAATCAATAATAGAATAAAACAAGAGTCAAATGGCATACAACAGTTATTTAAGCAAAACCTGCAAAAGAACAATGCAACATACAGGCACAAAAATAATTGAAGCAAAAAAGTTTTTAACTAAAGAATAGTGCACCACAACTGATCAGTGTTATACTCTTACACTATTCTAAGTTATTCTACTTCTACTGTTATCTAATTTTATTGTACTTAGGTCCGGTTATACCAATTCCTATTATACACAGATCCTGGCAGGCTCGCCAATTAAAGTGTCACGTGGGGTTTATGGGCTCTGCACAATGGAATTATGGACCCTCACGTTTATTCGGTGGGAACTGCTAGTAGGTCACCCTATGAATTACTTTAATAAATTTATTTGTTTAGCTCGTTCTGTGTTAAGGTTGGGGTACAGAAATAGATAGACAAATGGTAAAAGATTACTGTCACACTAGCTTTCACACGGCTATGAATCATAAGTAGTCCAGCCACTTGATAACAGTTAAAATCACACATTTATTTCTTCTACTCTATACAAGGTTCTCTAAGTACTAATCTAACTTAAGAAGTCTCTTTCAATGCTAATAGTTCGATCGCTGATAGTCTAGGCAGCTGTTTTTTCTTCCTCGGGCACTGGCTATAATATCTCATGTAGATTTGGACTACTGTGGTCCGTTTTACAGTTTCTGAAGAGTTGGACTACTGTGGTCCTGTTATGATCAGTTTAAGTGCACCTTCGCCTTATGCACTTAACTCATGTGTGGGGTGTTCGAAGTCCTTCTGTGAGGTAGCTTCTGGTACACCTTTGTCGTTGTGTAGTTGGGTTCCCTTGCCACGCTGTGGGGTCTGACAGGGTGTTTCTTCGGGTATCTCTTTCCGTCTTGTGCGGTAGAGTCTCCTCGACCAACTAGTCGTTTCTGTGGAGTGGGGCACACAGGATAGCTCGCCTGCTCGTCTGGAATATAAGAGACGAAATTCTGCACAACCCTGAATAATCGGTTTGTGCAGAGCGTCTCACTGAAAGCCAAGTAGCCCTCAGTGATAGCTCCACATCTCTACACATAAGCGACGAACATTCTGCTACTTCCGGGTTCCACTGGAATCTCACTCTAAATTCCTATACATACATAAATATCAATCGTGTCTAACTATACACATACAGAATTAATAATATTATAAACATTCAGTGGTACAGCCACTGGTCTGCAAACATACATATAAGTTAAACAACAGTGGTTCCGTACGGGATACAACATGGCGGCGCAACCGGTCGTGTTTCGCCTCGTGGTCGGCTCTTCCACATGGTCACGCAAATTCGGATTAATAATTCACATTTATGCATAGCAAATTTCACAAACATAATTTCAACAATAATATAAATATATCACGATGAAACAGAAGGGTGTTCATTTACCTGTTTGACAAGTTCAGGCCCGTTGTGACTTGATAGAATTCTATGCTTCTAAGTCCTGCTTCCTGGTCTAAGTGTGTAGAGATTTCTCTAGCTATCTAGCTGTTCACACTTCGGTGTATTCCTCCCAACTGACCAAAACTGTGCGTGGTTTGGACCCAGTCAAACTGGCTCCAACCACTTTGCCTAAGCTCTCCCATTGGTTCCAACGGTCCGATTCAAAACTTAAGTGCTGACGTCACTGCGCTGTGTGTGTGGCTCAGGCTCGCAGTGTGCTGTAATTTAATTGCTGCTGTGTAATAGACTGACTCTCTACTATTACAAAGACTACACAATGCTAAATAGTCAACAAGCAGAGTTAAAACTAGTCCTAACGCGACAGGAAGGCTTACCAGACTGTGAAGCAGCTGACAAGTTTTAAAAAGCACATTTTCATTGTTAGCAAACATTATTTCCTGGCCAATTGCCACTATCTCTCTGTTCATCTTCCGCGTAATTTATAGGGTCCGAGATCGATTTTTCTTCTTCGTTAAATACTTTCACAGCATCCTTGTCCATAGTTCACAGACACTATTTTGCACTACACTTTTACCGTTTCTTATTGCGGAAATGAGTAATCTCAACGGAGCTATAGTTAAGCTGAATATTAGTGTTGACATCTATGGTACTATTGACACTGGTTTCACTCTTTGCCTATTATCCCCTGTGTGTCTCCCCCATGGTGGGCGATATAAATTGTGGCCATTTTTACTGTCCATTTTAGCAGTATGATTGCTTTGGTGGTTCAGTGTTGATTCAGGTCTCTACCCCTCTTTCCATGGGATGGTTATCCCCGTCTGCCATATCGCCAATGGTGGGTGTAGACGTTAAACCTCAATGTTCATTCATTCTCCCCCGTGGAGGTGCCGGTTTTTTTTGTATAAATAGTATCCCCACTTTCTGGAAATTTAGTGCTTTAAATTCCCACTGTCGCACTCTTTCCCCTTTGTCCTTTCTCATTCATACCCTGTTTTATCAATCTACTATACTATCTTCTTCGCTAGACCAGGCACCTACCTTTTTTCTTGAAAACTCTTACAAAACCCCTAATTTATCTATGAGGTCTGTTGGGTCAGCTTGGGAATATTGGACGCTTTCTGCTAAATGGTCTTTAGGGCATCCTATGATATTATAATTTTTTTTAAATAAATTATTTTTTAAAATTATTATTATTGTTATTATTATTATTATTATTATTATTATTATTATTATTATTATTATTATTATTATTATTATTATTATTATTATTATTATTATTATTATTTAGCAATGGAGTCATTTTATATGTTTGTGTTTTGTTGATATTTTAAAATGATTTTATATTCTATTTTGCTTTTGTAAACGGGGTTTCGATAAATTAGAGTATAGGCTCAGCTTCCTCTGCGTGGGATGTCTTTATTGTAAAGTGACCGACTGGTGGAGTGACTTCAGTGTTACCACTAGATCTTTTATACGGATCAAGGGTGAGTTCTCTTTCAACCAAGTTGTAGTCCTGATTTTGTGGTCCTGTTTCGGTTCTTCGCAGTCCGCTGGACCCTGTAAAGAATGAATAACTATCTCCAGTGTGTGTGTGCGTGCGTGTGTGTGTGTGTGTGTGTGTGTGTGTGACATCTACGGTTCGGTGTATTGGTTTGTGGGGTGTGTGGACGGGTGTCTTAAACGACATCGAGGACAATGTTAACTTTTATACTGCTTCCATGCACCGGAGATCCATGACGATGACATTGATGATGATGATGATGATGATGATGATGATGACGGTGGAGGTAGTGATTATAATAACGATGATAGTGGTGATGATGATGTTGTTGTATTTGTTGTTGTTGTTGCTGTTGATGGTTGTGGTTTTAATATTAAGATGAAGATTTGTTGTTTGTCAGAGTCCAGGAACCTTATGCAGTCATAGTTAAACCGCTTGGTTTTGGCGGTAATTATATTGATGTTGTTGTTGCTGTTTTTGTTGTTGTTGTTGTTGCTACTGCTGCAGCTTGCTGCTGCTGATGGTGATGATGATGGTAAATAGATTGCTTGGGCAATGATAATGGCGATGACGACAATGATGAGTAGTGGGAATGACGATGATGTCGATGATTGATATATTGACTGGTATCTGCTGGTGGTGGTGGTGATGAGGATACGTGACAGAGGAGGTACATTGATGCTGTTTACTTACTAGTCTGTCACTCAGGCGCATCTCTACTTCCCCCTTCCCTCCTGTACTCTCCCTTCCACTCCTTCTCCTGCTCCCTACCCCCACCTACCGCGATACCCCTAAGTACGTTTGCACTTAGCACAATAATTAGTTTTATTATAGAAAATGCACTTCTCCATGTTCGTGAAAATCAATGTTTCCGAACGCTGAACTCGGTTTAACTTTTGTTCTCCACTTACTGAACGTCAAAAATTCGCGTTGAACTGAAGAACAAGATGGCAAACCATTAAAATGTTATTTCCAGGCACACACACTCACACACACACACACGCACACACACACACACATACACACACACATTGAAAAATAAAGCATTTTTTAAATTGTTAATTTTCATAGGGTTGTTCTGTCTTGGTTTTAGCCTAAAAAAATCAAATTTAAACATTGAACAGTTGGCCACTATTTATCAAAATCTGTTTGGGCAATTTCGAGATACAGTGCAAAATGTGTTTGGAAAATGATGGGCCTCAATGACTTTTCATTTTGAGAAAGCGCAAATCTGAATAATATTAAAGGCTAAGAAGTAACTTTATGTATTTGCATATATATAAGTCTGGAAATACAAAATGTTGAACTTTGCAATTTGTTCCAATCAAGTTCTTTGGGCTTATCTTGTCCGAATGATTTCTTGTGATTTTGGGAGAAATAGACTGAAGCTAGCGCTCAAATATAAGGAGAACGACGGAAGCAATTTGTTCCACTTGGGCTAGATACAAAAAGCTTTATATAGGCCTAGTGAATTCACTCATTTTGAGTCTGTCGACTTCTTCTCATTGCGAATATTATTTAGCTCGATCAGTTGACCGAGAAAAGGACAATACAAAGAAAGAACACTCCCAGTTGCACTTCATTCGAAAATCTGCAATTTTACTTCTTCTTTTTTTTAACTCTTTCGACGGAAGCAAGAAATCCAGGAAAGAAAGAAGAAATAAACGAAGAAAGAGACTTAAACTAGCAGCGCAGTAGCTTTGAAAAAATTAGTCAAATGTTACGATTATTGTTTCTTGGTCTGTTTTGGTCTAGTATTACTTAAATGGCATTGCAATAAATAGGATGAGAGCAGGATTTATATGGCACATTTTCTATTTTATACATTTAATTTGGATTCATAGGTTTTAATACTAAACTAAGATTTAGACTTCTCCAATTGGTTTGACATCTTTGGCACTAAGGCTCTTTCTTGTATCTGAATGCGAGGGCGCCATATGCCTGTGACGCGTCTCTCTCTGTTTACGACGCGTCTCCATCAGGGTCGGTAGTCAGAAAGACCCGCTTGCAACCCTTTGATAGGTTATTTGTCTCAAGGAATAGATCTTGCGGTAGTTTTATTTTACCTCAGGGTTGGGGAAAACTGCCGGTAAATTTATCTCGGTATTCAAAAAGACCTATCTGATGCATGGTTCCTACCTCGAGCTAAATTTAAATCCTCCTCTATTACGCATGCGCTCTTCGATGACAACGCCACAACAGCTTTCTAGCATACAACAGATCACACGAAGGAAAAAGCAACTTTTTCCATAAAAAATATTTTGTTTAATTAGAATTCAAAGAGGAAACTTAAACACAAACACGACTCAACCAAAGCTTTTTAGATTTTGAGGTTAGGTCAGCCAGGCTAGCTATAAATAGCTTCGCCGAAGCTTCCTTTCACTGGAAGGGAGGGTGCAGGCAAGCTATAAATAGCCCGCAGCAAATCAACAAGTCTCCTCTCTGAAAATCCTTAACGGGAAGAGAGGGGACTATAAACTGATTAAAAAAAAAAAAAAAAGATGTGGAGTGCACAATTGAGCTGGTGTGCAAAGCATCTTACTTTCGTACTTCGCTTTGGTCATTAATCTACCATAAAAAAGAAAGTATTTTACGGCAGTGTTACTGGCACAAGGATAAATAGAACTGGAAACCTAGTGCTAAACACAGTTGCAGTGAAGGAAGAAGTGACGATGCCGGTTCGCAGGTTGCAACTCCTCTCCTACTTCATCCACAACTCGCACGATGTCGGTTATTTCAAATGTAAATTTTCTGTCATATTCTACATTATCAGGCAGGGATGTTGCTAGGAAATTTTTTCTTCGGCGATTTGGCCGAAACAGCCGTGAAACTTTCGGCGTTTTACAGAAAGTTTCGGCTCTCTCTTCCAAAGCAGTCTCACAGTTTTTTTGACTAGATTCACGACGTTAAAGTGCACCCTCCACCTCCATATATTAAAGGTGTTCTGTGGATGCATATCTTTATAATAAAACATTATTTTAAGAGTAGAATAAGAACATTGAAAAGAAATTTTATTTTCTTAAATTTTAGACACACAAAAACAATAAAAAGTTTAGACTGTCCCTTGACAGACCACAATACTGTCAAAGTTTCTGGGTTTAACCTTAGTAATTATCGAATCCTCACCTAAACTGCATGTGTACAGCACAGGAATATCGCAAAAAATGGACAAAATTGAGCCGATTCCCCCGTGAAAACTTCGGCTCGGCGAGCCGACATGACGGACAGTTTATCGGCTTTTTAATAAAAATTTCGGCTAAAAGCCGAAGATCCGACCCAAACGACATCCCTGTCAGGTATATTTAGAGGATTTCATCTGTCCCGAAAGACGCTGTTTCGTTGTCTCCGATGCAAAATCATTGCGAAAAGTTGTTTGTAGATTATAGTCACACGACACTTTTGCATATAGGTGACTACTGGACCGATTTATACTGACACCTGCGGGCCAGTTGTTGGTAAAGGGGAAAATAATATGATCACACGTTGACCAATCCGGGATTCGAACCAGCGACCTTTCGGTTACTAGCAAGACGCTCTTACCAACTGAGCTACCCGGCCCCACTTTTGCATTCGCCATTTTAACCTCGGCAGTTACCGGATGGGGGTAGCGTCGGTAAAATTATCGGCCGTTTGGCCGAGTGGCAGGGCAGTTACAACTTCTCTGAATACCAGATAAGTCCAAAACAGCGGAAGGTAAGGATTCTACCCCTCCTCGTGGTAAATTATCAGCAGGTATTGCCTTTTCTGAATACGGCCCCAGAGGGAGACGGCTCACAAGCATAGGCGCTCGCGTGTTCAGATAAAAGCGCCTGTGCATTGGCATAAGCAAAATATTCACAGCTTGCTTTGACAAAGTACAGGGCTAGTTTTAGTAACGGGATTAAAACCATGTCTCAATGAGATAGCAGCCGTTTAAAAATATGTAGGTAACAGGATTACATGTACATTGATTAGATTACATGGCAGTGTCCAAACTCGGCTCAGCCAATATTTAGGTACAGCGTAAAACGTTTTTAGACAATGGTGAAAGCCCAATGACCTTAACAAGTCCCTGTTGGAGTAACCGGTGGTTCCGAAATAGGTTATAATGTTTTGCTCTCCCAACCCATCCACTCCAGTTAAAGCCCTTGCTCCATGACGGAATGTGATATCATGATATAAAACCATGTACTAAATGCTGAAGTATTAGCTAATGGAAATATGATTCCAGATAATTATGGTCACAGAATATAGATCAAACAGGAAAAGTGTTTTGTTCTCTGTCACTTTTTTTTAACCTACCTCCTCCTCCCTCTCCCTAACCTCCACACGTCCGGGTATTTATTTAAAAAAAAAAGAATTTGTGGTTGGTTGAATGACAGTTTTAAAATGTCCAGGGTTCTGATAGTTTACCAGTCCAACGTTCTCATACTTTACGAAAGGTCAAAGCACAAGACTTACAATAGTTGATAAAAGACCACAATTCTGATAATTTAGCACTGAAAAGTCCTGTTCTGATAATTCATCTCTCCAAGCCCAGGCTTCTGATAGTTCATCAAAGCCAGGAATTGTGGAGCGGGGTGTTTCCTTACAGCGGCGGCACAGTGAGAAATTGTCACGGGTTGTTCCTGCGTTGTCGCCCACAAAACGGACATCGTGTGTCATGGCCGATGCTTCCCGCCTTTTCTTGAGGCTTCCGTCTACCCCAAAACTGCGTATTTAATCTTCGCTTCTGTCCATTATTCTTGTCCAAAGTCGTTAGTGTTGTCCCCGCTGTCATCCATTATGTCGCCACTGTCGTCCGGTCTGTCGCTTTCCTCGCCTGCTTATTGTAATCTTTGTCGGGTGCTTGTCAAACCACAAGGTTTTATGGAAACAGACATCCGGCTTGTAGTGGTGTTATTATTGAAAGCAATAAGGAAGCATCGCAGACCGACCCTTGGATGTTTAATCGGTAAGACCGTAATGTTTTCATTATAATTTTAAAACTGCATGTGTCATGGAAGCCTAAAAAATATGGTTTATGATGTTTGGTACGTTTTTAATTAATACTTCCGTGCATGCATTTTCTGCGTGAGAGACCGGTGATAATCGAATGAAGGAAGTAAAGCATGATCCGGATCCACGGAAAAGAAATGTTGCGTACAACTGGAATCGTTTTTGTAGGTGTCGAAGTTGGAAGTAGTATTGATAGATTGTTTCATTGTCTGTATACTATATAAACATCCCGTGACGTGTGCGTGATAATCTCGAGATCGGGCGTTGTTTTCCCGAGATTGAACTTTCTTGTGGTTTCTTGTATTTGGTTGTACATTGGTTGTTATGGCCTCGTGGCGCAGTGGACTAACCGCCGGTTTCCTATGCCGAAGGCCGCGGGTTCGATTCCCGCAAGGAGCGAACGTATGTGACTTAGGTACGAGACTATTGAGGTCGCCGAGGGTTTTCCCCAGGCTCTCCGATTTTCTCCCTCCCTTCAATAATGGTACTGAACGCAGTCAATATAAAAATTTCAAACATAAAAATTCGATTTTCTTTCCGTCTTCCAATCTCCCTACCTTTACACCACCTGTTTGAGTGATGGATGTGTATTTGTTGTGTGTGTATGTGAGGGTTGATAAGACAGGTGAACGTTTATGTTGGTTCAGATCGCCGCTCTTTGAGCCTGATTGATTTGGGGAAAGGCGCGTATATAGCATCCAGTATTATTATTATTATTATTATTATTATTATTATTATTATTATTATTATTATTATTATTAGTAGTAGTAGTAGTAGTAGTAGTAGTAGTAGTAGTAGTAGTAGTAGTGGGAGTAGTAGTAGTAGTAGTAGTAGTAGTAGTAGTAGTAGTAGTAGTAGTACTAGTACTAGTACTATTATTATTATTATTATTATTATTATTATTATTATTATTATTATTATTATTATTATTATTATTATTAAATGTCGACTTTAGCTGCGAATAACGGTTAAGGGAAGAACAGACAGGTGTTTTGAGTACGTAGGTACTTGATATATATTGATTAGTCGGCCCACCGCCGTAGCTCAATTGGTAGAGCGTTCGCCTGGCACACCGATGACCCATGTTCGAATCCCGTGGTTGGCGATATAAAATGTGGCCATTTTCACTGTCCATTTTAGCAGTATGATTGCTTTGGTGGTTCAGGGTTGATTCAGGTTCTTACCCCTCTTTCCCTGGGATGGTTATCCCCGTCTGCCATATCGCCAGTGATGGGTGTAGACGTTAAACCTCAATGTTCATTCGTTGGTTAGTCGGTGCATTATTTTGGGAAAAAATTAGTCTTTTCCCTCCTCTCCCCCCCTTCCTTTACACCTCCTCCTTCTCATTACGCTCTCACACACATAAGCGCGCTCATTCCAGACCTTAAGGTATTACATGATATTCATTCAGTATGTGTATGGATGAATGGCAACATAATTATACAGCGCATACAAACAAACTTCACCCTCGAAGGCGTGTTCACAGCATGTACATGTCCATAGAAGCATGCAGATATCACACACACATACACACCCACACCCACCCACACACACACACGCACACACTCACACGCACGCACACACAGAGGTTTCTCTCTCTCCGTCCGCCCCTTCCTCCGCCCCCCCCCTCCCCGCACCCTCTCTTTCTCAAAGAAAGCGTGACGTCATAAGGTTTGGCACCGTGAAGGCGCGAAGTTGCTGACAGGACTGGTATGACGCGGCGAGGAGAACATAAAAACCACCACAGCGACCCTCTAGTCTGGCATTATTAGTTTTTCCTCTGTCGGCGAGCGAGAGGTTACTGCTTGTTGCAGACAGATTCATAGGCGGGGCATCCTTCGACACCTGCTTTATCGCCGCCGCTTTTTCTTTCTCCGACACCGCTGATACCTTCCTTTCTCGTTCCGCCGTCAAGGCAGGCAGGCGACACCCTTTCTGCTTTGTTTTTACACTTCGTTTGCAGGCGACGAGTTTAACTGTAGAAGTTCGTAGGTAGCAAGTTGTATGCAGTTTAAGAATTCAATAGGTATCATTCTTTTGCAGTTATAGAATATAGAGAGAACATTTTTTGTGCCGTTTTGCATGCAGACACGCGTTCAGATGTTAGACATCTGGAGGCTAGTTTTCGGAGTTTAAGAAAGGCGACCACAAAATAGGAACAATTTATTAAGAAACGTTTTTAAAATAAAAAATCGTTGCAATTGGAATACATAGGTTTTGAATTCATTTATTTATTCATTTTATTTGAGTACCTATTTATGGCGTTTTAAGCTTACATTTTCTTTCCATAGGGCCAAGATTAATAAAGGAAATTTCTCCTGCGAGGGAAATATTTTTCAACATTATTTATCAGGCTTTTGCAATAAGACACATTATCTGTATCTCCATTCTGTTTTGTTAATGTGAGGGAGAGAGAGAGAGTAGAAAATGCAGCTTCAATATCAAAAGTAATTATAACAGGTTATAGCACACAACTAACGTTTTGTAAAGTAATCATTGTATTTGAAATTTCCTTGTACCTGCACAGTGCACCAAAATCTCGGGGAATGGCACTATTCAAAAGCGTTTATTACTATTTTGACGGCGCCTTGCATTTTCGCCATCTGAACCAGTGTATGAACTTGTATTTGAACACTGTTTTTGGTAGTATATGTGCTCTTCATTGTAAATTGTTAGGAAATTTATGGAAATCTGAAAGTAGTGGTAATAGTAGAGAGGGCAGTGTAGAGGGAAAAGACGGAACGGGAAGAATAAAACGAATAAGAAGGTTAAAGAAATTACTCAGCAGAAGATTGTTCTGTTCTTCTGCCGGTCTTTTGGCAGTCAAGAGATGTTCAGTCTTTTTTTTTCCATTTGAGTTCTAGAATCTAAAGTGCAAGACTTGCATATTTTAATGATAAATGGTGTCAGTAGTTATGAACTTGACAGAATGAAGTTTTAGCAGCACCAGGTGCGCCAGACAGCAAAAACGTCACGCCAGATATTGCTTCCTAGCTTGTTTATCGTTGAATATTTTTTTCCCAGGCCAACTTTTTATTTAGTCGAACTGGAAGATTTATCACCGGAAGGATTTGTTTACTGCCTGCCTTTTCATCACCTTCCGAACCGCGATTAGCACCTAGCTCCCCCCAAAAAGTAATTGAACTTTGAATCACTAGGAAGCCTGTTTGTGGAATTAAAATTTTAAAATAAATTTGTAATACATACTGTACAAATTCGTCGGTAAATTTGCTGTTCTTGTTCTAAACTTGATGCTGTGTGCTGGTGAAACTGCAGAAGAAAAAACAACTTCGAGACATTTCATTAGTATAGAGTAACAGGGAAAAAGCGGTTCTTGAACCAAAGCCACGTGGTTTTTTTTACATTGAACTACCATTAAGTGTTCGATCCAGCAATAAGCGCAGATTCTCCGACAAAAAGGTGAGCTTTTCAATGTCATGATGGTTATTTTGTGTGATAATATAGTTTTGGGGTATTTTTTTCATCTCACGACTAGTTTCACTATTGGATTCTATTAGGTGTTAAGTGATTTGTCATTCCTGAACTGCACATTGCATTTGTTTGTTTGTTTTTGTTTGATTCATGCACATTCATTGTTCAACGCACTATTCTGTTTGTGTTGGCCATTTCTTCGTTGAAATAGTCATGATCTTTTGTATGGAACGCAGAAAGCGTCAAATGCGCGTGCCTTAGTGTAGTACTACGATTTGAACGTGTAATCGTAATTAAAATCATCCGCTTTTGTGGTTTTTAACTTAAAACAGTCTTGTGGAGCTGTTGGAGAGTCACGTGGACTACACAATTAATTGACAAATTTAATATAATAATAGAAATAATAATAATAATAATAATAATGATGATGATGATGATGATGATGATGATGATGATGATGATGATGATGATGATGATGATGATGACGATGATGATGATGATGATGATGATGATGATGATGATGATGATGATGATAATAATAATAATAATAATAATAATAATAATAAATGTAATAATAATAATAATAATAATAATAATAATAATAATAATAATAATAATAATAATATAATTATATATGCCACGTATCTCGCCGATCATGGCGATTAACACCTTTCACACAAAGGCACAGGCAAACAGGTAGTTATATACCTTTTAAATTATTATATGGAAACCAAGAATGGGTATTTAAAAAAAAACAGTGGACAAAACAAATGCATACAAGTGGGGGGAAATAAATGATAAAATATGAACAAAATACATGTAGAGCGAAAACTATTAGTATACTCATAATGAAGGGAGATGGGGGGAACTGAAAAGCATGCAGCGGAGGGGAAGAAAAAGAGCGTATACATAGTGGTTTGAGTCCTATCGGTCAGCACAACAGTCGGGTATATATTTGATGCCAGTTAAGAGTGTACACATAAAAAAAAAAATTAAAAATATATTTTAAAGTTGCTTCTTGTTACCTTTTGTCTAAATGATTCCCGGTACGAAGATTCAAATGCGCATGTGTGCGTGTTAGGCCTTATTATTAAGTGTACTTTTCATATTTAATTTTCTATACCGAAGTATATCTTAGGTGAACATGTATATAGGTCTTCTGTAAATATTTTTGATATTGTACTATAGTTTTAAAGTCTTTTATTGTTTTATGTACAGTCTAAACACTTTGTAATGCCTAGTTTATAAATAAAAATAAGAATTACTACTATACATTGTTAATTTAGAAATATAATAATTTATATCTTTTAAATCCAGTTAATCAATGTTTTGTTTTTTTAATGTTTCTGTATATTCGACGATTTTTTTGTTATTAATGAAGAGTGCAACTGACTGAGGTGTGCTGTATATTTGTCCAATTTATATTGCCAATGTTTAGTCCTGCAAACCAAGGGACTTCTCTGCGTAATAGCATTGTTTTGTCGGCAGGGATAGCTCAGTGGTCAGAGCGCACGACTTGTGTGAGTGCGTCTTGGACGACGTGGGTTCGAATCCTGACTTCAGCAAACCCTTTTGTGATTGCTCGATATTACGGGCCAGCGCCCTGAGAAGCTCTCTGAGCTTGTAAGTGCGCTATATAAGAGAAATCTCTTTCTGCTTCAAATTTGTGAGGGGCTTTAGTTAGATATTTTTCAAATTGTGGATTAGTTCCAATGTTTGGAACAGATTGCTCCATGTTTCCTGTCTGTAGAGGGTTTGGGTTGGATGTGAAAGGGGTTAGGCAGATGGGATGTGGTTGGGAAATTCGTTCTGGTCCGGCCGTGAAGTTCGATTTCAATTATCTCAATTGTTGCGGAACGACTTTTAACCCCCGTTGGGATATCGGGGTTTTATGTATCCCCACTTTGTGGAAATTCAGTGCTTTAAATTACCACTGTTTCTGTCATTCTCATTTGTTCTTTCTTGTTCATAATCTGTCTTCTTCGCTAGACCAGTCACTTCCTTTTTTTCTTGAAAACTCTCCCAAACTCCTCGTTTGTATAAGGGGTCTGTTGGGTCAGCTTGGGGATATTGGACGCTTTCTTCCAAATGGTCAATAAGGGTTTCTATTGTGCTATTATTATTTAGCAATGAATGCATTTTATATATGTACGTGTTTTGTTAATATTTTATAATGTTTATATTCTATTTTGTATTTGTAAATGGGGGTTCGATAAATTAGAGTACAGCCTAGGCGTCCCCAATGGGATGCCTTTATTATAAAGTGGCCGGTTGGTGAAGTGCCTCTTCAGTTTTACCGTTAGGGTGGTTTCATAAGATCTTTTATACGGATCAAGGGGGAGCCCTCTTTCAACCAGATTGTGGTCCTGATTCGGCTGATTGCAGTCCGTTGGACCCTATTCACAACTTTCCGGCATCTCTCATAAAAACTCGTGGGTATCGCCATTATAAATTAAAACGAGGTTAGCATGAAACCAAGTTCCGGTCTAGCTTGTTTTGCTTTTATCAAAGCTTGATGCGTTACTTTTAAATATGGCAAATTGCCGAAAACGACGATTGTTAGAGCCAGAAAACGAGTGGGATAAGTATAAAAACGGTGGAGGAAGTACATGCTCAGTGAAAAAATGCAAAAAACAATCGTAGAGGCCTGTATTTGTGGCGACTTCGGAGGTGCGTCGATCATCGACAGAAAGTGAAACAGGACCTGAAGACTCTTGTAGTTTTCCATAGCTTCGCCGTCGCAACCTTCACAAAACACGAAGTAACTGACTATGTTAGGCGAGCGCTGTGGCCAAGTGGGCTAAGGCGGGACTAACTTGCCTTGTCCACAAGCCAATACCAATGGCGCCTGACAGGTGGGGGTTCGAGCCAGCATCTGGGCGTTATGTTTTTCCGAATATTAATTTTTCAAAAATTCACAAATAATGTTGGGTAGGTAGGGTTTAGGCGCGCCACTGGCGATAGAAATGGATAATAAACTGCAGCAAAAAAAAAAGTATGTGAGGGTACGATACAGGTGGCCAGTGACACATGTTATCATTCTTGAATATTTGGAAATAACTCACTAAAACACGCGGAGAAAAAAACCGGAAATATGTTTCATTGAGGGGATTCCCGTTGGTGCATAGGATAGCAGAAAAGTGTGAATAAACAACGACTACCTAATTAAGACCAGTTTTAGTTGTCATTACTGCACGAGTTTGATCAGTCTGACAGGTGGCTGATCTGTTTCTTTTTCTTAGATAATGCACTCTCTATCCTGAAAACTTCAGATCGGTTCATTCTCAGTCGGCTTTATGTCATACTTCATCAATCAGGAGCTGATGGAGATTTTTGTTTACGATCGCGCTATATTCAGATACTTTAGTACCAAGTACCAAGTGTAGCCGTGCGGAGTATTTGTCTCCCGACTCTCGTCCAAGCCCTTGAGAAGACGGCCTAACCCGAACTGCTAATTTTTCATTTATCTCTTGTAAGAGAGACATACAAATAATTGCCCTGCAAGGCTGTTACACGTGTTGATAGTAAACCGGATTGCCAGCTACTAATGCCACGACACTCTCTACAAGTCACTGCCACTTACTTGCATAAAATGCCTGGCGACAAAGTAGTCCTGCTCACCACCAAAAGCAGAAGACGAATGGTCAGACGGGGAGAACATATGTCGTGTCGCCTTGTCCTGCATATCCCAATGGCCACACCAGAGGATCCTGCACAGCTAGACTAGGCCAAGGCTAGACTAACCAACAAATGTAAGATAGACAATCTCTTCCAAGCAGTGAACAGTCGTCTCCCATTCCGCCACACAAGTGATAAACAACGCACCAGGAATACGTTTAGCCGTGAGCGCACAGTCAGTCAACATTGGGCTTGCAACTAAAAACAAAACCGGTAAAAACGTACAGTAAAAAGCAACAATACAGGCTATCTAAAAACATAACCACAGCATCGTATATCTATAAACAGTTGGCACGATGGTAGCGACACACATTCCAGTACATCCACAATATGTATACCCTGACATACACACATATCGACCAATACAGGCACAAAGATTAAACATTATCATAAAATTGCAGATCACTCAAGTCTCACACACAATAATGTATAACTATCTTATCGACGATAAAATGTGAAAATACAATTCAATAAAAAGACAGCTTATGAGATAAAGGAACAAACGCAAGTTCTAGAATTTATTTTTTTTTTACATTTAAGAGAGCCTAATTATCATAACAACATAATACATAACGGCAATGCCCAACTAATCGCCAGGGTTTTTTGCAGATTGACTGTAGGCGAGGTTTGTTTTTTTCGTAACCATGACTTTTTCTGGTTTAAGAAAGTTTTGATACAAGGATTTTTTTTGTCTCGCTCATACACACATAGGCGCATGCGCACACAACAAAAGAGATTGGAAGTGGGGGTATAAAGATGCGATAAACTTACCGCAAGGAATAAAACTCCATAAAACTAAATTAATTACTTAGCTGACGTAGAGATAAGAGATTAAAAGTTTAGCATGCGTGGATTTTGCGATTTCTTCTCAATCCATCATTCCTCGCCTGAGCACCAACCCTCACTTCTCCACCTTCTCCCTACACACCGCTCCCGTATTGTTTCTTATGCCAAGTTTGAGTTTTGAGTTTGAGTTTTCTTTTGCTTTGCCATTCTAGCCCTCCAGACCATAGCCCCAGTTGCCACCTCCCTCCTTCCCCTCCCTTAACCCAGTTTTCCACTAGTATGCATCTGCAGTGTTTTGTATTTCCAGATAATATGAAATCAGATAGAGCCAAGTGTCGGTCCGTCACAGCTTCTCGTGCTCTCGCATTTGATCTTCCTCAAAGGGCAAAGGTGTTAGGGTCAGTTCTTTGCTAAACACGTTTTGCTAAATATCTCAAATTCGGCTAAACCGTTTTTATTATTATTCTACTGGTACTTTTAACTCGTGGCCAATCACCCAATGGCAATCTGTTGGTCTCACCCTCGTTTGGTATTTCTCTTTTCTGTTCAAAACTCTTTTTTAAATTGTGTATTCTTTTGCATTTGCATTTTATCAACGATGACTGAACTGAGTTTGATTATAACATTTTATTCACATTTCCACGTTCTCTAAGATCGAGGGCGCCTAGGACCATGATATTCTAAATGTTTTGCACTGCATCTCAAAAGTGGTTAAACCGATCTTGATATATTTTAACTTGCAGACAGAGTGGCCAATCGTTCAATGTTTTCATTTGTCATTCTTTACTAGATATATCCGAGACAAAACAACCCATGAAAATCAACATTTTTGAAAAAAAAACAACACTTGTTTCAGTTATGTGTATCTGGAAACACATTTGAATGGCTTACCATCTACGTGTTTTTTTTTTAAAGACCACTTTTTCTTCTTTTAATCTCTCCTGTCTTTCCTCTCAACCATGCCCCCATTCCACTGTTCCTCTCACCCTTCACCACATTGTTTTACGGCATTCTCAGCATTATACAAAACATCCATTTCATGAAGTGCATTAACCCTAGTAACGGCCTGCTGCAGTAAAGCATGTGTGACGGTCTGTCATCGCAAGTGCTGCGTGGAGCACTACAGCACCATCAAGCCGAGCCAATGCTTAATGAATGAAATGCGATTCACACTCATTAGCGCCATTAAAATCGGGGCTGTTTAAAATGCAGTAAAATTTGAAGCTAAACAGGCCTGTTCCAGACTCGTTTAAGTGTCCGCTTTCGGGCATTGCACGGGTTAAAAACCTGGCGCATCAACTGGTAGGCCAAGAGTAATTTTGTGGTGTTTTTTGCGCTGTTTATGGAGAAGATGCGCACGTTTCCATTTCATCACTCCTTGTAAATTGGGTGATCAGCTATCTTGGCGTTCGGCTCTATTAAGTTAGGCCCATGTATCGCCTGATTCCCTGCGTGGTTAGCATCGTTTTTCCAACATGACGTTAGCATGTTTGTTGGCTGGATTAGATTTCCAGTCTTTGTCTGTTCTCTTCCTGTCTTTCCACGTGGTTCTACTCAAGTTCTGAAGTTTTAATTCTTCTTCTTCTTCTTTTTCTTGTTGTTGTTGTTGTTGTTGTTGTTGTTGTTGTTGTTGTTGTTGTTGTTGTTGTTGTTCTTCTTCTTCTTCTTCTTCTTCTTCTTCTTCTTCTTCTTCTTCTTCTTCTTCTTCTTCTTCTTCTTCTTCTTCTTCTTCTTCTTCTTCTTCTTTCTTGTTGTTGTTGTTGTTGTTGTTCTTCTTCCTCTTCTTTCTCTTCTTCTAGTTCTTCTTGTTCTTCTTCTTCCTCCTCCTCTTCTTGTTCTTCTTGTTCTTGTTCTTGTTCTTGTTTTTCTTCTTCTTCTTCTTGCTCTTGTTCTTGTTCTTCTTGTTCTTGTTCTTCTTCTTCTTGTTCTTGTTCTTCTTCTTCTTCGTCTCCCTCTCCTTCCTTCTACTTCTGTCTTTCTTCGTGTTTTTTTTCTTTCCTTCTTCCTTCCTTCTTTTTTTTTATTTTTCTGTCTTATTTTTTGCCTCTTTTTTTCATTTTCTTTATTTCTTTCTTTCATTATTTCTTCCTTTTTTCTTTCTTTCTTCTTTCTCTTTTTCTTTTTTTTCCATGACGTTGCTTGCGTTGAGCGCTTCAGACTGTTTGACAACGCGCACATGTAAGGCTACTTTAATGAAAGTTCCACGCAGTAGTTGATCCGTGTCTCTTCGCTTGTGTTGTCTTTATGATGTACGTCCATTCGACGATGAAATCTAAACCCCACATCAAGACTATGATATAATTTAGAATTACTTGTCCTCAACGCGCCAGTCAGTCTCCCTGCTGTCTTTCTTTTTCTGTGTCTCGCTCTGTCTTTCTCTGTCTGTCTCTCTGTCTCTTTCTCTGTCTCTCTAGTCTTTATCTGTCTGTCTCTTTCTCCCCATCCTTCCACCCCTCCCAGTTTTATTCTCTTCCCCCTTTCACTCCATGTTTCTAACACTCCCGCTAAAAGGATAAGATTGTTTAAACTTTCCTATTTTGTATTCTTGTTTGTCTATTAATACACCTCACGATAATTTGTAGAGATGCATTTTAAGCTTGGACAGATCATTATTGAATTGTCCAAACGAGAGCTGGTTAATTGCCAGAATTATTTCCGTGAACTTCCCTTTTTCTTTGCATTTGTTTGTTTCTTTGATCAGTTCCTTTCTTTGGTCTTTCCTTCTTTCCTTCTTTCTGTTTCTTTTTTCTTTTTTTTTTTCATTTAAAATGAGAAAAAAAAAACTAATATATATTTTTATGAATACCCGATGTTCTATACAAGCCTTCATACGTAATTCACCGGACACTGCCAGCATGTAAGGTAAAAAGGTAAAGGTGGTCCCATATAGCCGTAGATGTTGGAGATCACACTTATCTTGGGCCAGCGTAATGAGGATGATGCCCATCTCTCTCCCTCGCTGCTTTACCTTCCCCATCCTTAAGAGAGTAGGTACTCAGTCACAGTTGAGTCAACTGGGGGCGTTGTTATTTGCCGCTTTACGGTTTGCGGTCATCCATCCAAGTGCTAACCGCACTGGACGGTGCTTAACTTGCGACACAGTAGCGAGTGCTCCAACCACTGCGCTATGCTGGAGGGCTTTGCTGTGGCTCTTTCTGTGCAACTGGCTCTGTGCCTGTTGCATCGGATGACGCTCACTGAAAATGCTACTGAGACCCGCTTATCATTGTTAGACTCGCTTCCTGACATTATCAAAAGAACCCAATGTCTTAAGCTGCTTTTACGCCCATGAAAGACCTTTTAACCTAATGTGGAATAATAAATTAATGTTTACTAGGGTAAAAAGCTTGAAAAAATTTACTTCTGTTAGACTTTAAAAATAATTATTCGTTCAAGCCAAGCAGTCCTATACTTTAAATGATTGTTCGTATGCAGATATAAACTTTTAGTGTTATTAATATATATATATACTTACTGGGAATAGTTGCCGTGTGTTGAGTTATTACTAAGGTTCTTTTGCATCTCGGGTGGGTTATTTCGGTTACGGGCACAGGTATGCCGCCTATAGGTTTGTTTTGACTGAAGGAAACTGTACTATTTTGGGCGCCACTCCTTGTATTATTAACTGTTGTCCTCTGGAGCTGGAAAGATAGCAAGAAAAACAATGCTCGTGTACATTGTTTTGTATGAAATCTGACCTTGGCGAGGGTCAGGTATAACATTCTCGAATGTACGCGCGCGAACCATCCACCTACTCACCCCCACACACACCCCACACCCACATTCATCCCCAACACTATGATTTTGGCAACTACTATCACTGTCTGCAATAACTGCTATAGCCATTATCTTTCTCACTGCTATACCATTCTCACCACACATACAGAGTTGAGAGAGATGGGAGAGAGAGAAGTTAGCATGTCAGTAGCTACGGCCTTGAATATTCCCACTCCTTTTATTCTTAATAATTCCAACATTCTTGACCTATATTACTATAGCTCAACGCTGGAGGCTGGAGACTGGATTAGATGCAGTTGTTCGAGCGTCGGTTTTGAAGTTCCAACGGTATGAGCACAACCATACTAAATAAACTAAATGTACACTCATTGTAAGAGAAGCTGAAAAGAGGCAAGGGATGCTTCAGTGGTCCAAACCCCAATGCACGCTCATCATTGTCGATTTGGGTTCGATTCTGACTTCAGTAAGCTGAGCACGATGATCCGTGTCATGGGCGAGACTTCTCTGGATTTAATAATTAGGCCTGTGGTCATATTCTGTCCGCTTCGCGATTCACATTTTAACAGCTGCAGTTAGTCTTCGATGGAATTGGAGATTGTCAGTTAATCTCTTCTAAAAGAATGTGATATTTTTATTTTCCTAAATTGTTCTTATATAGCGCAGAAAAGAGCTGCTTAAGGTGCTTAGTTTAAAAGAATAGCTGTTTACAATAGTGGCATTGGTCTCTCATACCCGGTGCCCCACATGCATTATGCCTGCAACACTGCATGAGCGGCGCTCTTTGAGTCTTTCTGTGCTGGCTAAGGTCTGTAAGGCAACTTGTGCGTTCCGGTGCATCATGACGCCTGCAAAGAGGATCGGGCGCATGCAGGAGCAGGATAGTTCCATTTGCAAGCCTATTACAGATAAAAGTGAATTGCCCTTAGTCTAGTAATTAGCATCTGTATAATTACCCCCTACCCTCGACCAAGCGCACATAGGTTTGTTTCCTTGGTAGGGATATTAAAAACAAAAACAAACAAGTGCGTCACGCTTGTATAAATTGTATGGGCCTCCTTCTAGGTGTGGCGTTGATTGCATTACACCATGCGAACACAGGAGATTTTATGAATTGTGACTTTGCCTCGCACCAAGTCAGAGCAGTTCCTTAAATTGGTTTAGTGATAAGAACCGTTAATTGTTTTCTTACTGTAACGATGTCAAATCATCAGTAGCAATTAGAATTTATTTTTTTGGCCAGTTCCAGGAGCAGTACTTTGAGCTGGTAAATCTCCCTATTGGAACTATTCAGTTACATTGCGACACGAAGGGTTTGGGCTTTAAGCTTGACGTGTGTGTCGACGTAGGTGTCAGCAACTCTGTCATGCTTAGGTTTGTTAGCGGCGTATGCCTCCGCAGCGCGGAGGTGGCCCTTGTGCTTTAGGACAGTCTTTTGGTTTTGCCCACATCGATGGGTAGGCTAATCGTTCCTCCACCCTTCCTGCCGTGACCGATTGTTCTTCCGGAGTCGAGAATGCGATCACGAAAAACACGTGCTTTGTTGTGGGCTGGCTGCATGCATAGCATTGCGTTTCAAGTTCGCCAAGGTGTGGGGGGTATTTTTGGTCCGAGAATGTTTGGGTTTGATCCAGCACTCAAACCACTGTGTAGACTAGGGTGCGTGTGTAGGTGGCCTATTCAAGTGGTTAGTTTCAGTACAATCCAGCCCTCAAACTAGGGCACCGCGACCGCCCTCACAGTCTGAGTACATCCTTGCGACGAGAGTATGAACCGAGGTATAATCTGTGCACCCACACGTTAAATTCCATTGCCCGTACATTGGACATTAAAGATCCTGACGCTCATGTCATAGAAGGCTGAGTGCCAAAGACATAAACACGGCCAGGTTGCTGTTAAAAAAAAAATAACACCAGCATCTCTTGTGTGTGTATGTGTTTGTGTGCGTGCGTGCATGCGCGCTCATGTCCGTTTTCAAATTAGTGAGAATAATTACGTGACGCGTCGACGTGTAATGGTCACGGTTAAGCATTCTTCGACCCGCATTAATTCCGTGTGTGTGGTTATTACTTAATATAAAAACAGCGAATATAGTAATATCGATTTCGAATTTGACAGGAATGGAAAGTTTAATCTCATTGCTCCTTGAACAGTTTAATCGGACTGTAATCGGATCACAAAGTAATAATCGCGATCTATTTGAGCGTGAAGCAATACAATAAAATTATGAAGCAATATAATAATGATCAGCGCGTGTAATCATATTTTAGCTGCGATTTTGGACATTATTGACATTTGAATGAAAATATGAAATTAAAATTTAGTGTAATAAATATTACTAAATGTTAAGTCAAGAAACCACAGATTTTTTGATATTTCAGTTTTAACACTTGATTTGTGTTCCGAGACGTTTTATAAGTAAGGGGAAGTGACTCATTCAACAGCAACCATTGTTTTTAGCATAATGAAGCTAATGTAAACTAACAAATGTGGAAAAGAAGTTTTGTTGTTATCGAAATTATTGTATGTCTTTGTTAAATCAACGAAAACAAAAACTAATTTATAAATAAAAAACATTGGATTGAACTGAACGGAGAGTTATTGTCAATTTCCTACGGCGTCGCCAACTTGTTTCTAGGGAGACTTTAGGACGTAATTCGTTTTGTCTTAAATAACATGGAAAGGGACTGCCATGTTTCTTTTGAAAACAAACCACTAAACAATGCACGCTCGCGCTTGTTCTTGAGCGTGCACAAATGCATGACCATGAACCAAGACGCAGAAACGCGCGAGCACACTCACGCACACACCCTCCTCCCACAAACACCTGTAAACTTTGTTTGCGTGCGTGCATGTTGGTGTCCAGAATTCGCGTATTTTAATTGTAGTTGATCAAACACGTGTCGTCATGATTCCCATGTTTTGAAATAAGGTGCGTTTAAAATCGGTATATTTATATTTATCTATATTTATGTCAACATTGTAAAGCAATTACTGGCTTATTATTATATTGGGCTGAAAATGTGGCGATATTCTGGTTCATCTGCCGTGATCGTAATTACGTGATTCACTATTATTTTGCCGCTTTGTCAGTGAATGGGTTAGATTAAGTTTCACTGAGAAAAGTATTCGTATTCTTTATCTCTTCTCTTCGTCGTGGTCGTTGTTGCTGTTGTTATTCTCGTTCTTCTTTGTTCTTATTCTCGCTTGCAGTTGTTCTTCTCCTTCTTGTTTTTTCTACCCACACATGGTATTGAGTTTAAGGTATAGACTAGAAAGCACAAATTAATAATCAAATCTGTTTAATAGATAACAGGGATACATTTTACATTGCTGTTCACCCATTCATAAGCCCACCCCAACCTACTCCACCGCCCACTGTCATCTACCCCCACCTCTAAAGACATACAAAATGTCAACTGTCGGTCGCACTTTTTGACTCGAACTCGCGAAACGCTCCTAGCGCCTTCTTTAACCGTTGTGCCAATAATGCACTTCTTCCGGCAGCGGATGACTACAAGAGAGGCAAAAAAAAGCCGATTTCGGGACGGTGTTTTTGTCGGGGAACAACGTCGCTTACTCCAATAACACAATTTGCCAGATTGCCGCCTCGTGTCTTCGGCTCCGGTGGCATCTTTAACGTCACGCACTCCCAGACAATTGGAGACGCTCAGAGCATTCCTCTAGCCCGTTTTGTTCTGGTAGAAACTTTTGTTTTTGTCCTTGATTCTCAGTATTCATCACGCACTTCTTATACTGATCCATCCAGTCTATTTTTTGTAAAGCATGCAGAGTTGTTGTTGTTTTTATATTGCTTTCTTGTCCGTGGTTTTGTTTTGGTAAGTCAGATTAATTGACGTAGGAAGAAGAAAATCTGAGTGGAAAAAGACAGACAAATTAAATGTAATTTTCGTCCACCCTCTCGCCCCTCCCGCCCATCTCCTTTTTCTGGCTCTTTTTATTTTTATTTTTAACCAATGTCAGTGTTTGGACATTTGGGCATTGCCAGCATTTGGGGCAAGATTCCAGAAATGGGACAAAGGACAATGGCCACTTTGTTTCGTATGACATATTCCATATTATCATTCTTGTCATCTGATTTTTTTCGGACGCCGCTTTTATCTAAGAACAACTATCGCACTGTTCCTTCTTCCAATGGCTTCCCCCTCTTCCATTCTCCGCGTCCATTCTCCAACTTTGTTCTTAGACTTATTGTGCATTGTCCTCCTCCTCCTCCTCCTCCTCCTCCTCCTCCTCCTTCTTCTTCTTCTTCTTCTTCTTCTTCTTCTTCTTCTTCTTCTTCTTCTTCTTCTTCTTCTTCTTCTTCTTCTTCTTCTTCTTCTTCTTCTTTTTCTTCTTCTCCACTTCCTTTTTTGTGTGTTCTTTCCACTTCTTCTTTCCCATCTTCTCTTCTGCTTTTTTCTCCGTCTTTGTTCTTAAACTTCTTGGTCATTGTTCTTTTTCTTCTTCTTCTTCTTCTTCTTCTTCTTCTTCTTCTTCTTCTTCTTCTTCTTCTTCTTCTTCTTCTTCTTCTTCTTCTTCTTCTTCTCCTCCTCCTCCTCCTCCTCCATCTTCTTCTTCTTCTACTACTTCCTCTTCTTTTTTTCTTTCTCCTTCTTTCTTCCTTTTGTCTTCTTTCTTCTGCCTTCCTTCTTTTTTTCTTTTTCTTTCATTTTGTCATTTTGGGTGCTTGGAACTCGCGCCCTTAAAGCTACCTGCTGCATCAGTGTTTGTGCTCTATCATTGCACTATGGACTACGAAACCATTAGAAGAACATTAATCTTTCCAACTATTAGAGACCATTATAGACTGTTCAGGACTGTTCTACAACTTCGTTTAATCTGATGAATGAAGACCGTCTACAACTGTGCTAACATCGTATGGTAATGGAAGGCTTGCTTGGTGGTTAGAGATGGTTCAATAGCTTTTGGGGAGAGACTGAAGAAGTTTCAGAGTTAGGAAGCGGCTGAGGTGGCAGTAGGAACTTAAAAGAAATTGCCGGTTTGATGTTGGGTCTTATCTAGCCTAGACCCTGGATCTAGCCAAGTCCCCGAGTCTTCAGGCACGCAGCAGATGTTTTCCTCCGTCATTAAAGCCACAATTAATGGTGGTTGCGTGTGACTATTCTTCGTGGGCACCGACTGCCGCACTCTTTGCAACTAGGGTAAACCGTCTTTGATGACTCCCACCCACTCATCCACCACACCCCGCACACAACGCCAGCCCTACCCCACCCCATCCTACTCCCAACGTGTACTTTTCTAGATTATTAGATTATGCTCTCTCTCTCATCTGCCTCTTTCTCTGCCCCCCCCCCCCCCTCCTCTCTCTCTCTCTTTCTCTCTCATTCTCTCTCTCTCTCTGGCACTCTTCTTTCACGAAATTGAAATGTTCACAATTTGCTGTCTATTACAGGGCAATATGTCTAAGTGCTCTTATCTGTGACGCGCATCACCGACACAATGTATCATTCTTCCCCTCTACCCAATAACGAATAAAGGCCGACCTTCATGCAGGTATTGACACTCGTCTGGGGGAACGCTAACCTCACATCAGCACCACCATAGTGCGTCTCATCGCCATCTCGTAAATAGCCAGGGTTTCAAGGACGTTTGTTTATTTGTGACATTGAATTTACTTGGGAAAATGCTTTGTTGTCACAGTAAAAGGTGGTATAATAAGTAATCGTTGCTCAAACTGACCGCTAAGTTTTGAATATTAAACAACTTTTACTTGTGTTAGTTTAATATAAACAAAATGGTTTTAAAATGTACCCACTAAACACCATTTCGCAGCGGTACGTGTGCTAAGTTTTTTGTTTGTTTGTTTGTTTGGTTGTTTTTTTTTTTTGGGGGGGAGGTTGTTGAGTGGGTGGGAAGGGGGGGGATTTAATCTTATTTTTCCCTGGTGTGGCAATACCCACTAAATTGGAAAAGGATCTGCGACACTCTGAAATGTATGATCTTGGGGCAATTTATCAGGATAGGTCATCATCCTTGTGCGTATATCTTTTCATTCTGACAATCTTTTAATGACATTATAGTTTCTACTAATCTTTGTCATACAATAAAACCCAAGCATCACATTGCACACATATAGTTCGTTTTATGGTATAATGCATTCACATAATAAAATTATAGTTTCGACATTTGGAATAATGACCTGGAGTTTATTTAGCAGGCCGCATTAATTTTGTTGCCTACATAATAGTTTGAAAAAACGATACACACTTAACTTTACAAAATACAATTTCGATACATGGAGTTTATATGATTGACCATACCACGACAGTGCATATTTCCTTATTTATTAAAAACAATCCTTTCTGTTTGTGTTTTACCTATGTTCTGTTCTGTTCTGATTAAGTAAGTGGTTTTCGCCTACAAAAAACAAAAACAAAATAGTTCTTACCACTTATGAAAACTGCAGTAAGCTCATTGTCCCTAATTAATTAACTGACTCTGTTACAATGTAGATGTCTCCTAGTTTTGCTGCAAACGTCCCTCTAGTTTATGACAGCTTGCTGGCACTTGTTTGGCAGAAAAACATCCCAGCAGCAGAGCAGCGGCGTCTGATACGAGACTGGAAATTGGTTGGATTTTTGTGGTAGCCGGTAGGAGTGGGTCAGTGGTCATGGCGCAAGCCTTACGTTGGCGCCTTTGGCTGGGTGAGTTGAATCTTTCTTTGCTCGTGCCTTTGGCAGCCCCTTGAGCTGGTAAGCGTTGTATAAGGATAGTTAATGTCATTACGTATACGTGGGTCTTGAGCGATGAGAGTTCGAACCCGACTTTTGTAAGGGAGAGGAAGTCACATTCTTAGCATTTGTCATTCTTGGAGATTTTCTACATCCTTCAGTTTTATTGCTGTGGAGGTCATTGTCATTCTCACTCATCTTTGTCGTTTTCGTCAATGTCATCATCATCAAAGTTTGTCCATTCTTTCTTCCTTCTTTCCTTTCTTTTTCCATCTTCCTTCTTTCTTCTTTTGTCTTCTTTCTCCTATGTAAGCGTATCCATTAGCTCCCAACCCTATTTCGAGTTTTCATTCCTTTCCTCGTGTAATGGCGTTTGACAATTATGTGGGAGCTGGGCTATTTTAGATAGACGTCTACTTGTAAAGTCATTGAACGGGATCATTTTGTCATTTGAACTTATAGCTGTGTTCAGATTGAGTTCAGACGACCTGCCTTCTGGTGAGAAATCTTCGATGATGATGGCAGCGAGAATGAATCCTTTTTGTAGTAGGTCTAATACTTTGAGTATCGGAGTCCTGTGAGACCCAGTCGTTAACTGTACGGCTTACGAGATAGTGAACTCCCATATTTTATTGTTCAGTATTACACTTTTTATCGGACGCCCTCGGGATGTTTGTCATGTGTGCTTCTCGCACTCCGACGCTCACGCCCACACCCACATGCGCACAGTCTCTACCACTAGTCATACGCTGATGTGTCCGGGGACGTTAATCTACCTACCTACCTACCTACCTCTACCACTGCCCCGGTCATCATGTAAATGTTCCCCATTTTAACGGTGTCGTGTCTTCAGCCCATTGCGCATTATTACTTGGTGCGCTTTAATTTCTGAACTTTCGGTCGTTTCGTTTCGTTTGCTAGATTAAAGTCCCCGGACACTTTGCGCAAATAGGGGACGTGACTCTCGGTCTTCCTTATCCCTATCAACTTCTTCTTTCTTCACCGCGTCTTCTTCCGTCTGTTCGTTGCACGTTCTATCTCATGAACCACTGAACCGATGTTGACCAAACTTCATAGGAACAGTGCCTAGGTTAGTGATCAGCCTTCCTGTCATATTTGCTCTACCACAAAAGTCAAGGTCACTTTTGCTAAACTAGCTTCTCGCAATATATGAACACGTTTCGTTCAATTTCTCAAAAATGGCATTTTGTTTCCATTTGTTTCTTAGTTTCCCCAAATTTGTTTGATCTTTAAAACTGCACTCTGTTATGCTGCCTTGAGTTAGATGCGTTTGCTCGGCAGTGACCTCAAGATTGATATTAATAGCGCATATAGTCATTATTGTGCTAGTATCTACCCCCCCCCCCCCCTCTCCTCCTAGTGCCAGCTAGTTACATAGTACTCGGGCAGCGCCAGAAAAAGTAGACCTGAATTATTCAAAGAGGATTGTTATGATACGCACACCAAGATTGTCAGTACTTGTGTACGTAATTGTTAGGTGGCATCCGCATTCCGTATTTCAGCTGCGCGTGTAGCACACGACGACCTCAGCGAATCGCCGTTCGCTGTGTGTATACTTTTGTCATGACCCTTTCAGTTTATACGCCATGCTGATTCCTGACGTCATTGGGTCCTGTCAGTGGAATCATCTCAGTGTGAATGCTTTAGGTCAGTGCTGAACTGATTCGATAAGATTTTCTTTGACGGACTGCTGCTTGTACGTGCACATGCACGGTAAGGGATGGCGAGAGCCTCGTGGCACCATGGGTTAATCAGTCGCCGGTTTCCTATGCCGAAGGTCGCGAGTTCGATTGCCGTAAGCGGCGAACGTGTGTGACTTGGGTACGAGATTATTCATGTCACCGAGAGTTTTCTCCGGGTACTCCGGTTTCCTCCGTCCCTTCAATAATGGGTTTGGATGCAGTCAGGCTAAAATGTTAACAACAAAAATCTGCAATATCCGTTCCGTCTTATACAATCTCCCTGCCTTTACACTTAGATGTTTGAATGATAAATGTGTGTTTGTGCATGTGTGAAACATGTGAGCGTGTATGTTGATACAGATCGCCGCACTTGAAGCCTGAGTGGTGATCTGGGGGAAAAGCGCATAGATTACATTACATGATTATTGCTTTAGGTCCAGCGGACTCTTCCGAGCCAAATCAGGACCGGACAACCCCCGATCCGCATAAAAGATCTGCTGAAACAACCCTGGTGGTAAAACTGAACGCTCTTCACCAGCCAGTCACTTTACAATAAAGACATCCCAAGCAAAGGACGCTGAGGCTATAAGCCCTACTCTAATTTATCGAACCCCCGTTTACAAAAACAAAATAGAATACAAACATCATTATAAATTATCAACAAAACACATACATAAATTTAAAATGCCTACATTGCTAAATAATAACATCATAGGAAGCCCTAGTGACCACCTGGCAGAAAGCGTCCAATATTCCCAAGCTGATCCAACAGACCTCACACACAAATAAGGAGTCTTGTCCCGGAAGAGTTTTAAAGAAAAAAGTAGGTGACTGGTCTAGCAAAGAAGAAGATAGTATAGCAGATTGATAGAACAGAGCAGGAATGAGAAAGAACAAATAAGAAAGACAGCAACAGTGGGAATTTAAAGCACTAAATTTCCAGAAAGTGGGGATACTATTTATACTGAAACCCCCGGCCCCCCAACGGGGGAAAGCGCATAGATAGCATTTATTATTATTATTATTATTATTATTATTATTATTATTATTATTATTATTATTATTATTATTATTATTATTATTATTATAATAAATAAAATTGTAGGCTGCATGCATGAAAATAGGATAAACGCGTTGATGCATGACTGGAATATGAATTAGTCAGAATGGTCGAGTTATTTAACGTACTCTGCGTTATTGCATGGAATCAAGAGTACGGTTTTCGTACACGGAAACAGTAATGGCACGAGAGTAGGCCTGATAATTTCTACTTGTCTGTCTGCATCTGCCTGTTATTTGTTTGCATATCTATCTCTGTTGCCTGGCTGCCTCTCTGCATTACTGTAGGCGTGTAATGAGTGTTTCCACCCACAGTGCGTATGGAATAGTATTGCCAGTCAACTTCTAGATGATGCAGACTCGACCTGCTATAGTTTGCGCTACCCATGGATTATCGAATAAGGCAATTTAACATTTTCCTTAAAATGAAAATAATTGCCTTGCCTTTCTCTCTTCACACAAGTACAATGTCTTTCCGCGTACACAGTTCTTTCTAATATTTTCCCAATTTGATAAGCTGGTGTAGGATGTGACCTTTTAACAAGTAGCAAACCACATGGATTATCTATATATATATAGTTTCCTTACAATAAGCATTATAGAAAAGGTTTAAGAATGTGTCTGCCCTGCTGGCAGGTTACGATTTAAATTGAAAATTATAATGTCATGTTCGTCACCTCGTTACCTATTGATCTGGGATTGTTAAATATATTCCATGTATTATGTATAGGGTTTGTCTTTGTCCCTTCTATAACATTTTTGTAATAATACCGACAAGCAAGACCTTCTGACTCTTCTCTCTCTCCTTCCCCCCTCCCCCGCCCCCTCCCCAATTAAAAATAGTAATGAAAAAGAAAACTTCTATCCCCTTCCATTTCATACAAATATTTTTCCCTTGTGTGTTGTTTCTGTCCGTTTTTCTATCGCGTCATTAATAATAATAATAATAATAATAATAATAATAATAATAATAATAATAATAATAATAATAATAATAATAATAATAAATGCTATATGCGCGCATTTCCCCAAATCAATCAGGCTCAAAGCGCGGCGATCTGTACCAAAATGCACGCTCACCTATCTCATCCACCCTCACACACACAATACACATCCATCACTCAAACAGGTGGTGTAAACGCAGGGAGATCGCTATTGAAAGACAGAAAGAAAATCGAATTTTTATTTTTGAAATTTTATATTGACTGTGTCCAGTATCATTATTAAAGGAAGGGAGGGAGGAAGCCGGAGTGCCCGGAGAAAACCCTCGGTGACCTCAATAGTCTCGTACCTAAGTCACGTACGTTCGCCCCTTGCGGGAATCGAACCAATAACCTTCGGCATAGGAAACCGGCGACTAATCCACTGCGCCACGAGGCCCCCCCGTTCTAATCTCGTAGTATTTTATTCCTGATCATAATTGATCAGTTATTATGGAGTCAACATCTCCTACTTCTCCGCCACCTTCTTCCCCTCCTCCTGCTCTTCCACCTCCTGTCTTGCTCTTTCCTCCCACTTTACGTTAATTTTATTAAGATATTTTTTTAAAATTTGTTCTTGAAGTCTAGCCTAAAGCCAACAACGTTCACATAATGGAATGATCGAAATCTACAATGTTAATGCCAGTTCCTGTTTCTGTGCGTACCAGACTGTAAGAATAATCTTCAACAAAGGTACCAATCCTGAAATGTTTCTGTTTCTGTCTGTATCATATTGTACCAGACCATGCAATACACACTTACCGGGTTATGGTACTGCTAGCGTTTTCCAAATGAAATCCTGAGGAAAGCTGGTGGTATTTAAAGAAGCCCCACCTAGCAATGATAAGGTGTCGAAAACCTCAGTCGCAAGGATCAGCATCTTCAATACTTGAAAAAAGTGGCGTTAATTTATAAATCTCGGCAATGTGCCGGAGCACCTGTCACAGTTGATCCACGAATGGAAAGATTTGTTGACTGAAAGGATTCGCGAGGCTACGTAATTCAACGATGTATATATACATGTAGGCTATATTATTCGATTTCCTTAGGGTCAGTGGTACGTATGTTCGGAGGTTTCTTGACTATTTTCGTATTAAAGATATTTACTTCGACTTTCTAGATTTCAACGCATCTTAGTAAATTAGTCAAAAGAATAAATAGATTTCATCATCCCCATGGACATCTTCGTCTAGGAAGACTTTTACAATTCTGTTGAACGCGTTTTCTTTGTGTAAGGGGTATTTTTGTATGCGGGGAAGTGACGTAGCACTCAAATTCTCTAAAGTAGCACTCTCTGCTCTCTGACGTTCAGAAGATCAAAATATTGTTTATTAACGCACGATAGCAAGTATACCCTGTCACCTCGGTAGATACATTTCAAAGAGAAAAAGTATTCGTTTATACATGGGTTAAACTTTTGGATGGAAATTGAAATAAACTACTTTAGCTAGAAGACGTTTGCTACCAGAAATGTTAGTATTACGACTTTGTTGTTTTCAACATTCAACTAAGTCTTAAGTTCTAGCGTAGCAGATTCTCTTGATTTTTGAAACCTTACTTCAAGACCAGAGGTATGACGCCGTCTTTATGATGTTGATAATTAATAGTGGTGGATCAATGGCACTTTAGTTCTAAATATAACCGTTGTAAGCAATTCTTTATGATTTATGAGAGGGGAAAGAGAGTGAGAGAGAGATAAAGAATGACTGGGGGTGGGAGGTAGGCATTGGCATCACTACAGCTGCATGGTTCACATTGATTTCCTTATATAACACGTCGTCCATACGGGAGCCCAAAGCGATGAGAATAAAGTACAAGAAAAGAGGAAGGAAAAGGCAGAGGTTAAATGACCGTTCAAACAAAATAAAAAGAGCGAAGGGGGCTAACAAATGAAATGAAAGGAGCGCAGCAAAATTATTGATTATTGACAAACGATGGAACATAAAAGAGGACAGATAATCGTGAAAATAAGCAAATAAACAAGACATACAGATAATGGTGTGTGTGTGTGTTTGTGTGTGTATGTGTGCGTGTGAATATGACCGCTGAATTCCTATCCTTCCTATCCTATCCTATCCCGTAACTCGAAGGGCGTTGGGGCACCATAGATGATCGTTTAACCAGCGTACTCCATCTCTCTCTGTTCTCAGCAACCCTCATGGCTTCGCTCAGTGCCAAGCCAGTCCATTCTCGAATGTTGTCCTCCCACCTCTTTTTCTGTCTCCCTCTTCCTCTGCATCCTTGCGCCGTACTTTGCAGGATGGTCTTTGCAAGGCATGATTCACTGGTGACGTGGCCATACCATCGGATTTTCCGTTTCTTCACCACTGTGTGTTGTCCAATGGCTTGTGTGAGGGTCTGTCGGACTTCGTTGTTGGTGGTGTGCTGGGTATAGGAAATGCCCAGAAGTCTTCTGTAGCACCTCATCTCCATGCTTTGTATTCTTCGTTGTAGATCTGCTGCGAGGGTCCATGATTCGCATGCGTATAGGAAGTTGGAGATGACAAGGGAGCGCAGCAGCCTTACCTTGGAATGTAGACTGATGGTCTTGTCTTTCAAAAAAGGCTTCAACCTTGTCAGAGCCGCAGTTGTTTGTGCGATCCTGGAGAGGACCTCCTGTCGGGATACATTGTCTGATACAACATGCTCCTAAATATTTGATGGATTGGCCTTGGATTTTGATGTCCATATTGATGCCATTGGTGTTGTTGGTCATCACTTTGGTCTTCTCTGCACTTATTTCCATTCCACAGGCTCTGGAGGTGATCTCACACCTCTATACCAGCGGTTCAAGTTCTTGTTCTTCTCCAGCCAATAAATCAATGTCATCCGCAAAACGGATGTTGGAGATTGCTTTACCCCCTATGCTGATTGTGCCTTCGTGATCTGCAAGGGCATCTGATATGATGCGCTTTAGGAAGATGTTGAACGGTGACGCACACCGATTGTTGTTCTGAACCAGTTCCCGATGGCGCTGTTGTGGTGGACTGTACTGGTAGCCTTGTAATACAGGCTTTTGATGACTTTGATTTTAGGGCTGATGTTGTACACTCTCATGGTTGCCCACAGAGCTGCATGCCAGACTCGATCAAACGCTTTTTTGAAGTCTATAAACACATGATATAGAATGATGTTGTTGGTGCTATAGGTATTTCTCGCAGATTATTGTGAGGTTGAAAATCTGCTCAGTGGTACTTCGCCCTGGCCTGAATCCTGCTTGTTCTTCAGCTATGATCTTTTCAGCTTGGGGTTTCAACCTGTTGAGTTTTATTTTCAGGAGGACCTTGCTGGGATGGCTGATGTCTGTGCCAATTCCCGTAAAACCTTTGAAGAACTTACGGTCTTACTTTGATGATGTGCGAGGGTGACAAATATCCAGAATTCCATTCCAAATCCAAATGATGGTTTCTGGGGATGATGCGTTTCTATACTGTGTGAAAAGTACCCACACCCACAAACATTTGTTAATATAAAAGAAAATAAAATTTTAAAGAGAAAACCTACAACCTAACTCTTTAATAATTTGTACAGGTACCTGTGAGGACTTTTGAAGAAAAAAATATATGATACAAATACCCCGCTACAAACTCTCCTCTGCATGCTTTCGATTCTCCTCATTGCTTGGTCCTTCAACTTGGAACTCTCTTCCTCACTCTATTCGCAGCGCTCCGAACATAGACACTTTTAAGTCCAACTTGAAAGCTCTTCTCTTCCTCAAAAATGTCTGATCTCGTCTCTGATAATCAGCATCGTTCATTCTTTTCTGATTTCAGAACACCGCCGTCACACAGCACGCCCCCAGCCCCCTCACTCCTTAACCGCTCTCCTCCTCCCCTTCCCTCATTTGTCTTTTATATTTTACTTGTAAATATTCTTTTTAATGTTTGTATTATGTCTTTGTATAATTTAGTAGTGTCTCGTTTTTGTCTAACTTCTTTGCGTATCTATTTTGATGTTAACGTTAAGTATAAATGCATGAGAGTTGCGCTTTGAACTGATGTCATTAGGAAAAAGTGATATATAAATACCATTATTATTATTATTATTATTATTATTATTATTATTATTATTATTATTATTATTATTATTATTATTATTATTATTATTATTATTATTATTCCTTTGATTGGTGACGTGGGAAAATGCCGAGAGGAAACACAACAGAATCCATTTTGTCCAGTATTAGTATACACCGTAAAATGTGAAGATCTTGAAGTAAAACACTAAAACGAGGCTTACTTTTCAATTATTAGTGCAACAGTTCAGAACACTTTGAAGAAAAAATGGAAACCTTTCTTTCCTGTAATTGTTAATTCACAAAACTGCGAAGACTTTTGAAGTAAACCCAAAGCGTGGAAAGTAAAGTTATATACTCAAACAGGCTTTATAGCTTTCCAAGTGTTCTTTATTTGGCAGTGCCCTTCCAAGGTTGCATTTTCTCTCCTTTGATGTTTGCAGCCCGACTACTTGTGCATTTTAAGTGCCGGCGTCTACTTCTAAGGCTTTTTGTTAAAACCCAGTTAACGCCTGGCCCTGAAGTTATTTTCAGTGCAAGACTTGAAGCTAAATGTGTGTGTCGGGTGAGGTGGGATGTGGCAGGGTGTGTGTGTGTGTGTGTGTGTGTGTGTGTGTGTGTGTGTGTGGGTGTGTGTTTGTGTGTGTGTGCCTGTCTGTTTGCCTCTCTCTCCCTCTCTCTCTCCCTCCCTCTCCATCTCTCTCTCTCTCTCCCTTTCTCTGTCCCTTTTCCTCCTTCCCCCGTAGGGGTGCCGGGGATTTCTGTATAAATAGTATCCCCACTTTCTGGAAACTTAATGCTTTAAATTTCCACTGTCGCTGGCTTTGTCTTGGGTTCTTTCTCATCCCTACTCTGTTCTATCAATCTACTACATGTATCTTCTTCACTAGACCAGTCACCTACCTTTTTTCTTCAAAACTCCCCCACAATGCCTCATTTGTGTAAGGGGTCTGTTGGGTCAGCTTGGGGATATTGGATGCTTTCTGCCAAATGGTTACTAGGGCTTTCTATGATATTATTATTTAGCAATGTCAACCTTTTATATGTATGTGTTTCGTTAATATTTTATAATAATGTTTATATTCTATTTTGTTTTTATAAACGGGGGTTTGATAAATTAGAGTGGACCCTCAGTGTCTTCTGCATGGAGTGCCTTTATTGTAAAGTGACCAGCTGGTGGAGTACCTTCAGTGAGTCTTCTTTCAACCAAGTTATGGTCCTGATTTTGTGGTTCCGATTCGGCTCTTTGTAGTCCGCTGGACCCTATAAACAATAACTAAATAACTAACTCCCTCCTTCCCTTTGTCAACGACTTTTCTTTTCGTCTTCGTTTTTTTCCTTTGTTTTCCCCCTCTCAGTTAACACTTCATTCTTTCTCTCCCTAATTTCATTTCTTATAACGCTTCTGTTTGTTGAATCTTTCATTTCATTTTTAAAGCATTCCGTCTTTTATCTCTGTTCCTTTAAAAAATCATTCTTACCTTTTAATATTACCTAGCTTCTTCATACTACGTGTAATTAACATTTTGCGTACTTGTTTAAATAAATAATAATATATAATTATTATTGTCTTCGGCTCAACTGCGCAATTCGCTTGTGCGGGTTTTTTTCTTTCCTCCGTCGTTTCAGACCTTTGATTAATTGCACGGGCTCCGCCTCGTATATGAATGTTAGACTAGACCACGTGTTATCACCTTGGCAAGTTTTTTTTTATTTGTTATTTTTTGTCCTAGCGACATTGATATTCACAATATTGACCTATTGTAATACCTGTGTTGTCGACATTAATATTTTAACAATTATTATGGGCTTGTAGCATTAGTCTGGACTAGTTTATTAATTTGCTGAAACACGTTTCCTTTTGTTAAAAAAGATATAACCACAATATAATTTATAAAGTGCTGTTTGTCTAAGTATTTTCTATAAAAACAATGTATACAGTTTACAATGCGCAATTTGTAATTAATTATTAATGAATAGATACGCGGCCAGGTTAAAAATGTTTCTAGTTTTTGTTGTTGTGTGTGTGTCCAACATAAGCTCACCGCATTACAGTTATGTCTTCCACCTTAAGCTATTATGGGAATCTTGATTATTGTATAAATGACGCGATAGTTCTATGAGCTTATTAAATCAGTTTGGACCCTTCATTTTCATCTTCGGCTCATTCAATGCCATAAGCGGGCATGGGCCTGGACTGATCGAGGAAAGTAACTGCCTTGTTAATCGCCGTGCCTGGCAGTACGATAGTTACTCCTCACTTCACCCAGGCCTCAAGACCCCCACCCTCCTCAGACCTGGTGAATGATTTTCTGTTGCAAAGCGTTCAGCATGTACACTTTAAAAGATTAAATCATTCATTTATTATGAGTCTCCTCTCTGAAAATCCTTATCGGGAAGAGAGGGGACTATAAACTGATTAAAAAAAATCATTCTGATTAAATATTTCTTTTTTGCGTTAGGACTACAACTTGAGTACGGGTTATATGATAAAGCAATTAAAAGTCAACTGCAACGATGTCACCTTCGGTGCTAACAGTAAAGTTTTCAGATTCTGTTAAATTGCAGTTAAAATTTTTAGTCCTAAATTACCGTCGTTTCCCGCCAAAAGATATGAACTAACATCATTCTAATCAAAATTTCCAGTTGTCATTAAGTAGCAAGCTCCGATGCACAATTATGGTCTAGCACTTCACGTGGTTTTTCACATTGCGTACCTTTTCTTTAAAAAATGGACATGGTCCTGACTGAAATTGTATTTATGTATGGACGAATACTCATTCGTCTCCTCCTCTCCCACCCACCATCCCCCCACTTCCACAACTCTCCTCTTCTTCTGGCTCAACAAATACGTCATTTATGACGTAGCCATATATTCCGAAGCAGTGTGACTATGGCGGTAGCTTTGCCTGAGCCGAGTGAGCGGAGGTTAACTCCGTGAATGTACACCTCTTTATTAACAACCTTAACAAGCAGCTGCTCATCACTGCAGCGTCACGCTTTGAACTGCTGTCATCACTAACAAGCCGTGAGGGAGGAAAACTAACCCATCTTTCAAGATTTATAGCAACATGTATTGATTAGTTCTTACTGCTACTAGCCTTTTTCTGGGCCTTTTACCCAACCTTCTGCCAGTCTGCTGCGATCAAACCCCAGGTGACAGTAATTGCATCTTAACATTGATGTGTTCCCATTTTTTACTAAGCTTTTTCCCCCCCCTTACCTCGTGAAGCCTACATATGTATCTATATATTATTGCTCGCTCGCTTTGGCTTATCCTCTGTATGCATGCTGTTCATATAGCATGCCCAACAATATCAAAGACTATTTAAGGTATGGAATTTTGGCATGAAAGTGATGTGCTGAATCTACTTAACATGGCTTAAATCAAATATTGCAAATTTTTTTAAATTATCATACGCAACGATGAAGTAGTTGTGATGATGTTGCGGAGGAGGATGTTACTGGTGGCGGTGGTGGATGTGGTGGTGGGGGGGTAAGGAGGGGTGACAATGATGATATTAAGTTGCTTCTTGAGAGAACAGCGATTGTGAATGAAAGCTGTCTCTTGTTTGTGCCAGTTGTATCTTGTTTGTCCCAGTTGTATCTTGTTTGTGCCAGTCGTATCTTGTTTGTCCCAGTTGTATCTTGCTTGTGCCAGTTCTATCTGTTATTCAATATGTGTTCGTGTGCATCTCTTGCATTTCTGTGTGCGCGTGTGCGTTCGAAACGCAATAAACTCGATGGCATAGCCGCGTCACCAGAGCAAAGACCATCCTGCAAGGCCCGTTGCAAGGAAGCAGAAGAAGAGGGAGACAGAAAAAGAGGTGGGAGAACACCATTCGACAATGGACTGGCTTGACACTGAGCGAAGGCATGAGGGTTGATGAGGATAGAGAAAGATGAAGTACGCTGGTTAAACGATCATTGGTGGTGCTCCAACGACTTTCGAATTACGGGATAGGATAGGATAGCTTAGAAAGTGTGCGTTCGAGTACCTCTGTAAAAAATTAAACAGGGTGATAAGCCATTCAAATGTATTCTCGCACACTTAGCTGGAAATCAGTATATTAAGTGTTAATTTTTATTGAGATGTGCTTCGGGATTTCTCCTACAGAAGCAACATGAATATAGAATGTTGGGCCACATTTTAACTACCTGCATTATTTTATACAATCGAAATCGATTCAACAAATTTTAAGAAAGAGCAACATGTCTTTACCAATCATTGACCTCAACGATCTTGACCTTTTGATAGTGATGATTAAAGTATCTAAGTAATCAAATCGGTTCAGTCATTGATAAAGCAGAACGATGTGTGTTTTTTTTTAAAGTGAAATTCGGAGCCACCGACCGATCGACTGACAAACGGATAAAAATGATTGGCCGTGTATTGTTAGCCACAAATCATCCTCATAGCCGTTTTTGAGATAAAGCAAAACGTGTTTATTCTAGCGACCTTGACCTTTGATGAAAAGCAAATATGATGGTACGGGAAGATGATCACTAACCCAGGTACTTTTCCTAGAAAGTTTTGTTAAAATCCGTTATTGGTCAAAATCCGACCGACTGACCGACATTTGTCTCGTTCTGATTCCTGACTATTTCAAAGTATTTCATGGAAATAAGAAAGACTGCATTTGATGATTGCATGGTACGCGCTGTAACACTATTTGCTGGTGATTACATGTATAATCAGCATTGGCTGTCCCTGAGCATGAATGAAATTTTTGCTTGACGATTTGGCGCTCATATTTATCGAGCCCCATTTTTTTCTTGGCTAAAACGACTTGTGTGTGCTTTTGTGACTTGGTATTATAGTCTGCAATCACATTTTTCAAGTAATATATAGATGATGATAGTGGTCGTGATGGCGGTGAGTGTGATGATGGTGATGGTGATGATGATGATGATCTGGTGATCTGGTGATAATGATGATCTGCTACCGCTGCTGGCTGTGATTGTTATGTTTTGAGCGTTTTCAGCACATCTTGAGACGAGTAACTGGTTGTACTGCTGACAATTGAATATTATCTTCGTAGGTTCCTCTGCATCTTTCAATAACAACTGAATATTATCTTCGTAGGTTCCCCTGCATCTTTCAATATGTTATCATTTAATTGAAGTTTAAGTCAAACATGACTCGCACATGAGGCATTCGTTATTCTAGATTGTAGATATCGTTTTCTTAAATTAAATGGCCTCTATGCCAATCGGGTTGACTTTGGTGCAGCCGATACAGTTTACCTCTACGGTTGCTAATTACGGCAGAAATGTATACATTTAGATGCATTGTTTCCTATAGCCATATGTAACTCCCATAACAGCAGTAAAAACCGCAGAACTCTCGTGTTGGGAAATGAAACTGCAGTATTACTTTGATTATTACTTTTAATCTCTTAACGTGTTGCTTTCATGGACTCTTTGCTTACTTTGTTGCACTGTTGTGTTGGTCCTTTTTTGTTAAAATTTTATAAAATGATATATACCTTGAAAATATTTACATCGCACGATGATGTTGTGATTGTGAAATGTTTGGTCTTTTTCAATTCAGGCGTGTTTATTCCTCTGTATTTTCTCTGATCTGATGGCTATGTTCTGGTTTATACTTCTGAATAGGCATTATCATTTGTTAGAAAAAAGAACAAAAAGAACAACTACTACTTGTTCACGTGTTTTTCTACACTTTTTATCAGCCGACCAATACAAATTAACTTGTTATGTTGGATTGTTTTTCATATACTTGCGATATAGTAATTATAGTAATTAGTGATAGTTTTGATTAAGATAAGAGGGAGGCAAGGGTTCGTTTTGTGTGTATTGACTACAGAATATTATAGGTTGTAGTTTGCGTTTATTTCCATTTAAGTCTAGATTCAGTTGTGATAGAAATATTTTTGTATATATTCAACACCCTCATTCCACTTCCATCTCTATCTCTCTCACACACACAAACACCCTACTCCCCTCCCCCACACGCACATGCACATTTTAATCGAAATGTATTAGGAAATTAAATGACTGTTTATTATTATTAACCTTTCAATTATGTAAGACACTATTTCTGTTGAACGGGACTTCAGCCAGCTTTTGGTAAATATTTTGTCACACTCTGTTGTTCAAGGTCGCATAGTTCATACCATAAACTCACGATGTAAGCTTATTCATTTTCTTTCTAACAGGTAAGACAACACCAATAAAGGAAAAAAAACACCTCAACAACTTCAACGGCCCGAACATTCTGAAGCGCCATCGCACCTCTTGCGTCACTGTGAAATTTCCTTGCTACGTCATCATGGCAGACGACAACTCCCCTCAAGATCACCACATACACTCGCATTCAGAACACGATTCCCACCACCAGTATCACCATCTCCAGCAGCAGCAGCAGCAGCAGCAGCACCAACACCACCATCATCACCATCACCACCACCACTCCTACCATCATGACCATCACTACGCAGCGACGAATTATCTGCTTCTTCTGGCTGGAACGGCTCTCCTGTTGGCCGCCGGTGTGGACGGATCGTACGAGCAGACGTGTACTGTCGCCACCCGCTTTCGGGGTCCCCACCCTATGGGAATATGCGGAGACTCCATCCCACAGATCCTCAGCCTTCTATGTCACAACAACGGTTACCGCGGCTACAGAGGCAAGCGAGATGCAGAAACAGAGAAACAGGAGGCGGAGTCAGGTTGGTGACACGTTTTTCTCAGTGTCTTTGGGTAAGTGGGATGAAATGTTGCTTCACACGAGATGTTGATGGATATTTTTCTCTCTTGCCTTTAATGAACCAGCACGGCTGCTTCCCCGTTTTAGATGTGAAAGTTCCTTCGAATTTCTCCCGGACTTGGCGATATCGCTAAAAAGACGCAGCCTTTCCTTCCCTCGCTAGGATAGAGTGAGAGACTGGGCGGACGAGCGAGACAAACATCTTCATCATTCACAAAAATGTTCACATTGCTGCACATGTTCCATATTCCAAATATTCCTGTATTTCCCACAATTTCACCTTGTGCCAATGGGCGACCCAAGCAAACTGAGCGGTCAAATGGCTCAATGGTCCATTTGGCTTGGGCTTTGTTCAAATCCGACATATACATTTTGCTTGTGCATGCCGGTGTAGCATCCCATAAGTACTCCACCCTAAAAAGATCTCCCCAGAAATATTCTTCGAGGAGTAAATCCTGACTGACTGCCCACATCCCCTTTCCCAGAAATACCCCCACACCCCCAGCCCTGTCAAAAGGTGCATTTTTGTAAAAACAAACAAACCGAAAGAAAACGTTACAAACAAGCAAGACATAACAGTTTTTGTAAAACAAAAATGCAGAGGGGAGTACTTTGGGGGCATTCCAGAATTTCTCCCCCTTGGTCCAAAAGTACTCCCGGGATGACCTACATTTACTCCCTGGAGTAGTTCTGGCTCATCCCAGAAGTACTCCCCTCTCCAAGCCTAAGCTGGCCCGGAACTATTCCCCGGGAGTACTCATAAGAGTTTTTAAAAAAAATTATTTTCTAATGGTGTGTTTACTTCAAAGTACTCCCCACACTAATTATTTTTTTTCCTGTTCTCGCACGAGTATCTTACATACAGGATGATAATGTCCTTCAATTTAGCGCAAGATTAGCGCGAGGAGCAATCGCGAAACCCTGCGGCTCAGCTGCAAGGATAGTCATGACTCTAGGTTAGGCCTATTTTCATTCTGCCGGAAATAAAGCACACAATCCAACTAGGCAGAGAACTTCCTCGCACGAGTATCAAAGCGGTAGCCGTGGGAGACTGTTCTGATGAAGACCTAAAAATCGAATCTCTCTCGTCTTTTGTCCCTTGTCTACGTTATCAAAATGTGCAGACAAGGGCATTATTCTTGTCAACGCGGACTCGAATCTTTCATCTGGCTTTCAGCGTATTGTGCCCAACAAGGTTTTGCTCATGTTTCCGTTTTCGATGTGCGAGAAAAGAGGGGTGAGGGGGGGGGGAGCAGGGAAGAGGAAGTGCGTGGAAGGGAAGGTGCTGGTTCGTGATAGTGAAAATTGATGACCACAGTAAACGCTGATGCTAATGAGAGCTGCCGAAAGCAAGTTGGGTTTTACAGATCACATGGCCAAAGTTTAAAATTATCGCGTGTGGCGGTACTTACACTTGTGTTAAATATGATTGACTCGTAGATATATCGGCTTTTCTGCATTATTTTTTCCTTTCTCCATCATGAATTCCTTTATTTGCCTTTGTTTCATGCCTCTTTTGAGACAATGAAATTGTGAAGCATTTATATAATCTTTATTCTGCATACTCCTACCTATTTAACTCCCGAACACTCCACCCCCCCTCCCCTTCCTTACACACACCACTCAATTCCACCTCACCCCAACAACCCGCCCCCCCCTCAAACCACCCCTCATCCCACTTATGCAAATATACAAATCACAACTCTGCTAATCCTTTCTCACACACGTATTCCTACAGAAAAATTCAATTCTTAATCCTAGTTGAATCCTCTGGACGTTGGCGAATCGTTTAGGGATTTGTTTCCAAAACCTGTCCAAGAATATCTGCTCTGCGATCTCTCGTGATTGATGGGAGCATTTTCTAGGATGAACAGAGAATTATACCTTTATAATGGAACCACATTTAATGGAAGTAATCGAACACATTTTTAAGGATAGTTTAATTACCTTGTCATGTTGCAGTGCAGTGTAAAGAATATTGAAAAGCGATAGGTGCGGAAAAGGAGAACTTACGGTGTCGAAATTTAAGAAATGTTAATGTCGTAAGACCGAAAATATGTTTCAGCGATGCATCACAACAATACGTATCATAATACAAGTACACCATGATCGCGACATTACAAAACGGTACAGAACATTTCAACTTATTTAAAAAAAAAAAGTCTTTGATAACCGTGTACTTTTTTTTAAAGGGATGAAGAGGAATACTTTAAGCACACCGATCATGAATAATCTTGTAATTCTGTTTTGCACTTTTTCAGAGGATCATAATATTAGGAGCATTCTACTCAATAAAAAGGACGCCTTCAACTACCTCCAAAGTAGAGAGACCCGGGCTGCGTTGGGGAGAGGGAGAATGGCTGGGTACCAAGGCATAACGTGTGAATGCTGCTATAACCGCTGCTCCATCGGAGAGCTCCAGCAGTACTGCCATACAGAGGACAAGGAAGAGTGAATCCAGCACAAAATAAGATCTAAGATCTAAAAATAAACAATTTTAGACTGTTGTTCTAAACCTGTAACTTTAAATGTGGTTGAGGATGACACTTAAGATCGTAGGAAGTGATCTAAAATGAGGATTGATCTTCTGTTTGCTTTTTCGTCTTGTCTCTCTTCATCTCTTCGTCTCTCCAGTCTCGGTTCTTCTAGTCTTTTTACGTTAATCTTAAGTTCCAGCTCTTTCGCTAGAATCTGATTTTGCTTTGCTCTAAGTTGTCAGCCATTTTGTAGGCGACTAGGAAAATAAGAGATGCGCAAATGAGTTGCCCAGTGAATTTGTAAATGTGTTGCCCCAATTTGATTGGTTGGTTTACAAGTCACGTGATCTTAACAAGCACATTTTTTGCACGGCATGTTCATACGATTTACAATACGGAATAGATTTTTTTTTAAATTTTTATGAGCTGCATTTTGCGCTTGAATCCGTCTTGACGTCATGTGAAGGTTCCTGTGATTGGTGGTTTATGGTTACATGACATAACAAGAAATCACCGAAATCTGTTTAGGTTCATTAAAATCCGAACAAAGTCTGGCAATGTACGTAGTCTGTAGGTTAAAGTGGATCACCTATATAAAGCAAAATTAACCGTAGTCACGTTTGTGGCACCGGTCAGTGATATTATTTTTACGGTTATGATGGCCGACAATCGTCTCTATAATGACGTTGGCGAGACCCGAATGTGAGCGTCTTTAGTGAAACGGTAAATCGGAACTCATACATCTAAACGGGCTTTCCCGTTTGTGACGTAGAGGTGGGTCGAATATGTGCTGCCTCTGGGTGTGAAATTTCATCCAGTCAAACGATATTATTGGCATGCGCTGACAGCTATTACGAAAGGCCTTGGATCGATTTCTATCAAGACCAGAAGTGATTTTCAGGGTTCGTGACGTAAGAGTGGAAATTCCGGAGTTTCTGTTGCGATTTGAATCGCACTCGGCAATCTCCGGAAACATTAACTTCGCTTGGGGTGTACGCTAGCTCCAGTGCAGTTCTAAAAAAAAACTAAATCGCTACACAGTTTCGCGCTAATGTGAAGCCCATGGAGGGTCATATGTACTGTTAGTACCCCCCGTGGGGGAGCCGGGGTTCAGTATATATGATATTATTATTATTATTATTATTATTATTATTATTATTATTATTATTATTATTATTATCATTATTATCATTATTGAGGATTTTTAAAGCGCACTTGTCTCGCCGTACTTGGCCAGACACTAGGCGCTGGTCGATTCAGGACCTAACTCAAACCGCCCGAGACGCCCACCCGCAGCCTTTGGGCGCATGGTCAGACGTCCGGACAACTGAGCACTGTCCTGGCCAGCCAGGGATGGGGGAGAAGGACCAAGTGCATGCTGGGTGTGTTCTTGTTACCGGCACTCACCCGTCTAGGACATGAGCGTCAGGATCTTTAAACCGTTATGATGGAATGTATGCGACACACAGACTAGACCTCGGTTTATACTCTCATCCGAAGGAGTAGGAAACGGTAGTAAAGTGTCTTTCCCAGGGACACAACACAATGGCCCTGGCAGGGCTCGAACCCGGGACCTTCAGATCCGCAAGCCAAAGCACTACCATTAGACCACCGTACCTCCAAGTATCCCCACTTTCTGAAAATTTAGTGCTTTAAATTCCCACTGTCGCTGTCTTTCTTCTTTGTTCTTTCTCATTCCTACTCTGTTATATCAATCTACTATACTATCTTCTTCTTCGCCATCCAGTCACCTACCTTTTTTCTTGAAAACCCTTCGGGAACAAAACTCCTCATTTGTATGTGAGGTCTTTTGGATCAGCTTGGGAATATTGGACGCTTTCTGCCAGGTGGTCACTTGGATTCCTAGGATGTTATTATTTAGCAATGTAGGCATTTTCTATGTATGTGTTTTGTTCATATTTTATAATGATCTTCGTATTCTTTTTTTTAAAAACTGTGGTTCGATAAATTAAAGTATAGCCTCAGCGTCACCTGCGTGGGATGTCTTTATTGTAAAGTGACCGGCTGGTGGAGTGCGTTCAGTGTTACCACTAGGGTTGTTTCGGCAGATCTTTTATGCTGATCAGGGGTGAGTCCTTTTTTTAGCGAAGTTGTGGTCTTGATTATTTGGTCTTGATTTGGCTCAGAAGAGTCCGCTGGACCTAAAGCAATAACCGAAAGCAATAATCATGTACTGTTAGTGAAGTCGGGATTTGCCAGTTGATTCACACTTCAATGATGGGCAAGTAGAATTGCTACAAGATTAATTTCTCTCTCCCTGCAAATGTACACAATAATCTGGATCTAGATCTGTATTGATATACGTTTTCTTTACTGTGATGTTTGATTGTACCAGCCTACGAATGAGAGTATAAACCGAGGCTTTGTCTGCGCATTCGTGTATTTTTCATCGCCCGCACTAGACGCGAGAGGGCCAGTAACAAAAGCGCACAAGCACTACGTCCAATTTTCTCTTGTCCTGGTTAGCGCTGCTGTGCGGCTTCCGCGATTTTGCTGAGAAGGCATCCTCAATTTCGACAGTGTGATTGACGAATATTATTCATAGTACAAAATCCAAGCTCATCCATGTAGGCTGCAGAAGTGGTCGAGACGCTCTCGATTCGCGTATAAATTTATAGTCGGAGTGTAGTGTTTATGCATGTAAGCTTACATTTAAACAATTAAAGAGAGAGAAAGAGACTAAAGCGTAAAACTGAGTGAGAGGAGTGCGGAGGCATCTGTGTGGGTGTGTGTCGCACGCGGGCGCCTGCGCTTGGCGTGTTAGCGGAGATAGTGGAGATATTTGAAGGAATGATTGACATCGCGTAATCTGTAACTTAAACTTTGATTTGAAAGTAGTCCATATTGTTTCCTATGTCCGACCTATTATTTTGATGAATGTTTTTGTTGTTGTTGTTGTTTTTACATTTATGTAGTTTAAGTTTGTGCTCTCGCAATTGTATTGTTTCATTTGTATTGGATAACTTATTTTGAAGTCCGCACAAATCTGTAATTTATAGACTAGGGTAAGAATCTTTTTTTTAAAATTGAAATCTCGTTCAAACATGGTTGCTGCGTGCTGCAGTTTGCACAACTGTCACCGAGTCAAAATATGAGGTTCATCAATGCTACAACTGTATGGGTTTTACTTTTGTTTCCTTTAATTCCTCTGTTTTTCCGTTTTTTTTTTTCTGTACACCCATAGTTAAACGCTAAGTCAGGCTTAATGGCTTTATTGATGATGATGATGATGATGATGATAATGATGATGATGATGATGATGATGATGATGATGATGATGATGATGATGATGATGATGATGATGATGATGATGATGATGATGATAATGAATTGAAGGCTGCGCAGTCCGCGAAGTTAAAGCTCGCAGCGCGCAAAATGCTAAAATGGCTTTTGGAGTATTGGTATACTAGTCCTGTCTGAATGTTATAGCCTAAACCTGCGCTGGTTGTTCTTTCAGCGATAGTTCCACCAATCTGCCTGAATATCGTCGAAATCGTCACCGCTCATTGCCTCAACAAACCATCTGTATAGCAAAGTGAAATAGGCGTAATAAGGATTTAGTACCTCATTGTACGACTAGTACGTAATCGTTTCCCATCCCACTCAGAGTTGACCAAGGCTGCAAACCGCATGCCCAAAATGCGCGCCTGAGCCGAGGCTCAGTCTTTCAGTCAATATTCCAGTGGCCGTTCAGCCACTTCGATCCGATCTGCCAATAATTTGAAGAACTATCTCGAATTCCCCAAATGCATAATAACCGTCGATAACATGAACACGCTATGCACTTCGGGTGCATAACAAATTCGGGCTGTTTGTGATCAAAGTTTTAGTGCTTTTGACATCTTAATTGAGTGTTACCTTGTCTTCATTTTCACATCTCACTGAATTGATGTAAAGGTCTTGCAAAATGAAGTTAATCTCGGTGACCAGTACCCGTTCAGTATGGATTTACGAAAGGGCTTATGTGACCTCCAGTACCCGTTTAGTATCGGCTTCCGAAAGGTCATAATCTTGCCTTCAGGTATACACGTTTGGTTTGGACTTACAAAGGCATATGTTGCCGTTTTTATTGTACACAATTTCCAGTATGGTCGCTGGAAGTTATCTTATATTTTATGTCTAAAAAGCATATAACGCAACCCGTATTAGACAATACATCCAAAGACTGTATTACTGACCTTAGGTTTAAGACGAGGATTAGGGACTAATAAGGACATTTAAAAGGATTTTATGAGCTGAATGAGCAGTAGGCTGATGTAAAGGGAAAAGGATGTAGAAATTATTAAGTTTCCCGTTCTGCATCATCCTGTGTTCGGCAACGAACCATTTCCTAAAATTCTCATGTTTTTCTTTGCATGGATCTCGCCTACAAGATTATCATCCTACAACCATCTTGTAATAGCAGTTGAACACGATTAAATGGCGGTACGAACGATGGTTTTGTTTTGCTTGTGTATGTGTTTTTTTTCTTTTGTGTCGTGAGGGCTGTGTGTGTGTGGGTGCGTGTGTTGTCGAGTGTGTGTGTGTGTGTGTGTGCGTGTGAATGTGTGTGTAGTATGTAGTGTGTTTGCATTATATGCTTAACCTTCCATATTCATAAGATAAACTTCAGTTGTTGCTGCTTGTTATTGCTGGTGGTGGTGGTGTGGTTAAAATACTAGTCTTGCTTTCAATCTCAAGAATAGTATCGTCGTCCAAATGGGACGTCATTAGAATAGAAAGTCCTCATTACAACGACAAAACAAAAACGCACCAGATAGATTATTTTCTTACAAATCGGTTTGTTTTGTCAAATTAATATGAAAAACAGTCGAGTCGGAACGAGCTAAAAGTGGGACTATCGGTCGTTCCATTGTTTCTCATGAACTACCTGACCGAATTTAATCAAACTTTATAGGAACATTACCTGGGTTAGTTACCTGGCCATCCTCTCCTGCAATCGTATTTGCACTGCCTCTTAAGATAAGGTCGTTGAGATTAATTCTTTGCTTAACACGATTTTCACAAAAAATGGCTGGACCGATTTGGCTGATGTATGGTATTCCGGTACTTCAGCTGATGGCAACATTCGGTGGCAGTCCGTTTATCGCTCAGCGAGTCCAAAGCAGGCTTGAATTGTACTTTTCGGATCAAACGTTGTTTTACTTGTAAAAAAAATTACTCCACCGATTTTGAATAATTATTTTCACTAAGCAAAAACTACTGCTCAGCCTTTTTATGTCATTCGGTTTACGACAGTTGAGGTAAGTTATAAGATTTTCCAAACACGTTTCCTATCATATCCTATCATATCCTATCCTATCCTATCACGTAACTCGGAGGTCGCAGGGGCACCACAGATGATCGTTTAACCAGCGTACTCCATCTTTCCCTGTCCTCAGCAACCCTGATTGTTTCGCTCAGTATCAAACCAGTCCATTCTTGAATGTTGTACTCCCACCTCTTTTTCGATCTCCCTCTTCTTCTACCTCCTTGCACTGTGCCTTGCAGGATGGTCTTTGCAAGACCTGACGATCTGGTGACGTGGTCATACCATCGGAGTTTCCGTTTTTCAACCACTGTGAGCAGGTCATCGTGTTGTCCAATGGCCTGTGTGATGGTCTGTTGGACGTCGTCGTTGGTGATGTGCTGGGTATAGGAAATGCCCAGAAGTCTTCTGTAGCACCTCATCTCCATGCTTTGTATTCTTCGTTGGAGATCTGCTTCGAGGGTCCATGTTTCGCAAGCATATAGGAAGATGGAGATGACAAGGGAGCGCAAAAAAGGAATTTGGTAACTTTTTAACTTGCACTGTTTAGAAGAGACCAATTCTTCCATATTATCATTTTGCTTCTTTAGGATCCAAGACAATTAACACTTTTGAAGTACGTGCGAGTGTACTAAAGTACATTTGGATGACTTGCCACCTTGTTAGCTATTGGATTTTTTTTATACTGCAATCGCAATCGTTCAGGCTACATCTCGTGTTACAGGGATTACTAGCAACTACGTTTTTTCGTTATTATCGTGTTTTGTCATGGTCGTCATTTGGAAAGACAAGACCACCAGTCTACACTCCAAGGTAAGGCTGCTGCGCTCCCTTGTCATCTCCATCTTCCTATACGCTTGCAAAACATAGACCCTTGCAGCAGACCTAAAACAAAGAATACAAAGCATGGAGATAAGGTGCTGCAGAAGACTTCTGGTCATTTCCTGTACCCAGCACATCACCATCAGCGATGTCCGACTGACCATCACGCAAGCCATTGGACAACACGATGACATTATAACAGTGGTGAAGAAATGGAAACTCCGGTGGTATGGCCACGTCACCAGAGCATCAGGTCTTGCAAAGACCATCCTGCAAGGCAGGGTGCAAGGAGGCAGACGAAGAAAGAGACAGAAAAAGAGGTATAGCCATTTGTACAATCAATATTATCGTTATCACCATCATAATTTCTTCCTATATTGTTGTCATGCAAATTCTAGAACAGTGTGCTTTCTCTTGTGAAAATATTCAGGTTCCTCTGAGAATTATTGTAAAAAATTAAAATAAAAAAAAGACCCAATCCAACCAACGCATCGGATAAGACGCTTGCAACAACCCGATACAGTTATCTCCGAAAGACTGCTCCAACTGATTTGTATTGGTTTGACCTCGCTGTATACGTCACTATGACCCTGACTTCAAGCAATGAGCGTAGTTACCGCGACCAGCAATGCTATTTGCTCGTCGATAACAGCGGTCGCCTTCCGACTTCCTCCCCCTGCATGTTTCTGGTGGTCGGGGTGCGATTTTTTTTTCCACATCACGTCTGAGGGATACCGTAAATGGAACGACTTCAGACCTACAGAGTTGTTACCTCCCTTTTCGTGTTCTTCAGCGTCTTCACACGCCAAAGTTTAGTTTGCTCCACGCTAGTTGCTGTGACATTTTCTCATTAGGTCCATCCTACCGCCTTCATCGCTTCAGTCAGCTTTGTAATATTTGCATTGTGAATTGCTTTGTTATAAGTAGTGTGAATAGTGTCGTTTGTTCTTATTTTTCCTATAAAGAAGAGTAAGGGAAGAGTGGGTATATTGAACCCCTTAAGGAGCGTCTTCAATAATTTGGTGGAAAGTAGACAAAAGCCACAAACATGAACGTCATTTATAAGGTAGACATTAAACCTAGCCTATGTGGCCTTAAACGATGAAGGCTGTATTGTCAACGTTTTCTGCCTGAGACTGATTTAAAAAAATAAGATGTGAAAATACAATTTAGACACTCTAGCGGGTAAATTGAACTTAAACGAGGGGTAAATTGGACCTAGGTTCACACACACAATGCAAACACCTACTAAAATATATAATAATGGAATAAACTGTACTTGTGTCTCTATCATACACGCACACACACTCACGCACACCTATTCTCTTAGGCAAACACACTCACCTACGCACTCACACACATTATCCGTAACATCACAATAAAATGACAACAGCATTAAAAATAATAAAATACAGATTTTCGATTACTTCAAAACGATCCGTTCTTAAAACTAAAGCAATGCACTCACTTACAGCAGTATAAGGTAACATAAAAATGTTATTTTTTTCAACAACTGCCACCAAAAACGGCATACAAAATTCAATCAAAGCAATTAAAAAAATAATAAATAAAAAAAGAAGAAAGAAAACATATAAAGAAAAATTAACAAATTTATTTACTTGGAAAATATCGTTTATAAAAATTAAACATTTTGTTTATTTATTAGTAAACCGCTCTGCTTTACACTTTTGAACCAATGATGCTAGTTAGCGCCTCGATGCAAACTATACTCGCATCATTTTGTTATAACGTGTTCAGAACTCGGCTGCACGTCTGGTTTTCAAAACAAAATCTGATCATATCACGCCCCTTCTACAATTACTCCACTGACTTCCAGTGTTTCATTGAATTATCTACAAAATCGGTATTTTCTGTTACAAGTGCATTTCATGGCTGAGCCCCTTCCTACCTCAACCAGAACATTCCATTCCATAACGGCATAAGCCTTCTAGAAATCTTCGTTCTTCCTCTGACACCCTCATGCTTTACATACCCCGCTACAAACTCTCCTCTGCTGGCCGTCGATCTTTCTCAGTGCTTGGCCCATCAACTTGGAACTCTCTTCCCCTATCTCTTCACAGCTCTCCAAACATAGCTATTTTAAAATTCAACTTGAAAACTCCTTAAATGTTTCTGATCTTGCCTCCCATCATCATCGTCGTCATTCCTCCATTTGTTTTGTTTTTTGTTTTGATTCAGGCCACCGCCACCACCCACCCCATCACCCATCCTTAGCTCTCCCCTCCTCCCTCCCTCCCTCGTCTCTTATTCGTTAGCAAGTGTCTGATTTTATTTTGTATGAAGCCGGATGTTTAGAATGAATGCGTGAGTACTGCGCTTTGAACTGATATTGTTCATTGGGAAAAAGCGCTATATAAAATATCCTTATTATGATTATATAGGGAATGATCGCTACGTGGTTTATATTCGTGTGTTCGTAGATGTGTGGGTGTGTGTGTGTGTGTGTGTGTGTCGGTGATCAGTATGATCAGTGAATGAATGACTTCATTTTAAGGTCAAGGTCACAGGGATAACAATTTTTAGTAATAAAAGGACAATTGTTCACAAAAGTTCACTTTGTTTTCCAAGTTATTAATGTTGAACTTATGATTCTTTGATGCATGCTAGATATTAATGAGAAACACATATTATGAAAAGTTGGTCAATCTCACTCCAAGGTCAAGGCCATTAGAGCTGTCCAAAGTCAGTTAGTATAGGCACTTTGAAGTGACCTTGACCCTAAACTATTAGAGATATAAAGTCCAAACTTGTTTTATTTAGACATGATATATTGATCCTTTATATATGTTCCGTATTTGCGTTGATGTTAAAGATCAATGTCATTTTAGGCCTTGCAAAAAACTTTTTAAAATAGGTCATCATACAGTGGAATGGCTGTTTATTTAACCCATAGCATGCGACAACATTGGGTTATTTGCTCATACGGGATGCAAACTTGTTTTTTCCAACCTAGTTCCAGTCATTCGCCTATAAAGGCAATCACCGAAGTCGAACGAAGCTCTCCGATGTGTTACGAAACGATGCTTGCATGACTACGACTAGTTGACATTAAAAATGCTCGCTGTTGCTTCTAATTCTGTTCGATTTACACAGATTGGCATTTCGCAACGGTATACTTTGTTAATATGAGCATAATTATTATCGACCATAATTAATATTTGCGTTCCTTGATTTGCATTTTGTTAGTTCTCAGCAGTATGCTAATAATAACATTCCCCATTTCCTGCCTAGAACCAAGTAGACACTGTTATACAGTATACATCGGCTTAATCTACATTATATATTATATAAGTCAGTCTCCGCGCAGCGAAGAAGCTCACGAGTTGAATATAATTATTAGACCTGTATTGTTTTGTTTTATACGTAAATAAATGTATAAACTATATCTATTCTAATTAATAATATTTAGGCCTACACTTTATAATATTCGAATCTTGAAATTTCCGAAGAAGGACGAGTAGGCTAAGCGAATTTTTTTTAAAAATATAACTCGAGATCAGAGTTACATTAATAGTTAGTTAGTTATTCATTGCTTACAGGGTCCAGCGGACTGCAAAGAGCCGAATCAGGAACACAAAATCAAGACAATTCAATATCAGAGTTAAATTAATAGCTAATTAGTTATTCATTGCTTACAGGGTCCAGCGGACTGCAAAGAGGCGAATCAGGACCACAAAATCAAGACCACAACTTCGCTAGTAGTAGTAGTAGTAGTAGTAGTAGTAGTAGTAGTAGTAGTAGTAGTAGTAGTAGTAGTAGTAGTAGTAGTATAGTTACTTAGTTAAATCTTTAATTTATTTATTGGTTTTGTTTGTTATTATTATTATTATTATTATTATTATTATTATTATTATTATTATTATTATTATTATTATTATTATTATTATTATTATTATTATTATTATTCCTACTTTAAAAACAGAAAGAAAAAGAATAGTGTGCTGCTGTGCGTGCTCAATGGTGTAAATATGGTCAGTGACGTTTTGTTTGTTTTTGCTGAAGTTGGGTGTAACCCGAAATATTCAGATGGTGTTACTGGTTATTTTTTTTATTATTTTTTTTAAATCAGTTTATAGTCCCCTCTCTTCCCGATAAGGATTTTCAGAGAGTTTCTTATAGATTTACCTAAGTTTTCAGATGATTTATGAAAATTTCCGCCTGCCACGCAACATTTTTTGTAATACGTGTTTCTCATTAAAATACATATCATTGAAATACATATAACAAATTTACTGTATCAATTAAAAAGAATAATATTAGTTAAATAAATAATTGCTTTGATGCTTGCAATAAAAATATCACTGTTTTTTGAGACCATTATAAACTTGCTTTGCCTTGTGCTGAAGGGACATCAACGTATCCATAGCGCTTTGAAGTTTTGTCATGGTTTTATTGTTGATATAGATGTGAAATCGTTGTATGTGTACATTATGTGTTATGTATTGCTTTTACTCTTTATTACTAATAATTATTGTGTCAGTATATTAATCATCATAAAATAATAATAATACTAACTGCTTCAAAATGCGAATCTCGACTTGACTTACATCTTAAAGCTGTGCAGTTCGAAACAGAATTAGATCTAGAAGCAACAGCGGCTATTTTTATGCACGGATGTTTCACCACAGGATCTGAAGTCTTTTCTTTTGTCTTTGTAAACTCGTGGGCCTCCTACAAATGTACGTAGTATAGTATGTAATTGAGGCCTACGAAAGACGAGACTTCCGAGCCTGTGGTTTCACGTAGTCCTGCTAGCATTCGTTCGTAAAACATCGGATAGCTTCGCTCGACTCGGAGAGCTTCGTTCGACTTCGGTAATTGCCTTTTTCGGCGAATGACTGGAACTAGGTTGGAAAAAACAAGTTCGCATACGGGATTGGACAACATACCCGCAGAATTGCTTCAAGCAGGAGGAGAAGCGATGATTGACGCCCTTGTCATTATCTGTAACAAGATCTGGCAAAGTGGGGAGTGGCCAACACCATGGATCCAGGCGCAGGTCATCACTCTTCCCAAACAAGGTAACCTTCAGGAGTGTGACAATTACCGCACCATCAGATTATCAGCCATTCCAGCAAGGTCCTCCTAAAACTAATACTCAACAGGTTGAAACCCCAAGCTGAATAAATCATAGCTGAAGAACAAGCAGGATTCAGGGTAGGGCGAAGTACCACTGAACAGATTTTCAACTTCAGAATAATCTGCGAGAAATACCTTTAGTACCAACAACGTCTTTATCATGTGTTTGTAGACTTAAAAAAAAAACAACAATTGACCTAGTCTGGCATGCAGCTATGTGGGCAAACATGAGAGTGTACAACATCAGCCCTAACATTACTGAAGTCATCAAAAGCCTGTATGACAAGACTGCCATTGCAGTCCTACACAACAGAGCCATCGGGAAATGGTTCAGAACAACAATTGGCGTGCGTCAAGCATGCCAACTCTCTTCAACAGCGTAAAGGAAGATGGAGATGACAAGGGAGCGAAGCAGCCTTACCTTGGAATGTAGACTGATGGCCCTGTCTTTCCAAATGGGCTTCAACCTTGTCAGCGCAGCAGTTGTTTGTGCGATCCTGGAGAGGACTTTCTGTCGGGACCCATTGCCTGATACAATGGCTCCTAAATATTTGAAGCTATGCACTGTGTTGAGGGATTGGCCTTGGACTTTGATGTCCATGTTGATGCCATTGGTGTTGTAGGTCATCATTTTGGTCTTCTCTGCACTTATTTCCATTCCATAGGCTCTGGAGGTGGTGTCAAGCCTCTGTACCAGCTGTTCAAGTTCTTGTTCCTCTCCAGCCAATCCATCAATGTCATCCGCAAAACGGAGGTTGGAGATTGCTCTACCTCCTATGCTGACTGAACCTTCGTGATCTGCAAGGGCATCTAACATGATGCGCTCTAGGAAGATGTTGAAGAGTGTTGGAGAGAGTAGGCATCCTTGACGCACACCGATTGTTTCATAATACTTAGTTATAATAATAGTAGTAGGTTTAGGCTAAGGTAAAGTATTATTAATATTTATTAGTATTAATTTAATATTATTTTATTTCTTCAGTACTGTAATAGTGTAAGTACTAAAGTAGAGTAGTAAGCTTACTAGTAGGCCTACTCAATACTGATACAGTAATAGTCAATTATTCTATTGCTAATACTAGTATTCGTTGTCAGCATGACTTTGTCATTGTGTTGTTAGTTAGGGTAAGAACTAAAGTAGAGTAGTATTAGTAGGTCAATACTGATAATCTATATTATTCTATTCCTAGTACTAGTATTTGTTGTCATCCAAATATTGTCATTATGGTGTTAGTTAGGCATGTGATTGAATCTTTGATGTTATAGGTAGTTTTGATTGTTGTCAGCTGGTTCTTTATCAATTTATTTATTGAACTCTTAACTTTAACTTGTAAGTGGTACTATATTTCAAGCGCAGGGCTTTATTAAATAAAATTGTAGTTTGTGAATATGGAGCTCCTTTGTCAGAAACACTGCGAATGGCTCTTCAACATTACTATGTCAATCATTTCGATCGATTCATTAATGTACGGAGGTTTGTGTTCCATGGGACATAAAAGCAGTAGAATTTTGTTACCGCATTTTTAAAAATGTTGTTTCTTTGTGTGTGTATGCAGTTCATCCGGTTTTTCTTGTTGGGTACACTTGCTCTAGGTACTTGCTTGTTGTGTAGAAAGTTTTTAACATGTGTGAAGATCGGAGTTGTGTTTGAGCCCTGCTACATGCTAGCATTATAGCCCTTCGTAAACGGTCTAGCTAATAATAATATCCATTTCTTTTTTTTTACGCTAATACAATCCAACAAAATCACTGGCTTATAGAGACTGCTACATAACCTGGAATAGAATAAGCTTATTCCTTAATAATAATTAATAAGGTATCTAATTATGTTGCTTTTGACGATTGAATTCTTACCTGTGTAAATAGGTCTATAACCTTTTGTTCGTTTTTTTGTATTTGTTTTTGCTATTGTGTGCACCAACTAAAACGTTTTATTTTGTGTTTATTTCATTTTATTTTATTTTCGAATACACGATCTTTATTTATTTGTGACAGCTGAGAAAAAACAACGTACGGAATACACCAAATAATGCTTAATTTAATTGTCAAGTAGTTTTGGTGTTGGTTTTCCTTGTGAAATGTTAGTGATTATTGTACTGTTTTTCTGCTTCTGTTGCTTGGGTACTATTGCAATAGAATGTCATTTCATCCTGTTAACATTCCGATGCTGTTTTGTTGTTACTACCTGGAGACTAGAGATTATTTGCTTTCTCTTAAGAAAAGAAAGCGGGTGTTGTTTTTTTAAAAAAATAGGGGTGTTGAATGGAAAAACGTCTGAGTCTGTCTGTCTGTCTCTCTCTGTTCTTCCCTCTCTTTCTCTCTCCCCCCCCCTCTCTCTCTCTCTCGCCATCCCTCTCTGTCTATCTCTGTCTGTCTGCCTCTCTCTCACCTTCCCACCCTCTCTCTCCTCTTTGAGATAGAAGCCAATAGTTTTCAATTTCTTTTACAAATTATTTTCAGCTATTGGTGTGAGTGACTTGAAATACATTTGAAAGGCTTGAACCTTTTTAGATACCAGAATGAATTGGCCCATAATACCTCACCATTTCTGCATCTGTTACAGGGTTTAATAGCAGCATCATATTTTCGTTACTATGTTTTGTCATGATTATGTTCATTATCATAATTGTCATAAGCATAATTAGAATCACTTTTGTCATTAGCATTCTTATCGCGAACGCCATGATCAACATCGTCAAATATCATAGGCATTTGTATTATGATCATGATCATCACCATCCTTATTCCTACGACGTCGTCTTACTAATTCCAATAATTTCTCATGAACATTCAGGTTCCACTGAGAAGGAAAAGTATCTCCATTTCAACCAACACATCGCATAAGTCGCTTGAAACAAGGCAATAACGTTGTCTCTGAAAGACGGCGCCATCAACTGAATTGACTTGATCTGACCCCACGTTATACGTCACTATGTCCCTGACGTCAAGCAGTGAACGCAGTTGCCGCGGCCAGGAACGCTATTTGCTCGTCCGTAACAGCGGTCGCTTTCTGACTTCTTCCCTAGGCCTGGTCCTGCTGGCCGTGGTGCTGCTGTTGGTTGAGGTTGAGGGAGGCTTGGAGCACACCTGTGGTGCCGGCAGTATCCCCCACTCCTACGGCTTATGCGGCCCAGCCCTCTCCCAAACTCTGCAATATCTTTGTAATAATGGCTACAACAAGCGCTCTCTCGCATTTACACAAAGTAAGTCTAACTATCCACCAACCAAGTTTGGTTATCAACCCATGTAATAACTACAAGTGTTAAGTATGAACTGTTGAGTAATAACTGTGCCGTTTCTTGATTTACTGTTCCTGTACTAAACGGGCATCCTGTGCCTTCTTTCAACATGTAAAGCTCTCGGCTATAATTCGCCCGTAGTTTCCACGGTGCAAATGAGGTAATGGTTTTAAACTTTTAAACTAGGTAGAATTATCATACAGTTCATTCATTCACTTGATAGAGGTAAAAGGTCTCCGATGAGCGTATAAGCCACTTAAAAAGACACTGTGATCCCAGACAATGTCACAATGTCTCACTAGCATTTGAATCTATCTACCGTCATGGAGCGTCATTTGATACCACAGTCCCAGAATTACTCTCCCTGGCTAATTTAATAAGGTTTAAATGCCGGTGTATCGTTACGCCGTAAGGCCACAAGGCTATGGGGCCACATTTACCTTTACCTTTTTACCTATTGTTTCGCGTAGCTGGATTTATTTGTGTGCGCCTGTTAAAGCAATAAAAGACGTTTAGATTCACATTTTGCAATTATCGGAGAGAAAAATGTTATAAAATATAAGAAAAGAGATGACTGTAAACGTAAATTATACATTTTATACCGTATTTTTTCCGCCCTTTTATCTAGGGTTCACAGACACTTTATGTTTAAGGTCAAAATGAGAAGTGACGTTTTACCCTGCGACGTTAAGGGGGACGTCCAACTAGCAGGTAAAAGGTTAAAGAAAAAGGTAGGTGTTCGGCTTCAAGAGAAACGGGGCTGTTTTATGATTAATTGTTGTTCTACTTTACAAAATAGATAGGCATGTTTAAAGTTGCTCCTCGCAAAAGCGTGTACTGGAGCTGTTATCACTTCGTCAGTAACTTCTTTACAATCGCCTAACTATGGATGTCTTTTTTTCTGGCAGTAGAGGATGAACCCCTAAACGACGTAGACGGCCTTAAAGAGCTGCTGCTGAACAAAGAGACGGCGTTGAGCTACCTGCACCCTCTGGGCTCCAGGGGAATGTATAAGCGGGCGCCGTTACAAGGCATTGTATGCGAGTGCTGTTACAACACGTGCTCAGTGTCTGAGCTACAGCAGTACTGCCTCTAATAGTGGACCACGATCTGGCAACAATTGATGGACATGTAGATGGTAATTATAGTCATCATTATAGTGTTTTAACTTCCAATTAGGATGAGTGGATAAGATGAACCATGTCTGTTTACATTACGGTTTGAACATTTTTGCAAAACTTGCCGTTGCTGTCTTTTTTTCTTCTTTATTGTATATTTGGTTCTTCTTAGCCTCCATTATAATTCAACCTTCTTTGCATATTTTCTGCTTGGAATCCCCATTATTTTAATTTACATTATCAATTTTTGAATTTACTTTACCGTCTTCTAATGTCATGCTTCTATTTTAATTTAATGTAATTTAATTATATTTTATTTTGTTTCGATGTACTTTATTGGTTGAGCTATTTTAACATTACTCGACCCATCTGTCTATGCTAACTGCCTTTACTACACAAATTCCCGCTTCTTACCTTTCTCGTTGGTGACCTTCCCTGTCCTTTGTCTTTCGTCTTTCGTAAGTCTCTTTTCTCTTTGTTGCCTATATTTTTCACTGTTTCTTGACCCCAACTCCACTTTCCCGCCCAATACCTGACAGTTTCTAGCATTTCCCTTTCTATGATTTGAAAATCGCTGTCTTTACTTCTTCTTTCGTTTCCTTATCACAGGATTGCGGTTTTATTTTGTATTTACTTCCTCAGCCTACGCCCGAACCCAGTTATACCCTCGCCCTCAATTCTACTGTCACGCATACCTTTGCCTTTGCATTGCCGTCTTCCTTAGTTATATTCATTCTGCTTCAAAGCATTTTCATTGAGTTCTTATTTTGCTGTCCTTAAACGCCTCTTAGAAGCGGACCTTCTCTCAAAATGACCTATGGTTGTTTTTTACTTACCGGTTGCTGTATTTATCCTTCCACCTTTTCTCTTCTTGGTTTCTGCTGGTCTTTCTTCCTTCTATTTTTTCCATTCCAAGAGGCGTGGTGTTATCATTTTGTTTTGCTTTCTTTATCCATATTTTTTTCATATCCGGGGAAAGTAACTTTTGCCAAGCCTGACCAATTATGGCCTTGTTAAAATGAGTGTTGCACTGCGAGTGGTTATTTGTCGGGATCTAAATCCACATGACCAGATCTCTTATTTTACCACATGCCTAGATTGGACAGATGATGCTATCACGGTTGTAAAAAAAAAATGTATAATTTTATGCTTAGTTAACAAATAGTGTCCCAAGTTATGTTTTGTTATTGTTCATCACGTTAGCATTTATTCATCACTTTTCATCCCATCGGATGAGTCAAGTATAACCTGAACGCCTATTATGTCCCTTGCCTTGGAGTTCCTATGTCAAACACATTGCGACTGGCCATTCTACATTCCTATGTCCAATCATTTCGACCGATTCATTCGTGTATGGACATAGTGTATGTGACTGTGACAGGGGACATAATTATGAAGTCTCAAAAGCAGTTGAATTTTCTTTTCTTATTTGTTTGAAGATCATTTCTTTGTGTATGCATGCATATTCTCCAGTTTGTTTTTCATGTTGGGTAGTCTGCTCTGGTTAGTTGCTTGTGGTGTAAGGATGTTTTCAACATGCTTGAAGATCGGAATTGTGTTTGAACCATGCTAAATGTTAGTATTATTATAGCCCTTCGTAAACAGTCTAGTTAATGATAGTATCCATTTGGCTTCTTTGTTGGTGTTTATGCGCTGTTAATACAATCCAAAAGACAGGCTGACAGATTATGTTTGCTAAGTTTATTCTTTAATTAATTTGTTCAAATTAATTATGTAGCAAATTATTATGTTCCTTTTTGACGGTTTAATCCCTTCTTGGTTGTGTCTTAAGCCTATAACCCGTTTTTTTTTTATGCTAGTAGGGGCTACAAACTCCCTATGTTTTTTTAAAAATTTCAAATACGTAGACTTCCTTTTAATTGTGATAGCTGATAACACATATTAAGGAACAGAATAAACCAAATAATGCTTTATTCTTGTAAACTTGACGTTGATTTTTAAGCTGTGAAATGTTATTATTGATTATTATATTTTTCTATGTTTCTGTTGATCCTGTTTAATTGCCATAGAATATCACTTCATCCGGTTAACATTCCGATACTTTTTTTTTATTGTGTTACACTCTGAAAACTGTTTTAGTTGTGTTACTTTCTGAAAAGTGCATTTGCATTCTCTTGGCAAAAGAATGATCTTCGTCATTTCATTAAATGTTTGTGTTGAATAGAAATATGCGTCCGAGTGCGCGTGTGCGTGTGTGTGTGTGCGTGTGTGTGTGTGTGTGTGTGTCAGTCGCAGTCGTAGACTTTCTCTCTCTCTCTCTCTCTCTCTCTCTCTCTCTCTCTCTCTCTCTCTCTCTCTCTCTCTCTCTCTCTCTCTCTTTCTCTTGTCTTTTTTCATTCACTCACTCCCTCTGTCGGTATATCCATCTGAGATCTGCATCTACTTATAGCTCTCTTATTTGAAAAGACATTTTCGTGACTGAGCGATGGATTTATTTTGTATTAGCAACTTCATTTATGTAGTAGTCTCAAGTTCTGAATACTAGAGTTAAACAACAGACGCCTTGTTTGTTCACTCTCACTAGAGACGCAAACACGACTTGTTCTAAGCCTGTAGCTATGTCAAAGAAAATAATGGACAGTTGAGAAAATAAACGGTCAAGGATGGGCAGATTAAAATAATACAAATATGAACAAAGGTATTTTAATAACACTATACTTGTAATATTCTTTGTGAACCTAAAAAGGCTCTTGCTTTTTGATAACAGAAAAAGAAATATATAGGCCTCTACTACTCTTAATAAAACGAAACACTTATGCCAAGTATCGGAGTTAACTTCAAAGTCAGTACATACATGTGAAGCATAAAAGAAAGATTATATTAACAAGACCCACCACAGGGGCTTACAAGGTATAAAGACGATGACAAACGACCCACGAACCGTGACAAAGACGATCACCCAAGGAAAACTGAGCTGAAGAAGAAATACAAAATTATTTAGCAAGATCCCTCATGTTACAACACACAAAGAACAAGCGAACAAAGAAAACTGATGGAAATGAGTTTTCATTTGAATTTATTGAAGATCCAACCCGACACCAATCACTGAATTTATTTAAAACAAAATCGGGTTCGGGGGGGGGCATACATTTATTGATGAAAATAGATTTTCTGCTTAAACTAATGTTAAAATATTGAAACAGGCAGACACAACGTAATCATATTATAGAGACTAATATGTCAAAAAGATACTTTATATACAATCTACTTTAAAAAATTGAATCAGGCAGATTGTATATAATAATATGCTAAAGTAAAGGTATTTTGTTTACAGTACAATTTTAAAACGTTCAATTAGATAAAAAAAAATGTAATATAATTATACGTTAGATTATTTACAGTCTCATTCTAAAATTTTGAATCAGACGCATTTGATATTAGATCTCTATACGTTGAAAAAACAACATACAATTGAAAGTCTCATTTAGAAAATATTTGACTAGACGAAAATAATTAGGCATATAAAAGATCATTCACTTTCTAATTCTAAAATATTCAATCAAACACTTCAGTAATAACACAGTGCATATTGAAAGTAAATATTAATAAAACATTGGAAATAAACTTTAAAACGTTACAGTATCTGAAAGTTAAACTAACAAATCAATCTTTCAATTGAGAAACGTTTATCGTATTTATCAATAAAGCTTGCAATGTTGTAAAAAGTGAAAATGCTTGTTGTAAAACAACTACTGCAGCAGTACACACAATTCATATCGTCTAAGAACATCGCAAGTAACATTTTATCTGAACGAGTTCCTATGTTTAAAAGTTCTAAAGGTTAAATAATGTCTATTCTAGAAGTAGCATGAAAACATATTAACACAATATTAGCCTACATCAATGCTGCAAAAGCAATGAACTCGATACAACATGCATGTGCTTCTTCTTGAAATGCAATCTTTATTGATATCACAAGCTTGTAAAGGTAAATGTTTTCAGTTGTATTGGTATCACTTCAATATTTATATCACTTTCAAACAAATTTCAATAACACCGGAAAGCGTCTGCGTACAGTACATTATTTTTGACTTGTAACACATACTGAAATGACTAGATTGTGTGTATAATCTGAAACTTAAAGCACATAAACATAAACGCGAAATTATTTGTCTGAGCATATTTTCCACTGGTTGTTCTCGCTATACTTAGAAATATTTGTTCTCGTTTTACTCTGAAGCCAGTGACAAAAATGGCCGCATCCACGTGCGTTAAAACTGTTACGGTTTTGCCTTGGTGTTGGTGGTTATCTCCCTGCAAAAAGAGACATAAATTTAAATATTTACAATTTAAATATTTACAAATAAACGGTTTCTTATTTTTATTCTTTCCTTCATTCATTCCTTATTCAGTCGTTCAATTCCATTATTCTTTACCTAATTTCTTTATTTTATTTTAATTTTCTTTGTTTCATTTATTCTTTTTTTATTTCCTATAAAAGTAGACTGCAGTATACGTAATGCACTCAGTAGACCGTAAGCAAAATAATATACTTAATCAGTAGGTTAATAATACTAATGATTATAATTAATGTGCTTGGAAGCCACACAGACATGTAGCTTATACAGACAGGCTAGTGTTCAAATGGCGCATCTTTAGTAAATCTTCACTTATTACTGTAACATGACAAGTGTACGTAATGCCAAATTAATCATTTGATACCAAATGCATTAAAGAGAGTATAACGTCAATTTTTTTTAAACGTAACATTACCCCCAGATAGTCTTATCATAGATGAATTTATTAATCCATATTATTGAGGTGAAAACTCTCCGATAAGCGTATAAACAGTTAAAGGTCATTGGGGTCCCCGATAATGCCAGGGGGCTTCACTCGCAAAGAGGCCCCTTTATACCACTCACTTCAGATTACATCCACCGAGTTATTTCCCTTAGCTAATCCACGGCAACGCATTGAAACTTGTTGGTCACGCTCCGCTGAGTGTATGTGTGTGCGCCTGTACAGGTATTCTAAGAGAGATAAATCACTTAATCCTTATAGTAGACGATCCTTAGAAATATCAGACACGCACAAAATAAATGAATATATAAGCTAATACGGTAATAGTTATGTCATTGCGTAACTTTGACCCTTTTTTTTGAATGTTTGATCTAGGGTTTAAGACATAATATTTGCCGTTCATCTCAAAGCCAAAACGTGACTCAAATGCGCACTATCCAATTTAACAATTTTCCCAACAATAGCAGGTTATCTACTTCCTGTCATTTACATTAGAATGTATTATTATAGTATTGGAAGTTCCTGTAGTCATTACCCTTCATAAGTATTACTATAATACGAGTAATACTAGCATTCGTAGGTCACTGTATCTATACTGCAATCGTGCACACGAGTCTCCTCTCTGAAAATCCTTATCGGGAAGAGAGGGGACTATAAACTGATATAACATAACATAACAACAATCGTGCATACATACTTCACTTCTATTATATTGTACTAGATAAACTGTACCGTGCAATTGCCAGCAACTTTCAACATTTGTTTCAGTTTTTTTTCTTTACTTGTCCTTAACGTTATTACACATTGAATATATTGGAGAAAATAGAAAAGAAATTGCACACCGAAAGTATCATATTTACCTATTGTTAAAAGAGATTCACATTTATTTATTTACATGCTTTTTAACGTTAATATATTAGTGATAGTCAACAAAAAAAAAAAAAAAATTCTTCTTAACTTGATATATTTTAAACGTTTTATAATTTGCAGTTGAACCCTCTCCCTCTCTCTCCTTCTCAACCCCGCTCAACACGCACTCTTTGTACCTATCGTTCAAGGTTTTCACAAGTACACGTTACCTAACATGTACGGGTATTAAAATTGATACATACTTGTCCACTCCATTCGTTTACTTGTCCTCAGTCCCCTTGGCTTCCTCGGTCTCATCATCGGGAATCTTGAAGTTCTTGTCCAAATCCTCCTGAGGAGGAATTATATTGATGAAATATGAACCCATCAAAGTGTTCCTTATACAAGCAATTAAGCAGCTGCTAATGTTTAATATTATTTTGGATACTGAGTCGTTCGATAGATAAAGGTGATAATATACTGTTTCATAAAAATCAACGTGGCTACGGCATTTTTGCTTTAAACAGTGGGAAACTAATTGGCCACTGGTCAAGATAGTTGATACATGATTGATTATAAATATGTCGACTAAAATAGTATTTCGATCGACATAAATTGTTTGTGCGGGTATTTAAAAGAAACAAATTTTACATTTTGAGTCTCCTCTCTGAAAATCCTTACGGGAAGAGAGGGGACTATAAACTGATAAACAAACATTTCGTACGTTTTTGATATGTAACCATCTGTTCTGTTCTCTGTTATTATTAATATACTTCGGTCAATACTGAAACAAAAGAAAAATGCTCACATCACCACCCAGGGTTTGTGGGACGGCCGTTGTTTTGTAGGCTGGGGGAGGGACGCAGGGAGAAGCAGCGTACACGTTGGCTTCCACTGGAACGGGAAGTTTCTCGGGCTCACGGTCCAGTTCCACTTCCTGTCAAGCGTCAAACAAAGATAACAAAATAGAGTGGACCAAGGTTTCATGGAATGAAATACAAAATGCATTAAAAACAAAACAGCACAAAAAAACGCTCACAAACTGCGCAAGGGAATCCGTTTAGAGCAAATTTCTCTGGGTTTTAGTGTTAATCCTATGGAAAATATAGTTATGGTTATGACTATGAAAGTTTATGGTTGTGTGTTACGATCAAGGCGCGCACGATAGATCCGATCGTTTTGTTTTGCAATGCATGCAATAACAGAGTGTATTTACCTTTGATTTGATTTTGCGTTGTTGCTAGAAGAAGCTTTGTACAATGTTGATAATTTTTCCTCGGTCAATATTGTGGAGAATGTTCTGGAATTACTTGTTTATTATCGACCAAAGGTTCCAGATAGATCTGGTAATAGCTAAGCGATTTTCCTAATCTAATGAGGTAAGACAGTGCATAGTTTCGGGGACGAGTTTTGTTTTGATTGGGTGTTATTGCTTCATGCTGGCATGTTCGAACGTTTCCTCGATTGCGGAGAGGCTATGTAAATAATGCACTGTCTGCTTGAGTGGGTGATTTATGAAGATTTTTGATGATTATCTTTGGAGAGATTTTTGGAAAGCGAACTTGTATGCAGTTGTTGATGTTTGCTGAATAAAGTTGGAAAACTTTATACGTCGACTCTTGCCTTGTTGCTGAGCGAACATGCTGCGTGGATAAATGAATTCGAGTTATCAAGATTCAAGCATCAGGGCTGAATCGGCTATTGATAAATAACACAAGTGTTTAGCAGTAAAACCGCATTTTTACCAATCTGTCTCGTTATCCTCATTCTCATCATCATCATCATCATCATCATCATCATCATCATCATCATCATCATCATCATCATCATCATCATCATCATCATCATCATCATCATCATCATCCTCATCATCATCATCACAATCATCATCATCATCGGCGGCGGCAGCAACAGCAGCGGCGACAGCAGCAGCAGCAATATCATCACCACCACTATCACCAATAGCCACCGAACCATTTAAATCACTTATCAACCGACCCAAAAACTAAGGCAAGAAGTAAAAATGTAAGCTAAATAGTTTGCACTGATTGACAAAACTGGGAGACATTTTAACCAAACTACAGCTTTAACGATAGGTGTTACGTGACCACTAGACGAAAAATAAACAAGAAAGGCCAATGTACCATGTATCCAACAAAAGGACAAACATTTTAATTAGAATCTTCACAATGTCCCCATACACTAGACAAATAAACCATCGCATCAGAATCTGAACACGCGCAACGTGCCCACCTTCTTCTTGCGGCGGCAACGCAGGCAGAGGCAGACAGTGATGCAGGTCAGGATGAGGATGAAAGCCACAGCGCCAACCATGGCCAGGATCATCCACATGGGGAACTGGGCGGAAGAGGCGGATTCCGCGAACAGATCGTCCTGGTGGGTCTTCAGACTGTGAGGAGTTGAGATCTCCTCCATTGAGGAATGGGTTAGTGGGGCCTGATAATGAAAGAATGTGTTTTAATACATTATACAGTTCACCTGGGTTTTTTTTTATTCACCAGCGAAAAACACACAAAGACTACAATGTGATCAATGTTGCAGCACATTAAAGAATACACGTATATGGATTGACAAGTTGACACGTTTAGTTTAAAATACAAACAAAAATTAATTCATTAAAAAATATTAATTTATCCGGTCATTTCTTTTTTTACATACACATCGATACAGAGCATATAGTTTTGGGTGCTTTACCCCCGACAAATGTGGCACCTATTTGCTTTTCTTCTGCTTCTTTTTTACCACCTACCTCAACCACCCCCTCACACTTACACGCTGTTGTTATCCTTTCAACGACTCAAAGCTCACATTTATTTTATTTCGCTTTAAAAGAAACACAAAATAGTATGCACTATGGTTGATACAGTGGAATTCATTCGCAAAATTCTCTCTCTCTCTCTCTCTCTCTCTCTCTCTCTCTCTCTCTCTCTCTCTCTCTCTCTCACACACACACACACACGCACACACTCGTGGGTAGAGTTGTTACTCAAATGGTGCAGTACTGAGGCTAGGGGAGGAAACAGTGTTCACTGTACGTAGCCTTACCCTACAGCACAAAGTTGAAATTACGGTGGTAAGAGCGGAGGGGTGGATGGTGCAGAGGAGGGATGGGGAGTGGGGAGGGTAGGAGTGGGGTCGGGGTGGAGTTTGAAGTGGAGATTGGACGATGACAACAGAGACGAGTACTATGGTTTCTGTTGGTGTGGTTTCTTGTGATTGGTTGTTACTAAAAGTGGTGCTTCACGTGCAGGGATGTCCTTTTCTTTCTGACATCAATCAGAAACAAGAGCTGGTGGGCGTCGGAGAAACTGAAACTGGTGAGTGTTTTGGATGTCTTGGATATTTGTTGACCGAAAATTCTTGGATGCTATTACTGTGTCGAATTATTGGAATATACCTTTATATGACTGACGTTTTCTGTCTGGATTATACAGGACAAATCTGTGTTTGTTGTTTCTGTTTTGTTGTTATTCTCTCTTTTATATAACTAAACGGTCTGAAAAAATTTTAAACTAATAAGTTATGAACTAGCTGGATAAAATATAGTGTTTTACTTTCGATCTAAGATATGATGTCTTTAGTATAAAAACACGTAGTTTTCCAAAGAGACTGTTTACTATTTTGTACATTCCACAAATGTGCCAATACGGGTTATCAGGAACCTAGGCCATGTCTGAATAGTATTAATGGAAGATGACCTGAAGAAGTAGGCCTACATGTAAAGGCTGAAATACAAATGCCAAACATCGGGCGTTGAAGGGAGGTGTGGCGATGATCAACCTCTTCACACGGTGACGGCTGCCCAGATGCTTGCAAATTGAAGATCGTTCTATCGAGACTCACCTCATCTCGCTTTCAACGCCCCATCATTGAGACGTGTGAACACTAAACCATACCCACGTATAGGAGTAACATATAGATTTAAATGTAGCGTTTAGTGTACTAGAACCTGTGGGACAGCATTGCCGGACTCCGTGTTAGAGGAGCTGGGTGTGGCCCCCACATTAGAGCTCACGGTAGGGGAGAACTTGCTCTCCACGCTGTCGGTCACGGCTGCAAATAAAGATTAATTACTATTCATCATTAAGACATCACGCTTATTAATAATACTAGATTCGTTCCACCGGTTGGTAAACAGAATATCAGTAACAATTCATATTGATTCAAATTTCCTGAGTGGGGTCTATAACTATGAAACAAGCCATTTCCAAGACAGGTGAACAAACACATGTTAGACTATTTGAATTTTAAATGTCTATACAGGTTCGTAAAGATCAACTAAATTAGATAGAAAATGTTGTCTCCATAAACCTGGAAATAAAATTTCTCTGAATTCGAGGGGTTATTATCCAAGTAAGCTATAGATTAATATATACCCAAATCTAGCAACATTATTTATTTGGCATCTTAGACGGTATGAGATATTCTGATTTCCATCAGCGCATTGAGCTGGTAATTTCGCTGTAACTACAGAGCAATGTAGGTATACGAACTTGTGTAATATAATTGCATTCACCCTACCTTGCCTAGACATGGAAGGAGCGGGGTTGGGGAAGACTGGAGGTGACGTCATGCCGGGAGGCATAACTGGTGTCTCGTTTCCGGTTCCGGTTGGTGCAGTATCCAGCTGGCCGGATTCTGCAAACGATACATTTTAAAGAACACTGTAGATTATGACCTTTTGTGATAAACGTCTGGGCATTTGTAGTGATCAACCATCAAAAGAATGTAACGTTAAAGATTTTGTTTTGTTTTTCCCCTTCCGATTACGGCTGATTCAGTCAGGGAAAGTCGGATTGTCTGATGTCAGTTTTAAGGTTTTCAAGCAAATCGCAATACGTTTAAACGTAAGTTGTAATATTAAACACAAGCATTGTTATCATTCAGCTTACTCTTGAGCTGCATGCAGAGCCCGCCCATGGACATCATGACTCCCTGAACCATCTGACGTCCAACCATGCCCAAGTTGTCCTGCCCCATCGGCTCCAGCAGCTGCTTTGCCTGGTTCATAACGCACGGTCCTATGGTCTCGCTAGCCCTGGCGTGTGATTATTTGCAATGTAAAGAATATCGTATCAATAAGTGATTTGCTTCTATTCACTGCATCTTTCTATTAATAAGTACCAAGCCCAGTCCTGAGTTTCAGTTCTTTTTCTTCGACATATGAGAAGATTAGATAATTTAAAATCAATTCATTTACTGATGAAGATAGTTGTATTATAGTGTATATGTTACCGACAATGTGTAAAATCCCGGTATTGTATAGAATGCCTAGGAAAAGTATATATACACCTTGTATAACACAAACTCAAAATAAGGATCACTTTCACAAGAGTACAAATATAATAAAACATCCAATATTTTCACGTCATACATTCTGCAGTATACCTATTAGTCTATTTTTAAAAAAAAAAGGCTGACATACAGGCAGATGGGTCTCAGCAGGTTGACGTCACCAGACTTAACAATGGTTTCCATGGAGTTGGTGATGGACGACTGTTTTAGGCAGCCTTCCACAATGGCCTTGATCTTGTCCTGCATCTCCATCACTTGCTGTTGCGTCACACCTGGTGGCAGCTGTGGCATCTGACTTTTAGGCAACTGAGGACCCTGAGGCATCTGAGGATCCTGAGGCATCTGAGGTTGTTGTGTCGGAGGCATTCCTACAAATAGATGAAAACATTTTGTCAACTATATTTCATAAATATTTCAAGCAGACACAAAGGCAGTGACACTCCTATTTGTCATATTGTCACCGGTTTATGTAACAGTCAGTGGACATAAGCCAAGTCTATGTCTTTAATAATTATTGCTCAATGTGGACGTCTTCAAAATACTGTCTAGGATCCCCGGCATCTTCATCCGAAATAAAATGGCAACCAAAAAAACTCCAAACTGAGAAGAGGCAATTGAAATTACCATATTTAAATTTAAGGTATTTGAGATATTTTGCATTTACGTCTTGCATACCTTGGAGTCCAGGCTGGCGCTTGGTACCATCTACAAAGACTTCAGGGGCAGGGGTGGTAACCTCTGGGGTCTTCAAATCTGAATTGGAGTTCAGAATACCCAGTCAGTTAAACATACAAATTATTTAGTGCGCACAAAAGGCAAACTGAGATTCTATAATCAGAATTAAAATCCAGAATACTATATCAAACATGCTGCATTAATAATTACTGTTTGAAGAGTACTAGATTCGGAGTCTATGCCGTAAGATTGGTTGTTTTTAATAGACCATTTGAATTCTGTGACAATGTTTTTTTAAGCGGACTCTTGTAACATTAACAATGCTATGCACATCCTCCGTCACCTGAATACTGTCTTACCTGCTTCGTTTACCAAGGAAGGACCAGTGTTTCCGGTTGTAGTCTGTTCGCTTCTGATTGGCGGGGCTGGACTTCCGGTTGGCTGAGCTTCACTTCCGGTGGGTGAAGCTTGGAGTTGGCCGGATTCTGGAAGAAACAATCCCTAGACAATTATCTAGACAAAGCTCAGGAGGGTCTAGAACAATTCAGGCGTCATTTAATCATGATTGGGAAGGACACGTCACTTTTGAATTGCATTACAACACATAAAGCTGGCAACATCAGACCGCCGTCATTCGACCTTCCTCGGAACTGAGGCTAGAAAAATTAAATGAAGGAAACACAACGGCTGTATAATGTAAATATCTAGCTTACTCTGGAGCTGCATGCAGAGTCCTCCCACGGACACCATGATTCCTTGAACCATCTGACGTCCAATCATGCCCACTGCGTCCTGTCCAATCACCTGCCGCGCCTGACTCATGATGCATGGCCCGATGCTCTCGCTCGCACTGGGCAGATACAATCACGATCAGATTATGTATGATTAAAACAGGTTCTAGTAAAAAGGTTCACGAAATGAGCATTTGCTGAAATGCTGAAACGCCGTTTCACTTCTAGTGTATAGTGTACAAAAAGAGAGGCAAAGAAACAATAACAAACACGGTGGTAGGCAAAATAACATAAAAGAAATAAATAAAAAAGACATAGCAATAAAATCATAAAAAACGCTACCATAAAAAGAGTGTATTGAATTATGGCTCGAGTGCGGACTTCAAACAATCGTAGACTTCAAACAATCGTAGCTCACATGTAATGCTTAGGAACTGCTGTCGGTAGCTGTAAGCACCAAGAGCTGCGCACCCCCACCGTTGACGAGACGGTGGGGGTGCGCAGCTCTTAATTGGTGCTGACAGCTACCGACAGCAGTTCCTAAGCATTACATGTGAGTTACATATGCCAGTTCTTGAACGTTAGCTTATATTTTATCATATCAAGATTCAGCTTAAATCAAGAATATCAGTACGTACAGACAGACAGGTCTCAGCAGGGTGACGTCACCAGACTTGACGATGGTTTCCATGGAGTTGGTAATGGACGACTTTCTCAGGCAGTCTTCCACGATGCCCTTAATCTTGTCCTGCATTTCCATCACCTGCTGTTGCGTCACACCTGGTGGCAGCTGTGGCATCTGAACCTGAGGCATCTGACTACCTGAAAATAGATATAAACACTGTACATTGGTTTGTTTTACAATGGCCTTCACCTTGATATCCATTTTATTTCAAAGGTACGTACTGTTACGTCAGACGTAGCACTATAAGAACTGCACAGCCAGCGGCTGTAATTATGAGTTTTTATTATTATTATTATTATTATTATTATTATTATTATTATTATTATTATTATTATTATTATTACCCGAGTTAAGAAACTGCATCTACGCAGAGCATTAGTCTACAGTCATTGTATTTTAAATGAAGATTTTTAAAATGACAAAAATGTTGTTTCCAATATCCTTTCTTTAATTTTCAATCCGCATCCTTGTCATCACAATGTGAATGGAAATAAACATAAATGAGACAGTTCTTTAATAGGCAAAGGTTTTGTACTGTGTGCAATTGGCATGCGTACCTTGAGGGGGAAATTGATCTTTATTGTGAGTACCATCGATGTACACTTCAGGGGCAGGAGTGGTCATCTGGGGAGTCCTCAGGTCTGGGTTAGAATCCAGAATACCTGGTCACAGTCAAACATGTTCAACAGTTATTAAGTGTACTTAAGTCGTATTGTAAAACAGTTTTGTCTAAAGAACTAATCATAATAAATCAATCTAGCTACAGTTACGGATGATGTAAAACAAATTCGCTGCTTTATGGAAGGAGTTTGCATTCTAGGGTTTCATATTTTTTACATTGTCTACGGGACAATATGGCTATATATTTAGATTTTCCCCTTCTTGACAGGGCATGTAGACATCAAGGTAAAATCAAATTTAATTCAATAAATCTGTATTACCTCTTACAAGGATTTAAGACAGGCATTCAACATTGCTCAACCCCCCCCCCCTCTCTCTCTCTCTCTCTCTCACATTTCCTTCTTCAATTATCTGTATAAAAGTGTCCATAACTTATTTATCTACGCATTTAATTTCCAGCTAAATATTGGATTCCTCGTTGTTTATTTTTATTATTTTATTTATTTAAATTTCTTGTTTAATTTTTTGGAGTCCTTTGTAATTATTTCTTACCTGTTATTCTGCATATTCCGTTTAATTATTACTAAACCTTATTATTTTTCATTAATTAATTTTGTTATTATTATTATATTTATTTATTTGTTTTATTTGTTGTATTCTTCTTTATTTATATGTAACTTTCAGTTACCTGTCGCTTAATTATTATGTAGAATTTTTTTTATACACGGTGGGCTTATATAAGCTCGCTTGTTGCCTATTCTGTAAACCATTGTTTGTTTGTAATTATGACATTGCTCAAATAAGGTATTGACATTTAAACTTAAGATACATAAGGTATAAAATGTAAAACTGCATTATGTAGGCATAAACACCGTCGCTCACGTACGCTCATATACACCGCTCTTGCAACTCCCCTCATATTCATTTAAATTTACATTTAAAAAATTGACATTACATAATATAAGAGCATCACACGTCAACCTTTACCTTATTGCTGTAATAAATAAAGAAATATACCAAGCGCACATCCCCATCTCACACACGACTGCTGCTAAATTAATATCGCACCATTGAAAATAATATAGCATAGTTTCACAGTCATAACAATTAATCACCATAATTTCAAGACTGTGATTTATGTATTTTGCGAGGTTTCTAGTGGATGTCACGAGAAAGGAGGCGGTGATGCGGCATATTAAAAACAATATACCTCCGCATTGAGACGCTCTTTGAGCTAGTAAGTGCGCTATATACAAACAATTGATTTCATTTTACCTGGTCCTTCGCCTGTCCACTGCGCGCCAGAATCGTCGGTGTTGGGCAGATCTGTGGTAGGTGTTGGAGTGCTCGACTGGTCCAACATGCCGCGGTTCATGGTGGTCGACTCTGGCTCAGGAGCATACGTCGTTGTTTCTGGCTGTTCAAAATATAGTAAAATCCAAACTAAATTGATACTGGAACTGTGATAGTAATCAGCTTTTTATATACGAAAATAATGCAGAAAATGGCAATTGATGACTTAAGTTATGGGAATATTATAGCATTTTCTTAAATTCATTACGAACAAAATTTTGTAAAAAAAATATTTCTTGCTCATGTAATTGTGCTTTTTACTGGTTGATATTCTTTTTTAGCTGACGACTTTGACTTTTTAATACCAATAGAAATGAAAAACATTAGAATACTAAGTGACGTAACTTGGTCAGTTTGCTTACAACTTGGAAAACGTTTTATTAACTGATTCGTTAGAAGATTTATGTAATTTTTAAAATAGTATTGCGTAAAGAAATCATGTGTATGATCATTTGGGAGGGGGGATGGGGAAGGAGAGAGAGATTTTATTTTTTTAAATTTTTGTAATCAGTTATTCTAATTAACGAATTTTTTTTTATAGTTACAGTTATTTAAATGTGTTTATTATTAATTTGTAATGTCTAAATCACTTTGGTGAGTAATTATAAATAAACGAGTTACCCACACTCATAAGTTTAGTCAATACTAAAGCAGAGGAAACATTACCTCATAGGTGGGGTCAGAGGGGTTTAGAGTAGGGACGTATCTAGGAACACTGGAGGCATCGTTGTTGATATTAGAAGCGTGTTTCAGAATCAGCTCGTGGAGCAAACGCTGCTGTGCCAGACGCCTTTGCTGAGTGATCAGCATAATCCTGAAAATAGAAAACAAAATTTTTTTACGTCTCCTTACTTAAGTATAGTTGAATGAAAATGCATACAAAACCTCTACAGAAAATCCTGTATATTGCCTAAAATGCCTACAATTTGTAAAATATGATTTTCAATAGTAACACCCGAATTCTGGCCACTCCGGTGCCCTGTAATGGTAATCTGTGTGTCAACGTACTGGCGACCACGCTAGCTCTCCATGATGTTCTTAAAGCTCACCTGATCTGTCTCTCAATCTCCTCTTGCAGAATTTGATGTCTTCGCTCTGCCATAAGCTGTTGGTACATGACGGAGATAAGGTACATGGCCATTTCGTCCTGCATTTCGCCGGAACCCTGGGGTCCTGGGCGAGCGTAGGGAGGGATGGGCACCATGTTCACCATGGCAGGGCCCTGCATCATGTTGTTGTTGTCTGTGGCATAGGACGGGCCGCCTGCTGCCGAGTGAAAACAACGAGGACCTATTCGCTTTAGTGATTTACAGTGAACTTCGGATATAGTAAAGTGCCCTGGGACCAAATAAATCTTTAGTATAACCGAATATTTAATATAACCGAAAATCCGTTTACAGTAAAGTTTTTAAAGTTTACTTTACTATAACCGAAACTTCGTTTATAATACAGTTTTAGAGGTTTACTTGACTATAACCGACTTCGTTTATAATAACGATTTTAGAGGGTTAATTTAGCATAACCGAAACTTTGTTTTTGTTTTAATTTAACGTTTACTAATCCAACACTCTCATTATAAAGAGATCGAAAACGCTGGTCTAAAGTGTATGTGGGTGCACAGGGCTGAATCAATCCATTTTCGAGGGAGGGGGTGGGGTGGGGTGCTAGTCTAGTTCTTTTTAAAATGTATGGTACAGAGTGGTGAAACACCACAAGTAAAACTCGTGGCGCAGTGGATAAGTCGCCGGTTTCCTATGCCGAAGGTCGCGGGTTCGATTGCCGGAAGGGGCGAACGTATGTGACTTAGGTACGAGACTATTGAGGTCACCGAGGGTTTTCTCCGGGCACTCCGGTTTCCTCCCTCCCTTCAATAATGGTACAGAATGCAGTCAATATAAAAATTTCAAAAATAAAAATTCGATTTTCTTCCGTCTTCTAATAGCGATCTCCCTGCCTGTACACCACCAGTTTGAGTGATGTATGTGTATTTGGTGTGTGTGAGGGTAAAATGAGACAGGTGAGCGTGTATGTTGGTATAGATCGCCACGCTTTGAGCCTTGGGGAAAGGCGCGTACATAGCATAGCATCCTGTCCTGTCACTAACTGCCTTACATAACGTATTTCCAGTTGAACAAAACTTCCATCTTCTACTTTCTTTATTTTATTTATTTTATTTATTTATTTATTTATTTGTTGTTGCCAAGGGGTGGGGGTGGGGGTGGGGGATGCTGCAGCACTCCTAGCACCCTTCCCCCCCCCCCTACCTCCTGGATCCGGCCCTGGTGCAAGTAAAGAAGAAGAAAAGCAAAACAAATCAGTGAACAAAATAATGACTTCTCGAATTTCCATCTTTTACCAGGATTTCTGCAGACTGTAATCGTCTGTGTGTTCACGTAACTCAACATCGTTCTAAATTGAGCTGACATTTGGCACGTTATATACATGTACATTGGAATTGGATCCCATTAATTGATTAGATTCACATAGTTGAACAGTTAAAATAAGACAGTGCAAATCGAACGAATCGCTTTCGTTATTACATATTTTAATTTAGATTAATATTTCTGTGTTGGTTTGTTGTCCCTTGCTGAATTCCACACGAAAACTATGTTTTCCCATTTTAAAAAACACCCCCACCCTCCCCAGCTCCAGCCCCACACTCGCCACCCGGACAGCCGTCTATAAGTCGTCGTGGAGACGTTTGTCTTACCAGAGTTGTCAAGAACAAAATTCAAAGTATTTATTTGAGTGGTTGGACAAGCAAGCTCTCTCTCTCTCTCGCTCTCTCTCTCTCTCTCTCTCTCTCTCTCTCTCTCTCTCTCTCTCTCTCTCTCTCTCTCTCTGTCGAACATGGCCTTTTCAAAATTTAGATTTTCTTCTTCTTTGTGTTTCCCTTCCCCCCCCCACCTCCCAATGGGTATTACCTATTGCTATCGTAATTACAGGTAAATAGCAATTACGTTATTTGAGTGAACATTATGAATATGCACTCATCGTCAAGATCTATTGTTTCTGGACACAGCCACATGATAACAAGTGATATTTCACGAAAGTGAAAAGGTCCTTTTAGCCTTTCGTATGAAGCCACCAGAAATCCACGGGAAATAGCTGAAAAAGATACTTTTTTTTAATGAACACTTGCAGTAGGTCCATTGTCCCTTATTGGATTCCATTATGCTCACATATGTTGATTGATTATTTTTGTTTATTAACTCGGGTATTATAAACTCTTCAAGAATACCTCTCTTATAACCCAGTTTGTGTATATTGATTGAAATGTTACAGTATTATTTGTTTATGTCCGTGTGTGTGAGTGTGTGTGTGAGAGAGAGATAGAGAGAGAGAGGGTAAAAGAAAGAGAGAGAGAGAGAGTCCATTACCGATAAGAGATAACATGTGAGCCTTCGTGTCCTAATTATTTTAAACCAACCCTTTAATCGGAAGGATAAATCATAAAAGTAGATCATGAATTGTACATGTTGTACTATCGTCATTGTGGAAAAACAAAAAGCTCACAAAATTAAAGCAAACAAAGACATGAACAAAACCTAAACAATATGGTAAGTTTAAAAAAAAGATGGTTTGTCTTGCAAAGCCATGCAACAGCTTAGGAATAAATCTCTTCTTTACTTCTCATTTGAAAGTGCAGTCCAGTCAAAACGTTGGTTTCCCAGTTCTCCATTGATTCGGATTAATCTCAGTACAAAAGGTATAATTATAATGGGTTCAACTTATAACACCCTTATTTAGTCATAAACGCATTTCATCATGTATAGCGAAAGTGAAGTCTAATTTGCTTTGTAAGTTTCTAAGCTAGGTACTCTTTTTCTGCCAAACAGTTAAATCTCTCCTTCAGTTTTTCACTCTCCTTCATAATCACTGTTACTGTTGATGCGGAAATTCCAAATTGTTCAGCAATATTTTTTTTTCATCTTTTCATCTTCAAGTGTGTGAATTAGATCTATTTTAGGCTTCAGGTTAAGCGTGACGTGACGATGTTGTGTCATTATGAAGGTCAGTAACTCTCAAGAAACTTTAATACAGTAATCTCCCTTGAAACTTTATTATAAGCGGCAGCAAAACTCGCCAGGGGCCTTAGAAAACACTTTATTATAAGCGGACTTTACTATATTTTTTTATTATATCCGATTTTTAACAACAGAGACAAAGAAGAGTTTTGGTCGGGACCAAGACTGGACTTTACTAAAACCGAATATTTACTTTATCCGGCCTTTATTATATCCGGAGTTCACTGTATATGCTGCATTGAAGTTAGCATTATGTCAAAGCTTACAAAAAGTGTAGCAAGTGTAGCAATTTATTCGCATGTTGTTTGCTGTAGCAACATTTGCTCAGAATCAGACGAGAAACAGAGTTACTATTGGCGTATGCTTCACCAGTCAACCAGCCAACCTGTTTACTTACCCATTAAACATCAAACCAGCTCTCAGACCAAACCACTAGTTGCTATAGACGGAGTTGGTTACCTACTTCTGGCGCTGTGGATGACTAACCTTTTATGGAACCAAGCAAACCATCAACAGCCCAAACTTGTAGGTAGACAACTAGCATGCAGTTAATGCTGTTGGATCTTCTCATGATGTGAATTACATATAATCCGTTGTAGAGCCATCCAATCCCTCAACCAAGAAGCCCATCCGCCAACCATCAGAAAACCTTTTTATCAACCAAACCACTAGCATAAAGACACAGCAAACGACCTACTTCTGGATCTGAGCATGAAGCGTTGGATAAGTTCTACGGGACTCATGCCTTGACCCTCCATCATGTTGCGGAGTGGTCTGCAAAACAAGCAGAATAATGCTTTTCACAACCTAACACTCAGTGTGACCTGTGGTGGTAGTTCGTGAAACAACCCTACACATATACATTCTTGTAAAAAAGCAAACGAGCATGCGCACTCGTACAACTACACACACACACTCACACACACAAACACCCACACACATACTACACAACACACACACACACACACCACCATACACAACTCTATCCTATCCTATCCTATCCCATAACTCGGAGGTCGTAGGAGCACCACAGATGAACGTTTAACCAGCATACTCCCATCTTTCCCTGTCTTCAGCAACCCTGATTGTTTCGCTCAGTGTCAAACCAGTCCATTCTCGAATGTTGTCCTCCCACCTCTTTTTCGGTCTCCCTCTTCTTCTACCTCCTTGCACTGTGCCTTGAAGGATGGTCTTTGCAAGACCTGATGATCTGGTGACGTAGCCACACCATCGGAGTTTACGTTTTTTTACCACTATGAGCAGGTCATCGTGTTGTTCAATGGCTTGTGTGATGGTCTGTCGGACCTCGTCGTTGGTGATGTACTGGGTAAAGGAAATGCCCAGAAGTCTTCTGTAGCACCTCATCTCCATGCTTTGTATTCTTCGTTGGAGATCTGCTGTGAGGGTCCATGTTTCGCAAGCATATAGGAAGATGGAGATGACAAGGGAGCGCAGCAGCCTTACTTTGGAATGTAGACTGATGGTCCTGTCTTTCCAAATTGGCTTCAACCTCGCCAGGGCAGCAGTTGTTTGTGCGATCCTGGAGAGGACTTCCTACCGGGACCCATTGTCTGATACAATGGCTCCTAAATATTTGAAGCTATGCACTGTGTTGAGGGATTGGCCTTGGACTGTGATGTCCGTGTTGATGCCATTGGTGTTGTTGGTCACACAACTCAAACAACAACAACTACAACAACAATGCACAGACACCATAACACAACGCCTTGTCTTTTTTTTTTTAAAATAACAAATTCTTCAGAGAAGTCAAATCAAATGGAAGTCACAACATTTATTTAAAATTATTCACTATTGTGCTGCATAACATGGTCTAATAATAGCAATGCATAGTTCTTTTTGTATTTTGCTTAACAAATACCGTCTGACTGACCTAGGTTTCTGCAGGATGATGGGAATATTTGCAGTAGGGCGGAAGCCATTGTTGGGTGTCTGGCCAGGCATCTGGTTGGCACCGGACATGTACGGCCCCTGGGATACTGGTTGGACGATAGTATACAATGCATAAACTAAATGGTTATCAGGAAACAAACATCCGATATTTTGACTTTTAAAGTGAACTGATTTTAGATTGAGACAGCTTTTAAATCAAAATACACAAAGATTTAGGAGGAGGGAGATACACGAGAATTTCAAGGTTTAATTCTTGATTTAACAGCTCAGTTTTCCACTGTTAATATTAAGCTTAAAGACCAGACTCAGGCTAGCGTCTCGGATACTGGGTTTATAGTTATTTGTGTGGTATTTGTACGAGTTATCTTTTTTGACTTACATCACAAAAAATCAGTTTTACTGGATGGATGGAGCAGTAGTAATACTAATTTGTCTTGATGGTGGTGGCTGCAGAAAAAGTTCGTCATCTGTCATAATCAATGAAGCTGCCAGTATGGGGTTTGTTTCGTTTTGATTGTTATTCGTCAGATGAATAAGGAAAAGTGCAAAGCATGTCCAGTAGCCTAAGAGACCTGGGGGAGAGAGATTTTAGGTACCTCTCTTTTTCTCTGACCAGTTTTATGAGGGTGTGTCCGTCTTCTCTCCTCGCTGACTTGCCTTCTCCGGTTCTGAGGAGATCCAAGTACCCCCTGAACAGTTGATAGACTGTGATGTTTTGTTTATTTGTACACTGATGAATGGATAGATCAAACTAATTGAGTTGATGTCTCCGCAGTTGATTTTGTAAAATTCTTACCTGGAGGAGCAGGAGCGTTGCGAGAGATGCAACCTCCGTTATTGGTAGGCATGGTACCAGGACAGCACACAGGTATTCTCTGGAACTTGTACACGGGTACAGCCACACTTTTGTAGCACATGGCCCAGCCTCCTCTGCAAGACACGGCAGTTAATATTAACTATCAGCGATCAGCGAAACAGTGTACATTTATTGTAAAACACATCATGCATGAGTGTACTTGAGAATGTACGAGTACAAGACGTAAAGATCATTGTCCATATGCCTAAACCTAGTACTAAAATAGGGCTGGCTGAATGTTCAATGTAATAGGTATAAACTAACTCACCAGAATTTGTGTAAATAGTAGGCTACTGGGTATAGTCAATGTGCAATAATGCTGTGAATGGTCGATAATCTCAAGTTGTGATGACCGTTTGAATGACCAACAGCAGCAGCGACGTCGTGTAGGTATAATTTCCTTGTAAAAATTGATCTAACAGTGTGGCACAACAGAATATGCTGAGACGGATGCTGAGTAGAGTCAATACGCAATATTAATAATACAGTGACGGTTCCTCAGTCTAGTTATTATGGCGGTGTGGAAGCAGCAGCAGCTTCGGCGGCATTGAAAGCTGTAAGCCTACAGTTCGTTTTTCAGCGCACTTTCTAGCTAAAAGAGTTACACAAGGTTCTAGCTTTCATAGACCTATGTTATACACACGCTTTAATTTGTCAGAAGTCAATTCAAACCGACACCACTCAAAGCACTCACTTGCTGCAACGCATTGTGTAACGTTATGTGCATTGAGCTGCACTGATCAACATCTACACCACACATGTCGAGCATTATTTCATAAAGAAGACCTCTAAGCATCATCATCATCATCATCATCATCATCATCATCATCATCATCATCATCATCATCATCATCATCATCATCATCATCATCATCATCATCATCATCATCATCATCATCATCATCATCATCATCATCATCATCATCATCATCATCATCATCATCATCATCATCATCATCATCATCATCATCATCATCATCATCATCATCATCATCATCATCATCATCATCATCATCATCATCATCATCATCATCATCATCATCATCATCATCATCATCATCATCATCATCATCATCATCATCATCATCATCATCATCATCATCATCATCATCATCATCATCATCATCATCATCATCATCATCATCATCATCATCATCATCATCATCATCATCATCATCATCATCATCATCATCATCATCATCATCATCATCATCATCATCATCATCATCATCATCATCATCATCATCATCATCATCATCATCATCATCATCATCATCATCATCATCATCATCATCATCATCATCATCATCATCATCATCATCATCATCATCATCATCATCATCATCATCATCATCATCATCATCATCATCATCATCATCATCATCATCATCATCATCATCATCATCATCATCATCATCATCATCATCATCATCATCATCATCATCATCATCATCATCATCATCATCATCATCATCATCATCATCATCATCATCATCATCATCATCATCATCATCATCATCATCATCATCATCATCATCATCATCATCATCATCATCATCATCATCATCATCATCATCATCATCATCATCATCATCATCATCATCATCATCATCATCATCATCATCATCATCATCATCATCATCATCATCATCATCATCATCATCATCATCATCATCATCATCATCATCATCATCATCATCATCATCATCATCATCATCATCATCATCATCATCATCATCATCATCATCATCATCATCATCATCATCATCATCATCATCATCATCATCATCATCATCATCATCATCATCATCATCATCATCATCATCATCATCATCATCATCATCATCATCATCATCATCATCATCATCATCATCATCATCATCATCATCATCATCATCATCATCATCATCATCATCATCATCATCATCATCATCATCATCATCATCATCATCATCATCATCATCATCATCATCATCATCATCATCATCATCATCATCATCATCATCATCATCATCATCATCATCATCATCATCATCATCATCATCATCATCATCATCATCATCATCATCATCATCATCATCATCATCATCATCATCGTCATCGTCATCGTCATCGTCATCGTCATCGTCATCGTCATCGTCATCGTCATCGTCATCGTCATCGTCATCGTCATCGTCATCGTCATCGTCATCGTCATCGTCGTCGTCGTCGACGTCGTCGTCGTCGTCTTTGTCGTGCCATACTTACGCTTTCATTGCCGTCAAAACCTTAGCCTTCTTTTGGTCCATTTTCATGGGCATGGGGAGGGTCTGCCCAGAAGGTGCGCACAGGAAGGGGATCTTCGTGCGCTCGTATGATGTCACGCGCTTGATGACGTTGCATTGTCTTGAGGTCACTGTGAACCCTTGCGTAACGCCCGTTCGGGAGTCGTACGTTTGAGTTGTATCCGAGGCGAAACTGGCTTGGAATCTGAAAAGAAGTATGAAAGTAAATAAATAAACAAATAAATAATAGCATAAATAGGCTACAAATACATTCGCGCACGCTTATTCATACACACCGACATCCATACATTACATACATACATGATGATGATGATGATGTGATCTTGTAAGGCGCCAAAAATCCATGTACGTAGTGTTCATGCTCTATGCGCACTAAGACGGTGATTCAGCCATATTAAAATATAATATAACCATACATTTTGACAATTTATTCAGAAGTTTCGACAAAGCATATACACACATACATACACACACGCACACACAAGCACGCACACATAGTGAGGAGCGGCAGGCAATAATTTAAATGCTTTGCTGCTACATAAATTAATCCGATATGTCTAGACATGTCTCCGTAAATTCTCACTAGATATAAGTGTTACAATTTATAAAATTCCAGGCTTTGGGCGTGCGTGTTTGTGTGAATGAGTGTATATCTGTGGGTGTGTGTTGGTGTGTGCGTGTGTCTGTCTGTTCTTCTGTGTCGGTGTCTGTGCTAGTGTATTAAGGTATATTTTAAGCCTTCTTTTATTCACCATCATTTTTTGGCAGAAATCCTTATAATTCACACTGAAATTCTTGTAATTATATGCTAATATGTTAAACTGATTGTATTCTTTCAGCCATCGCCTTAACTTAAGAAATCAAGCTATTCCACTCGTTGGAAACATGACAGTTTCAAAATAATATGCATCCTGTAGAATTGTTTGTTGGCATGATTCTTGTTATCTTGGTCGATACGTGAGTTTCTTTTTGTAAACTTTCAGCGCCCTTGAGCTTGTCTTCGAAGCCTGGAGCTGTGCGCTATTCAAGTGGACTTGGGGAATGGATTGAGTTGGATGAGACTGGCGATATAAATCTACTTCTCAAATCCTTGCTAGCCATAGCGCGCTCCGTGCGGTGAGTGTTTTTTCTCCTGCTGTCTTTTCAGTTATGTCTTGAGTTATATGATTGTTGACCTACAGTTAGTACATACATAGGTAAATACATGCATTATGTTATTGACAGCACTTCAGGTGACTACACAGTTATTGTTCAGAGCACTACAGAGTGAAATAAAGCGTTTCATAGCTGTCAACATGTTCACGTTTCAACGATGTCATAATATCTCGCATTTTGTCTTGCTTGAAGTCATCTTCTACGTTTGCTGTCTTGCTGCTGGTTGTTTGGTGGGTTTGTTGGACGAATGCGTATGTGGGTGGTTGGCTGGTTAGAGCTAGAATGAGCTCGTCCCTGAAGCGCTGTCATGTTGCCTGGACAAATGACTGACACGGACACATAAATCTCCGTTTGCCATCTGACTTCCAAACACTCCACTACTCGGCAATGCAACGGCAACAAAATATATCGTATTTTAAAGCTTTTTAAACGGAGTTGAAAATCACTTGAGTTCATCAAAACGAATAGCACTGTAGCAGTGCATAAAATAGTCTTCAGATTTAATACCGTATGCATCAATCTATAAGTAAAACATTAATCAACATAGGGTATCGTTGGTTGAAAGTTTTTATTATCTCCCTTAATGCTTTCCTTCCAACTTACAGCAATTTAACAAGAATGAGGATAAAAACATTACTGTGAAGTACAAATTAGCAAAAGTTGCATAGGTATGTTACCAAATTTATATATTCCGCACAAACATTTACGCAGATGATATACAGAGTTCGGTCATTTTCTGGTAACACATATCAATATCGCGAATACATTTTTTAAATCTTAAGACAGGAACCTATTACTGATTTTGAACTTAATAAAGATTCTGATTCTGATTGTTATAACAAATATAATTAGAACATGGATGATATGAACACATTAAAATATAAAAAACAAGAATATCAAATTGTTTAGTTTTAAGCGTTGAACATGTTTGTTTGCACAGAACAATGTGTCGAATTGTGCAATAAATTCGAGTTTAAGTGCATGAAATGTTTACATATAACACTTTGGCATAACAACAACTTCTAATATTTTTTTAAAATATAAAATATATAGCTTACTATAAACATGAAAGGACTTACACATTTGCACGAGATCAAAACACACCAGTGTTTTCGTCTGACAGTGTACAGAGAATGAACTAATAAGTTTCAAATAAAAAAGACAAATGATTTGCGCCACAACCACAAAACAAAGAATCAACACCAACCACGCCCAGTAATTTTACATGCAACCGCAGCAATGATGATTAATTTCTGTCAACATCTTTTTTTTTTCTTGTTCAGTTGTACATACACACACACACACACACACACACACACACACACACACACACACACACACACACACACACACACACACACACACACACACAATTTAACAATTCGCCGTCCAATCCTCTGTGCTAATTTTAAAAGTACACTTGACCGGTGAGAATGTAAATTAACATCCTCGTAAAAAGCGAAACCCAAACGCTATCTGCTAATCAAAATATTATTGTTTGCTGTTATATTGTTTTATATTTTTGGATGGAGGGTGGGGGTGGGAAGGTGCGTGTGTAGGGAGAGGAGGGGGATGTTCTCGCTCATTTTGGATAATATTCTGCACTTTACAGTTGTTGTTTATTGCAGGCTATTCTTCACCTGTTTACCCACACACGAAATTAGGAGAATATGAAGTCTACATATCTAACGGACGGTTCATTGCTGACGCATTTTACAGTCAATGAAGCGCAAATTTGTTTTTCTACGATCGAAAAAAGTAAACCAACGAATGTTCAGTAGAAAAAAAATCAAAGTTGACAGTTGCCACCCACAATTTCCACAACTATCTTAACCTGTTCAACATATCAAGCCAAAATTGATCGCAGTTGTTTCAAATGCTCTGGGAACACTTGGATAGCTTTCACCGTTGTAATGTGCTTCTTACACTTATCTGGGAAAAGGTGGACAAAACTCACGAACATAATTTAGCAGACTGCAACATTGGTTGATTAATAATAATTTCGCTTAATTATTCGTATACTTTAATAACTAAATGGTATTAAGATTAGTGCGTACATTGAATTAGGGTGACGGGAGGGGGATCTCTAAATTGTCTTTCTCACATGAGTTAACTTCATTTAGGTATCTCTGTTAGGACTATGACGACATGAGTGATAATCCTTACGGTGCACAAGGTAATCACGCGTGCAGAAACTACTGTCTTTTTGTCTCGCGGTGTCTTCAGCGTTATCTGTCTCTGTCAGGGCTGTAATCGTCCTAAAAGTCACAAGTCGACCCAGAGTGCAAATCCCTTTGCATGTTAAATGCCATACTCTAGCAGTGTCAGGATTTTGTCTTGTTTGTGTGTGTGTTTAGTAGGCGACAATCCGCAAAAGTCGGAGTGAAATTTCATTTTCGTCCATTTTGAAAAGACACGTTCTGTGTATTAGGGCTCCGTCGTCTTTGGTGTTTTATAAGCTTACACTGAGAAAGTTATAATCCATGTTTTATACCTCCCGTTGTGGGGTTCAATAGGCTTATTGGGGCGAAATTCAGAGAGACGATTCATTTGCGTGATGATACGCTCTATGCTACGGCTTGATGTGCATCTCAAATGTCAGAGTGCAAATTCATAATTATACATGTTGAAAGACTACCCTTTGTCATATCACAATCATCCTTGTGAGTACGTCGTGAAACATAATTGGCAGACCCCAGATATACACAAAGGGCAGACCAAAGGTTAGGGATGATGAGGGAAAAGTGGGGGGGGGGATGGTAGGGGGCTCACACTTTGTGGAATAATTAGTCTCCCTTTTCAAAAGCTGGAGTGTTACTGGAGCACTATATATATAAAAGAAAACGTATGGTTAGGGATTTAAACAAATTATTCACATACGAGGGATAATTATGCGCTTTCGCACATTTGGAAAGAGTACATCAACCGCAGTACTATCGTTAAAGCGTCTGGGACAAACTTTTTGTATTTATCCTTTCGGTATTTTTAATTGTTGGTCTGATTGTGTATGATTATTTTCTTTTTAATCTTTTATTGGGTTGGTTTTTTCCCCATTAAACTATATTACGGACATTAAGTCATGAAAGCTTATTGCGCCAGGGACGTAAATAAATATCATCATCATCTGGGACAAAACCTTTAATCTTCGTAATAAGATCAATAATATTACAGGACTGTATGGATAGATATACAAAACGTGTGTTAAAACAGGTCTCCTGGAGTAGAATTGTTAAAGCGTCTGTTGCATAATTTTATCATTACATGCAAACATTCGAGAGATAAAGGAGTGACAAAAATTACTACATGTTATTGGGTTAATACAACAGTTAATGCGTCTTGGACATACGCTTATTAGATATCATCCTATGAAAGTCAAAAAAGTTACAGAAAATAGCTGGATAGGGATTTTTTTTTAACAAAGGGTAAAATCTTGGAGCATGATCACATTCCTTAACAAAAGAAGATATAAGGGGGAGTAATATTGTTAATACATATAGGATATAATCCCTTTGACTACATACGCAATTATTCTAGGACATGGGGGTGACAGAAAGAAGAAAATGTTACTTGATTACTATAGTTACATTAACTGGAATATAATATTATTAGAAATCATCCTTCGAAGGTCAAAGGGCTTACAGAATATTTAGTGATAGGTATAAAAATGCGGGAACGCAGTCATTAGGCCTCGCTTTTAAACACATCAGTAAGGTACTAATATTTTGTCGATAGTATGATTTTTAAGAAGCAATCTTTTGAATATCAAAGAATTGATGACCGCAGTGCATGCAGTAATAAAGGTTTTATGCAGCAATTCAACGTCAGCGTGGAGTGGCCCAGCAGTACCGTACTTAAACTGAGTTGCTTATGGCTGACACTTGTGACTTAGAAGCTTGACTGCTGACACTCGTCACGTTTCACAAAGTTCTTTGAGGGTCACAGGGTGAAATGGAGAGCGACTTCTGGATCATTGAAGTAAAATGGTAAAATGGTTGAAGTAGTAAAAAGATCCTAGAGTAAACCTTGAAAGCGCGTTCCATCTTTACACTCTTCAAAGGCCACATCTAATATAAATGGTGGAAGGTTGATGTAGATCAGACGTGTTCTTTGAAAGTACTGCTAGCGTCTTCAATACCAAGGCACGGTACAAGGAGGCAGAAGAAGAGGGATAGGGAAAAAGAGGTGGGAGGACAACATTCGAGAATGGACTGGCTTGATACTGAGCGAGATCATGAGGGTTGCTGAGGACAGAGAAAGATGGAGCACGCTGGTTAAACGCTCACTTGTGGTGCCCCAACGACCTTCGATTTACGGGATATTATAGGATATAGGAATCACAGTCTGCTTTTTCACCAGCTGTGTAGCAGCACAACTAGTCTAATAATGTTTTTACAGAAAAAAACATGTATGGAATAAAGTACAAATCTAGCTATTATGAAAATCTGACGATACGTTATTCATGCTAAATTTGAGGGATTCACACAACTTGAGCAATTAACGCCCTTCTTGTCTGTTTATACTTTGGTCAAACCTAAAGGTGATGAAATGGTATAGATATTGCTGACAAAGGAAGATTTCAGGATTGGTCTGATTTGTTACTTCCTTTTGTAATAGTACTCCCCAGAGTCGAGAGTAACTTTTTATCTCCAATTTTCTTTATGTGTCTTAGTTGTTTTATTCAACATCCTTCCCATAACCTCTGGTTCGTCTATGTATTCATGATTAAATTTTTTTTAAATTTCATAATGTTAATAATTTGTGTACGTTTGTGCGTGAGTGCGTGTGTGTTTGTGTGATGTGTGTGTGTGTGCGTGTGTGTGTCGGTGTCTGTGATTTGTCTTGAGTTGTAAAACTGTGCCATCAAAAATGTCATTTATTCGGTGTTCTACTGTATTGTAATTGATGGATATTGAGAGTAGTTTAATCAGTGAGGTAATTGTACAACGAAAGACAAAGGATATAATAACTCTAATAGCACCACGTTCGATTAGATCATCTTTGAGACACTGAGGTTTAAGTTTTAGTTGACGAGCAGTCTGCCCAGGAGGTCAGGATTTTAGATAAAGAAACTTGTACTACTATAACATTAGCCGTAGGCTAATTTGTTTATTGGAGTACTCAAAAGAGAGAGAGGGAGAGACAGAGAGAGAGAGAGAGAGAGAGAGAGAGAGAGAGAGAGAGAGAGAGAGAGAGAGAGAGAGAGAGAGAGAGAGAGAGAGAGAGAGAGAAGAAGAAAAAGAAGCACGATTTATGGATTGACATTCTTTTGAAAAAGAATAACAATAATCTAAAGGGGAACGGCATCGTCTGCCCGCTAGTTCGTCTTTTAAATAAGACGTGCTATTTGAAAACACTCATGAGAAAGGGAAATAAACCTGTTAGCAACGTCTCCAGTGACATTTATATACCAGTTGTTCTCCTTTCACACTTATGCTAGGAACGTACAAATGGGGGGGGGGGGAGAGAGAGAGAGAGAGAGAGAGAGAGAGAGAGAGAGAGAGAGAGAGAGAGAGAGAGAGAGAGAAGAGAAGAGAAAGAGAAAGAGAGAGGGAGGGAAGGAGGGAGGGAGGGAAGGAGGGAGGGAGGGAGGGAGAGAGAGAGGGAGAGAGAGAGAGAGAGAGAGAGAGAGAGAGAGAGAGAGAGAGAGAGAGAGGGAGGTTGTAGAGTTTTAGTAGGCCTACTACAGTAATTTATTTTTTTAATTTAATTATTTAATTACCTTTTATATAGCGCTTTACCAACTCAAGAGCCGCTCAAAGCGCTGGCCGATACAGGATCTAACTCAAACCGCCCGAGACGCCCACCCGCAGCCTTTGGGCGCATGATCTGACGCCCGGACAACTGAGCACAATCCTGGGCAGCCAGGGATGGGGGGAGAAGGACCAAGTGCATGCTGGGTGTGTTCTTGTTACCGGCATTCACCCGTCTAGAACATGAGCGTCAGGATCTTTAAAGTCCGTTATGATGGAATGTATGCAACACACAGACTAGATATCGGTTTATACTCTCATCCGAAGGAGTACCCCTTGGGGTCATGAGCAATCTTGTCACTGTAGATTGTTCTAACCTATAAAGGGAACAGTGAAAGCCCCAGTTGAAAACCTGTCTTGCCTTTGTAGGCATGACTAATTCACTGCGGCAACAGTTCCCCCCGTTGGAGTGCCGGGGGTTTCAGTATAAATAGTATCCCCACTTTCTGGAAATTTAGTGCTTTAAATTCCCACTGTCGCTGTCTTCATCATTTACTCTTTCCCATTCCTGATCTGTCCTATCACTCTGCTATACTTTCTTCTTCTTCGCTAGATCAATGACCTACCTTTTTTCTTGAAAACTCTTCCTGGACAAGACTCCTTGTTTGTGTATGAGGTCTGTTGGATCAGCTTGGGAGTGTTGGACGCTTTCTGCCGGGTGGTCACTAGGGCTTCCTATGATTGTATTATTTCGCACTATAGGCATTTTATATGTATGTGTTTTGTTGATGATTTATAATGATGGTTGTATTCTATTTTGTTTTTGTAACCGGGGTGTTCGCGTAGTTGAGGTCAACCCTCAGCCGTCCCCCGCGTGGGATGTCTTTATTGTAAAGTGACTGGCCGGTGGAGGGCATTCAATTTTCCCACTAGGGTTGTTTCGGCAGATCTTTTATGCGGATCGGGGGTTGTCCGGTCCTGATTTGGCTCGGAAGAGTCCGCTGGACCTAAAGCAACAATAAATCAATCAATCAATCCGAAGGAGTAACAGTAAATTGACAGCTAAAATACTCAAAACCAACAGTATAGGAACATTTACGACATTTGTCAATGATCTGCTACCCTCTGTAATCTGTTTGTGTGTGTGCGTGCGTAGGTGGGTGTATGTTTGTGTGTGTGCGTGTGTACAAGATGTGTGCGCTGGTGTGTATGACTGAACCAGGAAGTGAGGTTTACATCTTGCTGTCATTTGTATACTTTATAAGGCTGGACCAAGAGGAAACCGTTAGTCATACTGTGTTACACTTTTTGTTGGTTTTGTTTTTATCAGTAGTTGATTCAGCCCCAACGCTTGAATCCTGATAAGTGTAACTCGGATTCGTTTATCCACGCAACTCGTTCACTCAGCAACAAGGAAGGAGTCGTCGTATGAAGTTTTCCAATTTTATTCAGCGTACATCAACAACTGCACACATTCGCTTTTGCACTTTCTCTTTACAACTTTCTCTACTTTTTCAACTTAAACAGTGCGGTACATATATAGTCTCTCTATACTCGAGAGAACTTTCGAATGATCGAGCGCGGCATACTGTGAAAACGGAAAGTCACATTACAGAAGCCATGCGTTGTGACACAAAAAAACAACACGACGCAGACCTCTACACTAAAGCACATCCTCTCACACTACATAGGTATCTATGGCCCAAATTAGAACACTAATGAAAACCAGCTCATTTCCAATTTTAGCATACAGAAAACAAAAAAAAAGCTCAAAAACTCTCGCTGCATACACGTCTTCTCTAAAATATACAAGCACAAACGTATGTTGATGTTTACTGTACGCGTACAGACAGCGGTGTAAGAATATAATTGAATAATGCTTCCGTCCCTTTAGCCATTAGGCTAATTGAATCATTCTGTCAGCTTTGTTGTTTGTAGATTATAGTCACACGACACTTTCGCATATAGGTGACTACTGGACCGATTTATACTGACACCAGCAGGCCAGTTGTTGGTAAAGGGGAAAATAATATGATCACACGTTGACCAATCCGGGATTCGAACCAGCGACCTTTCGGTTACTAGCAAGACGCTCTTACCAACTGAGCTACCCGGCCCCACGTGTGTCAGCTTTTCCTCACGCCAACCCATTTATATTGCTCACCATCATGGACTTTTATGTTAAATGTATACCTCAGAGATTCACCTAGAGAGAGAGATGAGCGGGAGAAAGAGAAAGAGAGAGAGAGAGAGAGAGAGAGAGAGAGAGAGAGAGAGAGAGAGAGAGAGAAAGGAGGGAGAGAAAAAAAGAGATACAGAGGGAGGGAGACGGTGGAACAAATCTTAACACAGGTGTAGAACAATCGGCATGCACGTGTCTGTTTAATTTGCCTATATTTATTAAATTTGTTCCTCTCCCACCCCAACCCCATATGTTCAACAGGAAACTTAATAAAGATAGTATATAGATATTTATTTTTAAAGTGGAATTACAACAGAAAAGAAGAAAGATGGGAAATGATTTCCTGCCATATAACAATAATTTCTTTCACAGTTTCACTAAATGTTAGGCAGAAAGCGTGCATAAGACAAATTAAAGTAGAGTGTGTCATAAAATGGTTTGACTAGGAGTGCGTGGAAAAGTCAACGTCCTATCAAATTTAACTACGTGGTACTCGATCTCCATTCTATTTAAGTGTTGATTTTAACGTGATTGATGATGACTGACAGCCTTGATGACTTTGACGTCACTGCTAAATACATTTCATGTGGTAATATGAACATAACATTTATACCTAAAATTTCCTTAATTAGATTGCGTTAATACCTGAAATTTTCAAATCATATAATTGTGACTATTGAATAAGGAGTAATTACATTATTAATAAATACAAATAGACGTTTATTGATACTGAGAATATTGTTGTTGTCGTTGTCGTTGCAGTTTTTGTTGTTTACGTTGTGGTTTATCTTCTTCTTGCAGTAATGAATAACAAAACATATAGCAAAAGAAAAAAGCCCAAACCTGAAGGATTGCTCTTTATTCACCTCCTTCATGTTTTTCTCTACATCCTGCTTCTTCCCCCCCCCCATCCTCCCAATCTTTACCTTCATCCCCTCACCCTACACCTTCCGAATCCCCTCTTAGACTTTTGCTTTCTAATGTCTCGACTCCTCCTGTTCTTCTTTCTTTCTTCTCTACGTCTTTCATTCCCATTTTCAGATTGCAGCTGCTGTTCTTTGTGATGTGACTGTATTAACCATGATGATGTGCTGACGCGTGGGAGGTTACTATGATTATAATGACGTTGTTATAAATAACGCTAACGTCTTGTCGTTGTTTGACTTAGTTGTCGTCGGTTGCATAAATATACACGCAGAAACATATTTATAAAGGAAAACATATTCTTAATTTTTGATGTGGTGGCTTGCAAGGATTATGCGCGGACAAGGAAAAAATTCTGCATAACTTACAAATAAGTATAAACTGGCCGAACATACGAAGTAAGGCCTATCTGAAGTTTCAGCCTTGCAGTTGATGGTTGCATGTTTTATTAATGTCTTTTTTCACCGAGATGATAAAAACCATACATGCACACACAATGAGACTCACGCATTTGAACAGGCACACATGTATACACACATACGCACGCCCACTCTCTCTCTCTCACGCATACGCAAAAAATATATTTTATAACCACAATAAAACATAAGTAACATAGTCAGTTAAATAAAACAGAGCCGGGAGAATTTATGAAAGCTTTTGCTAACGTTGTTAAAGTTTTAAACGGAGGTCATAGTATTTACTTCAGGGGCCAAAAGGGGATACAATCAAATAATATTTGTTTTGAAGTTAAGGGTTCGTCACAAATGCACTTCAAATTGTTACAATATTTGGTTTCAATCGAATTTAATAATATTCTGTTTGCTTTAGATGAAACTATTCTAGAAATTCCATGAAGATTCCTGTAGTGTGTATATAACTGAATTTTTTTTTTAACAATATTGTTTTTAATATTGAATGAAAATAAGCGCAGAGAAGACCAAAAGTATGACAACAACACCAAAGGCATCAACATGGACATCAAAGTCCAAGGCCAATCCCTCAACACAGTGCATAGCTTCAAATATTTAGGAGCAATTGTATCAGACAATGGGTCCCGACAGGAAGTCCTCTCCAGGATCGCACAAACAACTGCTGCCCTGACAATCTTGAAGCCCATTTGGAAAGACAGGACCATCAGTTTACATTCCAAGCTAAGGCTGCTGCGCTCCATTGTAATCTCCATCTTCCTATACGCTTGCGAAACATGGACACTCACTGCAGATCTACAACGAAGAATACAAAGCATGGAGATGAGGTACTACAGAAGACTTCTTGGCATTTCGTATACTCAGCACATCACCAGCAACGAAGTCCGACAGACCATCACACAAGCCATTGGACAACACGATGACCTGCTCACAGTGGTGAAGAAACGGAAACTCCGATGGTATTGCCACGTCACCAGAGCATCAGGCCTTGAAAAACCATCCTGCAAGGTACGGTGGAAGAAGATGGAGACAGGAAAAGAGGTGTGATGACAACATTCGAGAATGGACTGGTTTGACACTGAACGAAGCCATGAGGGTTGCTGAGAACAGAGAAAGATGGAGTACGCTGGTTTAACGATAATCTGTGGTGCCTCAACGACCTTTAAGTTAGGCGATAGGATAGGATAGGATTTCAATAATGTTTCGAATTTCTTTGGAAGACATATTTATTTTGCAGTTGATCACTGGTGCAAAAGTTACTCTTTTACTACTGCCATGCCACATCAGGGCCTCTGATTCTTTGCAGCAAGTTATTGTTTTTTATCCCCACATCCTCTATTCTTTATTTATACATCCGAAATTATGCAAATGTGAACCTGTTTTTGCGTCGCGGCTACTTCATCTTGATACTTTGTTGACAGCCAAACAGTAGGGTCCTTCATCTGCCGTTGCAGTTTAGGCCAAACACACACACATACACGCACACCCACACGCACACACACACATGCACACACACGCACGTAGACACACACACACCCACTCACATACACACACACACACACACTCACACACATATACAAACCACACACACACATGTACATACCCATACACGTACACATACACCACACACATATACACATACATACATACATACATAAATGCATATATATTATATAAACGCGATTGTGCTCGTCAGCTTTTGCAATAATGCGTAACCATAAGCCTAAAAGTGTAACGGTAGTTTCATGTAGCATGAATTATACGTCTCCTTAAACCCCAGGAAGGCATTTAATAAGCGCTGGCAAAGTAATGAAGCTGTATTTTAAACTGACGTACAAATTAGTAAGGATTAGACTAACGTTATTTAGCGCGTTTTGGTGCCTACCTCGTTGTCGGAACGCTGGATCCTCGCTAAGTGGTTTTACCAAAATAACTCCACGAAGTAGTTTAAACAAGTCCTTCCATTTAAACGAAGTCTGGAGGTAACCAAAATGAACATATAAACATTAAAAAGGATTCGCGTTGGTTGGGTCAGAACTGATCGCCACGGCGGCCATCTTTGCTAGGTTAGTCCATCTCTCTGTCTCTCTCTCTGTCTCTGTCTCTCTCTCTCTCTCTGTCTCTTTGTCTCTGTATCTGTCTGTCTCTGTCAGTCTGTCTCTGTTTGTCTCTGTCTGTTTGTCTCTGTCTGTCTGTCTGTCTCTGTCAGAAGGTCTGAAGTCATCTTCCAAAGCCATCCTCCCACACCTCCTGAATGTGAGATTAGCCAACACCACTCGCTACCTTGGGAGGACCTAGTCTGGGCAACGGCGGAACGTTTAGTCGCGGTGTCGCCTTTAAATGACAATCATAGCTTTGCACTTCTGTACTAACATTTAGGGGTACATCATTAAAGTTGTTAATACTGAAGGAAGGAGGACCAGGGAAGTCGCTTTAGTCGCTTTTTAATCACTAAGCATTCACTACTATTACAAAACCCTGCACTAACACGAGCGCCCACGCACGCACATACACCCACGCACCCACCAACCCAATATTATGAACCAAATCGACTTTGTTGATTTTGTTATACACACCACAAAGACGAAGAAGCGACTGTCGTGCCGACACAAAAACAAAATTTGACGTCAGGTTCCAAAAGATAGCTAGGTATGCTGAGCATTATGAATAGGTTTGAAAAGCAAGGACAAAGAGAGCGTGCCTCTGCTGACTACTCTGCTTGGGACAACTGTTTATGCAAGAATTATGTCGTTGTCGCTTTCAACGTGTATTGTGGTGGCTGCCTCTTCATCTTCTAGCTTGACCTGACCTTGTCCAGATATATTGTAGGAGAATTTAGATGATGGTCTTGTGTATCTTTCCAGTGTACACATCTAGCTATAAATATTCAACATATTCCTAGTAGTAGTAGTAGTAGTAGTAGTAGTAGTAGTAGTAGTAGTAGTAGTAGTAGCAGTAGCAGCAGCAGCAGCAGTGGCAGTGGCAGTAGCAGTAGCAGTAGTAGTAGTAGTAGTAGTAGTAGTAGTAGTAGTAGTAGTAGTAGTAGTAGTAGTAGTAGTAGTAGCAGTAGTAGTAGTAGTAGTGCTTTACGTCCTAAGACAAATTCCAAATGCTATACAGTTGGGTCAAATATATTTATTGACAGAGGGTAAAATGAGAGCGGACAAAGCAGGAAAAAGATGCCATCAGTGGCATTGCATCACGTGAAATGAATTTTTACCAGCGAGTGATACCCGATGGGTGTGAAGTGAGTTGTGTGGTTTACATTTTTGTGCTCATTTTTAAACATTCAGAAAGTGGTATTTGGTATGCATCGCAGCCAGACTGTTTTGACGAGGAGGAGGAAATGATGGATGTTGGGGGATGGAGAAGGGGGGGAGGGGAAAAGTTGCCTTCCTATTTATTACTGATCACCGACGAAGGTCACTGGGAAGGGTTAGGGTCATGGGAGGGAGGGTGGGTGGGTGGTGGTGGTTCTCTCGCATAATAATGAGAAGGAGGAGACTGCCCATCCATCAACGTGACGTGCATGCCTTTGTCTATAAATTTGGGAGGAGTAAAAATGTTGTCGTTATTTGGTACAGTGTACATGTACATGTCTTAGACGAATTCAAATGCTTGCACATGTAACCGTGCAACACATTTGATGATGATGATGATGATGATGACAACGACGACGACGACGATGATGATGATGATCATGATGATGATGATGACAACGACGACGACGATGATGATGATGATGATGATGATGATGATGATGATGATGATGATGATGATGATGATGATGATGATGATGACGATGATGATGAGAAGGAGGAGGAGGAGGTACAAAAAGTTGTAAAAATAATTTTAAATGATTAAAAAATGATGTTGTTTAGTGGCCTTACAAGTTACAAATATTCAAAAGCGTGTATTCAGTGTTACCAGGCTACACATGTTTGATGATGATGATAATAATGATGATGATGATGATGGTGAGGAGGAGGTGGAAGAGAAGGAAGAGGAGGAGGTGACTACCCATCCAACAACGTGAGCGCCCTTGTCCAGTAATTTCTGAAATTAAAAGATGGTGTCGTTGGTTGATACTCCTTGTAAATATCTTACACTCAGATATTTAATATGCCCTATAGTCAAATACTTGAGGAGGAAGGTGACGAGGGTGATGAGGATGAGAATGAGGAGGAGGATGGTGAGGATGACGATGAAGATGATGCCTTAAAACCTCTCATTTGACTGCCCCTTTTCCGCTAATTTTGGTGAAAGATAATGTTATCTGGTACTCACTGTTCATGTTTTACTTTACAGGTATTAACTAAAAAGTGTGTAGGCCTACTCCATGTAGTCACGTTGTTTTGTGATGATTATGAGGAGAAGGAGGAGGAGGAGGAGAATGAACGGGAAGATAGATGAGAAGAACTCTGGATGTTTATTATCATCTGTCATGACCTGCCCTTGTCCGCTAGTTTTGAAAGATTAAGAAGTGTGTTATTGTTGATACTCTCGCACGGTACAGATTGTTAAGACTTTATGCCATTACTAGAACAAGGACAAACTTGTGTTGCAAAGGAGAGAAGGAATGATGGGGAACAATGACCGAACAGCAACATAAAGAACAGGTGTATACCTTTCTTAAGAGAGGAGAGAGGAAGAAGGCTCTCAAAATACAACACACAATATGGGTTGGGGTGAAGGGGGTGGGAAGGGTTAGAGGGTTAGAATCACTTTGCAATTAAGCTATTTAGTCTGCTGCTGTATATGTACAGGAAATTCCATTTTGAATAAAACATGAAGCGTCACTGCATGGCATATGACAGCATATTTGTAATACGATGTAGCCTATTACGCCTATCATAACCACTTGTCCGCGACAGCCGGAAAGTGATCAATCTTAGCCGTCCTTAAAATATATAGAATTCATGATGACTCAGTTTCAAAGCGAAGTCAAAGTTGAGTTGGTTATTAAGTTAAGCTTCTGAAACAACGGAAGGGGAAAGTTACAAATAAATAACTAAATGATTAGTGAAAGGAAGGATTTATTCAGGAAGAAAAGAAGACGTTGACAAATAAACTCTTCCGTCTATTATCCATCTATCTTGTCTTTTTATTTTCATTTTCCTTCTTCGCGAATATGGGATGTAGATCATATAGTTTGGAACTTCAGATTACTGTATGTTGAACGTGAAAATGTAGGCCTATATCATGTTTGCAGTCACGGCGGTGAAGATAAAGATAGATGTAAACACCGAATCCTCCCCCTCGTCTCCCTCCAACCACCTCCACCCTTACCCCCACACAAACATTTTGCACCCTTTAATAATCAGTGTCATGTCACGCCACAGAATAAAACTGATGGCATCTTCCTCGTCTCTAAATAAGTATATGCTTTAAAGTCATCATGTATTGAAGACATTTAAGAGGCAAAGTGTACATTTAAATTGCAAACTTAAAAACATAGAGAGAGAGAGACAAAGAGAGAGAGACAGAGAGAGAGAGATGGAGGGAGGGAGGAAGGGAGGGATGGAGGGAGACACTCAAACAGACAGAAGTACTAAATGGATTTTGCTGACGTGTCTAAAACCTTCAGGTGTTCGATCTACTTAATGTTACTGTGGGCCACTGTACCGGAAGGTATATACCTATCGTACCCTCCCCTCGATCCCATTCGCCCCCAATACCCTCTCCCTCTTTTCCATCCACCCTCCCCCTCCCCCTCTACTACTGTAGTTCTCCAGGGCAGTTTCAGCATAGGCATCATAAAGTGATGAAGCGCTGAAAAGTATTTTACCGCAGATGTTGAACATTGCAGTCAAAGAGAAGAGGAAGAGGGAGTGTCACGTGGGGTTTATGGGCTCTGCACAATGGAATTATGGACCCTCACGTTTATTCGGTGGGAACTGCTAGTAAGTCACCCTATGAATTACTTTAATAAATTTATTTGTTTAGCTCGTTCTGTGTTAAGGTTGGGGTACAGAAATAGATAGAAAAATGGTAAAAGAATACTGTCACACTAGCTTTCACACGGCTATGAATCATATGTAGTCCAGCCACTTGATAACAGTTAAAATCACACATTTATTTCTTCTACTCTATACAAGATTCTCTAAGTACTAATCTAACTTAAAAAGTCTCAGTCACTGCTAATAGTTCGATCGCTGATAGTCTAGGTAGCTGTTATTTCTTCCTCGGGCACTTTCTATAATATTTCATGTAGATTTGGACTACTGTGGTCCGTTTTACAGTTTCTGAAGAGTTGGACTACTGTGGTCCTGTTATGATCAGTTTAAGTGCACCTTCGCCTTATGCACTTAACTCATGTGTGGGGTGTTCGAAGTCCTTCTGTGAGGTAGCTTCTGGTACACCTTTGTCGTTGTGTAGTTGGGTTCCCTTGCCACGCTGTGGGGTCTGACAGGGTGTTTCTTCGGGTAGCTCCTTCCGTCTTGTGCGGGAGAGTCTCCTCGACCAACTAGTCGTTTCTGTGGAGTGGGGCACACAGGATAGCTCGGGATAGCTCGGGATAGCTCGCCTGCTCGTCTGGAATATAAGAGACGAAATTCTGCACAACCCTGAATAATCGGTTTGTGCAGAGCGTCTCACTGAAAGCCAAGTAGCCCTCAGTGATAGCTCCACATCTCTATACATAAGCGACGAACATTCTGCTACTTCCGGGTTCCACTGGAATCTCACTCTAAATTCCTATACATACATAAATATAAATCGTGTCTAACTATACACATACAGAATTAATAATAATATAAACATTCAGTGGTACAGCCACTGGTCTGCAAACATACATATAAGTTAAACAACAGTGGTTCCGTACGGGATACAACATGGCGGCGCAACCGGTCGTGTTTCGGCTCGTGGTCGGCTCTTCCACGTGGTACGGCAAATTCGGATTAACAATTCACATTTATGCATAGCAAATTCTTCAAACATAATTTCAACAATAATATAAATATATCACGATGAAACAGAAGGGTGTTCATTTACCTGTCTGACAAGTTCAGGCCCGTTGTGACTTGATAGAATTCTAAGATTCTAAGTCCTGCTTCCTGGTCTAAGTGTGTAGAGATTTCTCTGCCAGCTTTCTAGCTGTTAACACTTCGGTGCATTCCTCCCAACTGACCAAAAATGTGCGGGGTTTGGACCTAGTCAAACTGGCTCCAACCGCTTTGCCTAAGCTCTCCCATTGGTTCCAACGGTCCGATTCAAAACTCAAGTGCTGACGTCACTGCGCTGTGTGTGTGGCTCAGGCTCGCAGTATGCTGTAATTTAATTGCTGCTGTGTACTATACTAACTCTCTACTGTTACAAAGGCTACACATGGCTAAATAGTCAACAAGCAGAGTTAATACTAGCCAATTCATGACAGGCTCCCTCAACTGAAAAAAGGCGATGACTACTGGATTCGACCTTTTTCTACTACAGAGCCTAGTTTAACACTGCACTATCCTAGGGTCCTATTTACAAACTAACTAAGTTGCTCTACCTGAGCTGCAATGCTATGCCAGGTAGCTGTGGACACTAGTGACAGGGTATTACTGGGCGGGGACGAATTCTGGTGCTGTGGCCCTTCATTGTGTTGGGTGGGCGACAGCTGCTGTGTCCTCCACGAGATGGCGACTGAGGTAGTCGGCTCCGTGGTTTTCCTTGCCGGGGATGTACTCGATTTGGAATGAGTATGCCTGAAGGGTGAGTGCCCATCGCATCAGGCGAGAGTTCAAGGATTTGGAGGCTGCCAGGAACGATAGTGGTTGGTGGTCCACCTGAACTGTGAAGTGGGTCCCATACAGGTAGAGTTGGAATTTCTGTATGGCCCAGACTAGTCCAAGGCATTCTTTCTCCGACGTGGCGTAGTGGGTCTCGGCGGGTCTCAATTTTCTGCTGGCGTAGGCGACAGGGAATAGCGTCTCCGCATTCTTGGGGTCGCGCTGTAGCAGTACTGCTCCGAGGCCTAAGTCGCTTGCGTCGGTGCGAAGAACGAATGGCTGAGTCAAATCGGGTAGGTGGAGTACTGGCGCCGATGTCATTCTGTCCTTGAGTGTTTGGAATGCTGTCTCGCATTCGGCTGTCCATACAACTTTGTCCGGGGCGATTTTCCGGGTTCCATTTGTCAGTGGTACGGCGATGCTGTTGTAGTTGGGGATGAACTTCTGGTAGAAGCCGCAGAGTCCTAGAAATGACTGCACTTCCTTCTTTGTCTTGGGCCTAGGAGCGTCGAGTAGGCGTTTCACTGTCTTTTCTACCGGTCGCAGGCTTCCTTGACTGATGGTGTGTCCCAGAAATTCTAGTTCTGTGAATCCGATCTGACATTTGGTGGGTCTTGCCGTCAATCCTGTGTCTCTGAGGCGTGCGAGTAGTTGTTGTAGGAGCGTGACATGTTCCTCCCACGTAGGTGTTGCGATGAGGATGTCGTCCATAAACGAGTGTAGGTGCTCGCTGCTCAGGGGTGCCAGGAGTTTTCGCATCATTGCGCTGAAGATGCTGGGTGCGTTGTGGAGTCCGAATGGAAGTACGTTGAACTCGAAGTGTCCTTCCATAGTGCTAAACGCTAGGTACTTTCGGACTTGCGGTTGCACTGGTATCTGGTAGTATCCTTTGCTGAGGTCGATGCGTGAGAAGTACTTCGCTCGCTGTAGCTTGGCAAATAGGTCGGTCTGGTCCGGGAGTGGCTCTGGCTGGAACTGCGTTACCGCATTCAGGAGTCTGAAGTCGATGCACAGTCGATGCTCTCCGTTGGGTTTTCGCAACAATACCGTGCCTGCGCTGTAGGGTGAAGTAGACTCTGAGATGATTCCGGCTGCCAGTAAGGTGTCTATCTCTTCCTTGATGGCTCGCTGCTGCGACAGTGGCATCGGGTAGAGCTTCTGGCGGACGGGTGTTGGGTCGGTCACCGTTAAGGTTACTTCGACGAGGTCTGTCCTTCCTGGTCGGTCTGTGAGCACAGTCTGATGTTGGCGAATGACCTGTCGTACTTGCTGTTGCTGTTTAGCGGCTAGGTCTCCGTTGAGTATCACGTCTTTGTAGGTTTCTTTGGAGTGCAGGGGATACTCTACTGCATTGGTCTCCATGCTTTCTCCTTCTTCCGCGATGGCGATGGCTAGCAAGTTGTGAGTGCTGGGGGTCGCTGGTCGGTCCGTATACTTCTTAAGGAGATTGATATGGTGGTATCGGGCTCTCCCGTTCACCTCTACTTGGTAGACTGTCTTGGATTTCTTGGCAGTCACCCGGTACGGTCCTCTCCAAGCGATGTCCAGCTTGTTGGTTCCACTTGGAAGTAAGAGTAGCACTTGATCGCCGACTTGCAGTTCTCTGTCCTTCGCGTGGCGGTTGTAGTACTTCGCCTGACGGGCTCTTGCCTTCTTCAGTGCTTCACCAGCTTTCTTCCACGTTGCTTTGAGGGTTTCCTGCAGGTCTGCGACGTACTTGGTGGCACCTCTTGGTGTGTCGTCTATCTTGGCCTCCGTCCAACTTCGGCGTAGGGCTTCTAGCGGTCCGGCTAGAGGTCTGCCGAATAGCAATGTTGACGGGGTGTAGCCTGTGGCTGCATGGGGCGTTTCTCGGTATGCGAACAGTGCCGCATTCACGTAGGTGTCCCACGCTTCTGGATTGTCGTCGGCGACTTTCCTGAGTATGGTGAGAAGGGTTCCATTCAGTCTTTCTACTTGTCCGTTGCTGGCTGGGTGGTATGGTGGTGTGCGAATGTGATGGACTTGTATCAACTCGAACACGTCTTGCATCAGGCGGCCGGTGAACTGAGATCCGTTGTCCGTTCTAATGCTGTCCGGGAATCCGACTCTGGTAAAGATGGCGATGAGTGCATCTGCAATCTTCTTGGTGTCGATCGCTGGCAACGGGACTGCTTCGCACCACATCGTACATGCGTCGACGAGTGTGAGTAGAAATCTGTTCCGCTTCTTGGTCATGGGCAGTGGTCCTACTATGTCTACTGAGACTTGCTGGAATGGCACGCCGACTACTACTGATGGTCCTAAGGTAACTGGTACGGTGTGATGTCGCGGGGAATATCGTTGACATTGGTGGCAAGATTTCACGTAGCGCTTGACATCCTCCGTGATTCCTGGCCAATAGTAGTGTGCGCTGATCCTCTGCACTGTGGCTCCAATTCCCATGTGTCCGCTGAGTGGCATGCTGTGGCCTAATTCTAGTACTTGGGCTCGAAGGGTGGCTGGTAGTACTAGTTGGGTGTGATCTCCATCTCCTTGTCGATGTAGAACTCCCTCTTCCATGTAGAAGTCTCCCTTGTGCGGGGGTGTGTGCGCCTTGGGTAGCTTCTGGAAGCACTTCGCTATCGAGGTGTCTTCTTTCTGTGCTGTTTTGATCTCTTCGAGTCCTGGGTTCGGAGCGAACTCGGGCTGGGGTGGTTGGGTTTTAGCTTGGGCCCTGGTTTGCACTGCAGCTATCTCTACAGTTTTACGGGGCGTGCCTAAGAACACATACCTACAACCTAGCACTAGATCATACAGGGGTTTCTGTAAAACAGCTGCTTGGATTCGTCCGGTGACGTACCTACTCTCTACTTCGATCCATGCTATTGGGCAAGTAGTCGTCGGTTTCGTCAAGTCTGCTCCTTGTAAGTCGACTGTATTGTCCGTCAAGTCCGCGCGCGATACAAGAGATTCGCTAACTATCGCGTCGTATGATAGACCTGTGTCATACAGACAGTTCGCTTCTTTTCCGTTGACCTTGACCGTGTCTGTCACCGATGGGTGATCTCCGATTGTGTGTGGCTTGTTACCGCTGCTTTGAGTTAGAACTCTGTGCGCTGGCCGGCTTTCGCGCTCTTCCCTACGTTGTGCGGCCAACTTGAAACATTCTGCGGTGGAGTGATTGTTTCTGTTGCAGAACGAACAATACCGTCTCTGTTCTGCGGGACCTCTTTTCCCGAATTCCGCGTTGGGTCCTTTATTTTGCCCAGGTCTGGGGTTATTCGGCTTATTCGCGGTGCGCTCTTCCCGGTTAGGGCTTCGTTTCTGTGCCTCTTTCCCGTTAGGCTTTAGGTCTCGCCTGAAGCTCTTGGCTTCTCCGTGGGCGGCCACGTACCTATCTGCGACCTTGACCAGATCCTCCAGTCTTTCCGCGCCCTGCTCTACTGAGAATGTCCTCAGCTCGGGGGTCATGGTTTCCCGTAGCTGTTCCCATACTAACAGTTCTGTCAGTCCATCATACGTCTTAGCCGTGGCTGACTGGCTAATCCACTTATCCAACGTTGTGGACAACCGATCCGCGAACTGCGCATAGCTCTCTCCTTTCACTCTCCGATTGGTGCGGAACTTTTGCCGGTAGCATTCTCCTGTCAGTTCGAATCCCGTTAGGAGTGCCTCTTTTACTTTGTGATAGTCAGTCACTCTGTCCGTCGGTAGCTTACTGTAGATGTCATAAGCCTTTCCTCTAAGCCCTTGGCTAAGCTTAAAAGACCAATGAGTGGGATCTAGTTTATACTCTGTTGCTAGACGCTCAAACCTAGTCAGATAGAGATCTAGACCTTCTTCTCTCTCATTGAATGTTCCCAGTGGAAATGACATTCCTTGTACAGGGTTGGATGCTACCTCTAGCTGATCTGAGTGGGGAGGGGTTGAGGAAGAACTTGAAGCTCCTGATCCCAATCTTCTTAGCTCTAACTCATGCTGTCTGTCTTTTTCCTTTTCTGCCCTCTCATACTCCCATCTCCTACTTTCTGCATCTCTCTCTGCTGCTAATGCTGCCTTCTTCTGTTCTCCTTCTAATTCTAATTTCTTCTGTTCTCTTGCTGCTTCTAATTCTAGTTTCTTTTGCTCTGCTTCTAATTTCTTATGCTCTGCTTCTAGTTCTGCTTTTTTCTGTTCTCTCTCTGCGGCTCTCTCTGCCGCTTCGAGTTTCTTCGCCTCTCTCTCTGCTGCTCTCTCTGCCTTAGCCTCCTGCTTCTCTACCTCTGCATTGATATACGCAATTAGGTCTCCCCCTGCTAAGTGTAAAGCTTCCCCTAATTCCTTGAAGCGCACTCTCAAGGCCACTGGGTCCGACATTGTCAAACGTGTCTATGAACAACCTCTGAATCAAGTGGAATACCAAAACACTAGCAATATTGCAAGTCAATAACAACAATGCAAAGACCATAAAATTCGTAATCAATAATAGAATAAAACAAGAGTCAAATGGCATACAACAGTTACTTAAGCAAAACCTGCAAAAGAACAATGCAACATACAGGCACAAAAATATTTGAAGCAAAAAAGTTTTTAAGTAAAGAATAGTGCACCAGAACTGATCAGTGTTATACCCTTACACTATTCTAAGTTATTCTACTACTGCTGTTATCTAATTTTATTGTACTTAGATCCGGTTATACCCAATTCCTATTACACAGATCCTGGCTAGGCTCGCCAATTAAAGTGTCACGTGGGGTTTATGGGCTCTGCACAATGGAATTATGGACCCTCACGTTTATTCGGTGGGAACTGCTAGTAAGTCACCCTATGAATTACTTTAATAAATTTATTTGTTTAGCTCGTTCTGTGTTAAGGTTGGGGTACAGAAATAGATAGAAAAATGGTAAAAGAATACTGTCACACTAGCTTTCACACGGCTATGAATCATATGTAGTCCAGCCACTTGATAACAGTTAAAATCACACATTTATTTCTTCTACTCTATACAAGATTCTCTAAGTACTAATCTAACTTAAAAAGTCTCAGTCACTGCTAATAGTTCGATCGCTGATAGTCTAGGTAGCTGTTATTTCTTCCTCGGGCACTTTCTATAATATTTCATGTAGATTTGGACTACTGTGGTCCGTTTTACAGTTTCTGAAGAGTTGGACTACTGTGGTCCTGTTATGATCAGTTTAAGTGCACCTTCGCCTTATGCACTTAACTCATGTGTGGGGTGTTCGAAGTCCTTCTGTGAGGTAGCTTCTGGTACACCTTTGTCGTTGTGTAGTTGGGTTCCCTTGCCACGCTGTGGGGTCTGACAGGGTGTTTCTTCGGGTAGCTCCTTCCGTCTTGTGCGGGAGAGTCTCCTCGACCAACTAGTCGTTTCTGTGGAGTGGGGCACACAGGATAGCTCGGGATAGCTCGGGATAGCTCGCCTGCTCGTCTGGAATATAAGAGACGAAATTCTGCACAACCCTGAATAATCGGTTTGTGCAGAGCGTCTCACTGAAAGCCAAGTAGCCCTCAGTGATAGCTCCACATCTCTATACATAAGCGACGAACATTCTGCTACTTCCGGGTTCCACTGGAATCTCACTCTAAATTCCTATACATACATAAATATAAATCGTGTCTAACTATACACATACAGAATTAATAATAATATAAACATTCAGTGGTACAGCCACTGGTCTGCAAACATACATATAAGTTAAACAACAGTGGTTCCGTACGGGATACAACATGGCGGCGCAACCGGTCGTGTTTCGGCTCGTGGTCGGCTCTTCCACGTGGTACGGCAAATTCGGATTAACAATTCACATTTATGCATAGCAAATTCTTCAAACATAATTTCAACAATAATATAAATATATCACGATGAAACAGAAGAGTGTTCATTTACCTGTCTGACAAGTTCAGGCCCGTTGTGACTTGATAGAATTCTAAGATTCTAAGTCCTGCTTCCTGGTCTAAGTGTGTAGAGATTTCTCTGCCAGCTTTCTAGCTGTTAACACTTCGGTGCATTCCTCCCAACTGACCAAAAATGTGCGGGGTTTGGACCTAGTCAAACTGGCTCCAACCGCTTTGCCTAAGCTCTCCCATTGGTTCCAACGGTCCGATTCAAAACTCAAGTGCTGACGTCACTGCGCTGTGTGTGTGGCTCAGGCTCGCAGTATGCTGTAATTTAATTGCTGCTGTGTACTATACTAACTCTCTACTGTTACAAAGGCTACACATGGCTAAATAGTCAACAAGCAGAGTTAATACTAGCCAATTCATGACAGGGAGAGAAGGCAAAGTAAAATAAAGCAGAGCGGAGGAAAATGGAAGAGAAAAAAGAAATAATAGAAACAGCGACGAAACGAGAGACTTGGTGGAAAGAGAAAAAGAGAGAGAGAGAGGCAGACAGACAGAGAGAGACAGATAGAGGGAAAGAGAGAGAAAGAGAGAGAGAAAAGAAGAACAAGAAGAAGGAGGAGGAGGAGGTGGAAGAAGAAGAAGAAGAAGAAGAAGAAGAAGAAGAAGAAGAAGAAGAAGAAGAAGAAGAAGAAGAAGAAGAAGAAGAAGAAGAAGAAATGCTCGGACAAGAAAAGAATTGATAAATAAGCAAGCAATCAATTGAAGGAAGCCTCAAAAAGGGCAAAAATAATTTTATTCCAAAGAGACCCGTGGTCGAAACCCCTCTCTCTTTTCACCTGTTATTTGTCTTGGGAAACAAAACTACTTGTGAATAGTATCTTCTCTTGATTCCTTTGTTGTGTCATAGTGGTGTAGTCACTGTTAAGCTGAACAACAAATCACAGGTATTTTGAAGAAACCTAATACGAACCTAAAAGAAATTTAATTTATATGTTTGCCAGACCTTGAGACCCATACACATTAAGGAGGTGAATCCATCAAATATTGGCGTGCACGCGTATTCGTCGAGTCTCAAGCCAGTCCATTCTCGAATGTTGTCCTCCCACCTCTTTTTATCTCTCCCTCTACTTCTGACTCCTTGCACCGTGCTTTGCAGGATGGTCTTTGCAAGGCCTGATGCTCTGGTGACGTGGCCATACCATCGGAGTTTCCGTTTCTTCACCACTGTGAGCATGTCATCGTGTTGTCCAATGGCTTGTGTGATGGTCTGTCGGACTTCGTCGTTGGTGATGTGCTGGGTATAGGAAATGCCCAGAAGTCTTCTGTAGCACCTCATCTCCATGCTTTGTATTCTTAGTTGTAGATCTGCTGTGAGAGTCCATGTTTCGCAAGCGTAAAGGAAGATGGAGATGACAAGGGAGCGCAGCAGCCTTACCTTGGAATGTAGACTGATGGTCATGTCTTTCCAAATGTGCTTCAACCTTGTCATGGCAGCAGTTGATTGTGCAATCCTGGAGAGGACTTCCTGTCAAGACCCGTTGTCTGATTCAATGGCTCCTAAATATTTGAAGCTATGCATTGTGTTGAGAGATTGGCCTTGGACTTTGATGTTCGTGTTGATGTTTGCAGAACGCTAAAAATAAAGGTGTGGCAAATACACGTACGTTAGAGTCAAGCACGGGTACATTCTAAATAGCAAAGGACACAGAGGTTGAACGAAAGCAACATTGTACGCCTCACTGTTTCTAGTCTTGAAGCAAAACTCGTCAACCATTATTTCAGCCCTTAAGCGTTCTCTGTACTTGTTCTTCTTTTTTGCCTCTTTTTTTTCTTCTTCTTCTTTTTTCCAACATTGTAGTGAGAACCAGGTGCCTAAATTGTAACATCTCGCAAGCCCCGGATGAGAAATGGCGTCTTCAGGACCCTGTGACGCAAGGGACTCTATTATCGTCCTCACGCTTCTGTATAATTAATATGTCCACAAATACATCTTCTAGGCTTTTCAAATTAATTTCGAAACAACTTTAAAGGAACGTTGTAGATTTACGTTTTAGATTTATTTGTTTGTGTGTGCGTGTGTGTGTATGTGTGTGTGTTAGTTGTTTTTGTTTCTTGCTTTTTATTTCTTGTTTATCACATTACCTTTGTTTTGATTCTGTCTGTCTGATTGGGTAAATCAGACAGACAGACTCAAAACAGAAAGAAAACAACTGAAAACAAGAGAACAGAACAGAAAGAAAGCAGGACAAAGAGGCAGTCTAAAGGAATAGTGCAGATGAAGGAGTGGGTAGGTTGGTGTGGGGTGGGGTGCTTCAGCTTCAATGTCTTTGTGATGGAGAGTGGGGAGAAGGAAGATGGTGAGGCGGGGAACAGAAACATGCACAACATTCTCTTTGTCTATTTGACTTTGGGATGTTATAACAATGTGCGCATTACATTTAAAGCAAAAGCTCTTTATTGTTCTCCAAAAACGGTCATCCGTCGTATTTATTACTGTGGAAATTGTTTCTATAGTGTTAGGCTGTTGTCTAAATCTTTCTTAAAACTTACTCCCTTCCTAAATTTGCTCACATCACCCATCCACCAACCTTCCATTCCCGATCCATCCGCCGCTCCCCTCCGCCCCCACCCCCACCCCTGAACATCCACCACCCACCAACTCCCTCCCTCCCCCCACACCTCCACTTATTTCCATTAAAAAACAAAATTCCCCTCCTTCACTCTGCAGAAGCTGTAACCCCTTTCCTGCCAAATAATTTTCGCGAGTTTGGCACACATTCTTAAATGGACTGGTGTAAAGCCCTTGTGGACTTAAATAAGCCTTTTCTGCTAGGTACAAGGATTTATCAGCTATCTTATGCCGTATCATATGCCGAATTTCCAAAGGTTCATGATTATGTTTAATAATCAGAAGTCAAGACGTCAGAGGAAAAGCGCACAGCTGCGTAGGTCGACATGAGAGGACGTCTTGTAGGCAGAGAAAAGGTTAACGTTATTTTAAATGAAAGTGCGCAGCCATCACGCAAGACAATGTGTTTAATTGTGCAGTGGCAGTCAGGAAGGAAGAAGGAATACGACCCTTCAGTATGGAGCTTTTATGTAATTTGTTATCTGCCGTCCCCGTCGTCAAAAGGAAGACATAAAACAGCATGCGGTTTATGTTGTTTTGCCCGTTTTATGGTGTTATTCCTGGATTATTGAAAATAAGTCATAACACTATTTTATTTGCATGTCTGTCTGGTTCTCTGTCTGCCTGTTTGCCTGTATGTGTGTATGTCTCTGTATGTCTGTCTCTCTGTCTCTCTCTGTCTCTGTCTCTGTCTCTCTCTCTCTCTCCCTCTCGGGAAAAAACCGCCACCACCACCAACAACAACTCAATAAACACACAAACAAAAATATTGAGAATGGTATTCGGCAGATCCATCAGTCCAAGCAGAAATAAATTTTTAATCAATAAAATGAAATGCCAAAGACAAAATATTGAAGCTTTTTTTTCTTAAACTGCTACAAAGATATGAAATATTACCATTATGAAAAAAAAACTCAAGGAAAACAATATATTTGAGAAAAGAGGAGGGAGATTAAATAGAAAACAAATGAAGAAAGAAAGAAAGAAAATTATACTCCTTTCGAAAGAAAATTGTTTTCCTTTCACATTTAAAAAAAACAACAGAATAAAACGGAAAGAAAACAAGAAATTAAGAGGAAAAGAAATAAGCAAGAAAGAGAAAGCAAGAAAGAGAAAAAAAGAAAGAAAGAAAGTAAGAAGATAAGGAAAGAAAGAAAGAAGAGAAAGAAAAAGATAAAACTAAAAAAAAAATATAATAGCGATACTATGAAATGATTTTAATGAAAAAACAACAACGAAATAAACCAAAGCAAAATGGTATACACTTCAGAATACGCTAAATAAAACAAAAAGGAACTGAACAAAATGTCCCTAAAACGTTAATGCTAAACACTATCTCTATGTTTAAACAAAATTTTATTCACGAGACAAGCAAACAAAACTCGGAAGACATTAAAGGCATACATAAACAAAGCTTCAATCCTCTCCAAGGAACAGCTGGGAACTGGGAAAGCTAACCGGTTAAAAACAGACACAAAACTTTAATAAGGTCTTTTGCCGAAAGTAGAAGAGGATGATGATGAGAAGATTTACTCTAAACTGACTGAACAATGAAGAATGCATCCACTCACCCTCCGACTTGTCCTTGAGGAGGCGGGAGGAGGCCAGAAGAGGCGAAACTGCAGCAGATCACCAGCGCGAGGAAGCCTGATAGAGGATGGTTGGTCGCCATGTCGATGTCAAGACAGTAACCAACGAGCGTCCAACAGCTTGTACACCTCTAAGAGCTCTTCTCCGTTTTTTCACGCCAGTTGTATCTCAAAGCACAGCCAGAAAACTTTAAAAATCCTTGAGGGCAGTTTTGAAAACCCTTTGACGTCACTAGCCTGAAAATTTCAATCAAATTTTATAGTTACGCGTTTGGGGTTAACAGAGAAGATGTTATGTGGCGGCATTAAAGGTAAGTTTGGATCGAAAGGTTTCTTCTATTCCCCTCAAGTCTTTTCAAAGATTGGCTTCTGAGCTAACTCTGCCCCTCCCCTGACTTCAACTGTCACCTGGGGCGAACAGGGAGCCTTGTTTTTACCTGTGGCCGTCACGGGGACACGGGGGCTGTGACAATCTGAATAGCCAAGGACTCCAGAGTCTTCTGATGCAACGTGACTGATGAGCTCAGCTGGGTGCAGTCCTGGACCCTCTGGGTGATGCTACGTATATGCCTGTCCTCTCGCGTTTCGCTTCGCTGATTCTGTCCTCACACCATCGTCATATCCCACACTCTTCCGATTTCCTGCTATTTTCAAGACCAGCTAAAGCATCTACAGCTTTCTTTGCCACAAATGTTATTCTGCATAACTTTATATAGAAATGCGTGTACAGTACAACCTAACGAGTTTGTGAGAACGTTTGACGAAGAGTTTAGTTTGCTTTCAGATGAAAACTGCGTCGTCATCACAACCCTCCTCCTGCAGTGATGTTGTACAATGTAAAACCCCACACACTCACTCACCTAGCCACGCATACACACACACACACCCACACAAACACACCCACACACACACACACACACACACACACACACATTCTCTCTCTCACGCTCTCAATCTTTAAATCGCTTGAACTTCTAAAATCTTTCATTTCTGACAGAGAGCAGTACGTTTTCATTAATAACCAAAAATCACAGTTTGAGGCTGTTACTACTGGAGTACATCAAGGATCGATCTTAGGGCCTTTATTATTTTCTGTCTACTGTATATAAATGATCTTCCCCTTCATATTTCTACTTCTTGTGAACTCTTTGCTGATGACACCACATTACACTCCAAGGATACAGAAATATATCCTCCTCTTTACAAATAGGGGCAAATGAACTACATACAGGAATGGGCTGAATTTTATGACATGACGCTTAATCCAGACAAAAGTAAATCCATGCTAATTACAACTAGACAAAAAAGGCAAAGTTCTTCTATAAAACTCCCTCTTTTAAAGCTTTGCAACAAAACAGTTGAAGAAGTCCAATGCCATAAATTTCTTGACCTGACATTAGACAACAATTATTTTGTCTTGGTTGCAACATATTGTAAATGTTAATAGAACTATTTCCAGAAGGACTTATCAATTATCAAGGATTAAGCATTACTTAAATCTGCAGTCTCGTAAACTACTTGTATTCTATTTGGGACAAATTCAACCATTTATTGACTATTCTTCAACTATTTGGGATTCTGCTAGTAGCAATGTCGTGAAGCCTTTATATAGGATTCACAAACGAGACATTAAAATGATTTTTTTCTTAAAAACAAAATCTCTCTGAATGATTACAAACAGATCAACATACTACCTCTTGCCAACAGTAAAATTTAATAAAGGATTTTTCATGCACAAGATCATTTTTTGGTAATACACCCTCCTATCTCTCTTCTCTTTTTTCTAGGAAAACTGCCAGATTTTCTACCAAAATATCCAATTTTTCAAAAATTGATCTTATTAAAACCAGTTTAATATTCAGGTTTCCACTTTATGGAATAACTTTCCAGAAGTTCTCCGTAGTGCAGTCACTAAATACATATCCTTTAGAAACCATCTTTTACAGCACATTAAAATTAGTTAATTAGCTACTTAGCAAGAGTTCTACATTCATAACTTTAATTAGATTGTTTTACATAAGTTGTGTGCGTGTGTGTGAATACGCGCGCGCGTGCGCATATCTTAATTATATTGTTACATTATGTTATTGTTATGAAGTTATTTGTTATACTAATTGTTATTGTTACAAGCCCCAAGGACAGGATGTAAAAAAGCACACTTAGTGCTTAATCTTTTACTCTTGTTAAATAAAATTATCTTATCTTATCTTATCTTATCTTATTTTATCTCACGCACGCACGCAAGCAAGCACACAAAACGCGTGTGCGCCTATAGGAAGACAAACATGGTATGCATAATTCATGGACTTAACAACACGGACACTCAGTCCGGACAGAGTTGTGGGGTGAGATTAGGTAACGCAATTGAAGATTAGCACTTATTGTTACACCTTGTCCCGTGTGACGCCGATTTGACGCTGAATGGCATCCACAGCAAAAGCTCTGCTCTTTAGTCGTCCAAATCCCAAAAGCTATTTTTCCCGCTTTGTACAAAAGTCCTGTCGCCATGGCCAAGACAACTACGTGCGAGGAGAAGGGAGCCGTGACCGTTGCTGGTTCATCGCTGCTTCTTCAGAACATAATTGGGATTTTTACATTATTTTGATGTCTTCGTCTTTTTTGTTTATCGTCCCTTACTCCGCCCTCAACCCTTCCCTTTAGCAATATCTCAAATGAATCTGCAGATCGTTTGCTATCAATTTACGGTTGATTACCGAGTTTAGGTGTCGTGACTTGCGCGATGCAGTGATTATAAAGAGAGGAACGTCCTTACTATTGGTACATTTCCTGGGTTATTTGTACAAGTCACCATAACTTTAGTTCAATGTCTATTCACAGTTTTAATGCTATATAATTTATTTATTTATTTATTTATTTATTTATTTATTTATTTATTTAACCGTCTATTCGTCACTAAGATTTAGACACCACAAAACCTTTTCTTTATTTTTTTTTTATAAAAATGTAAACGGGACTGAAGTCGCTGGGAGGTCTACAGTTTATGTCTCATATGGGGACGTTGATGTATGTACACCAGCGTATTACACAGTGAACCTAGCACTGACCATGATAAACGTGGAAGAGGTTAACGCAAAAAATTTAGACGTGGCCTTATAATTGGACCTGTTATAGGCTTAATCTGCTTATTTGCCTATGTACGTCAGTATCAGATTAACCTCGCTTCTTCTTCTTCTTCTTCTTCTTCTTCTTCTTCTTCTTCTTCTTCTTTTTCTTCTTCTTCTAGTCACGTTTTTGGAGTTAACAGAGATGTTATTTTGTTATGCTGGTATTGTTACAAGCCCCAAAAGACAAGATGTAAAAAAGCACTGTCACAAACAGTATTTGTGTGTGTTTGTGTGTGTGTGTGTCTGTGTGTGTTTGTGTGTGCGTGTGTTTGTGTCTTTTTTTTTTTATTCACGCACACGCGACGCAGACACACTCCCCCGTGGGACTGTGTGACGAACGGACTAGTTTTACCCTGCTTACTGTATGATTTAGCCTTGTTTAGTCATTGTAATCTTAGAATGTTAATGTTAGGCTGCAGCAGACGATGGAAGTAATCAGGCGTAGCAATGGTATAACTGAGGTACTCACACTGCGAGCTTGACGCAAACAGTGTAGTGACGTCAGCACTGTGTGTGTTGAATCGGCAGGCAATGATATCATCGTAGCTACGTTAGGCGAGTCTATTACCAGCCTATGAGAACACAGGTTAGAATGGACTCAACCAGGTCTGGCTGATTCAAATAGAGAGAGAGAACGGGAGTGGAGTTTGAACCGAGGAGCAGTAATCAGCTACACAGTTAGCAGTTAGATCTCTCCTGAATAGACCAGGAAGCAGGACTTGAGAATCTTAGAATTCAATCAAGTAGCCACGAGCCTGACTTTGTCAAACAGACGAGCGTCGCCTCACTGGCTGCTCCCTCTCGCTTCGGCGGGTGCGGGCCCTCGACTGGAGCAGTTGACTCAAGTTGTTTTCTCCATCGGTGCATGTTTACAATCTTGCCCCAGACTTTGTCACTTCTGTCATCCTGCTCTGTACACACATGCTTTATTTTTGCTTGCTGGCACTTTGGCCGCCCCTTACTGCCCTTGATCATATGCTATGCCAAATGTATTGTCCATGCCCTTCTTTTTCTTATCTTTATTTCTGTGTATTATTCCTTTTCTTCTCTTATATTATAATCCTTTTTTTCAAGAGAGAAACTTCACTTGCGGCTGGAGGCCTACGGATAGAACTTATTGCATCTTGACACGTCTCAGGCAAAATATGCTGGTTTATGTTATTTTGATCCCACTCCTGGCTACTTTTCTTTTTGATGTACTTTTGAGTACTGTGACGTAAATGACTTGTGATCTTGTGTTACATAGAGCCAGGATTGGGTGTTTTTATTCCGACGGTCGTTTTCATCGCATAACAATTTTAAAGAGTAAGTCGATGGTTCTTTCTTGTATGGTGCTGTTGTTTGCACAAAATGTTCCCCTAGCATTGTTTGTTGCTTTTTGCCATGTCTGCGATACTTCTGCTAAGCCCTTGTTACGTAGTGAAAATGCTCGTCCTGATAATACCCGAAATGAAGAAGCGTCTCTGTCTATTAAGCTTATTGGTTTGATTAGAAAGCTCTTGTTGCGCTGTGGTGATGTTGGAAGCAACCCTGGTCCTAGAGATGAAAGTTATATTAATGTGATTCATGTTAATGCCCGAAGCCTGGCACACAAATTACATTTTCTTGAAGCAGAATGTCATAAATACGACATAATTACATGTTCTGAAACATGGTACTCTCCATCGTTTACAGGCAACGTTGATCTACCTAATTTCCATACTCCTGTTAGGTTAGACCGCATGGCCCAGGGAGGGGGTGGGGTAGCTATATGGGTGAAAAATTCTTTGTTGTGTAAACAAAGGCCTGATTTACATGTTGCAAACTTAGAAGCAGTTTGGATTGAAACAGAGTAGACAGTGCTTTGTTGATCGGATCTTTCTATCGCCCACCTCACGCTACTGTAGATTACTGGGATTTAGTTCTTGAAAGTTTTGAGAAAGTCAATAATACTGGCACAAAGTTTATTGCACTTGGCGATTTTAATGCTGACTATAACTCTCCCCCAAAACATCTTGTAGACATTCTGAACAGGTTTCAGCTGCATCAGCTTACTAATGCCGACACACGTATAACTGAAAACACTAGTACACGACTTGACTTAATTATCACGCAGAGCCCTCAGATTATCTCTCAAGTCGAAGTCTTGCCCGAAATATGCAGCGACCATTGCGTTCCTTGTGCAACTATTTGTAGTAAAGCTGCTAAGAACTCGTCCTTTAAAAGGACTTTGTATAACTATGAAAAATTAAATGAAACATTATTTTGCACTTTGCTGTCTGAAATAAATTGGCAAGAAGTCGTCGGTGTAGGAGACGTTAATCAATGAACAGAAGCCTTTACTAAACTTCTTTTTGAAGCCGCATGCAAAAGTATGCCCGTAAAAACAGTTACCGTTCGATCTAAGGACGCTATATGGCTTAACGTCGAAATAAGAAATGCCCTTAAACAAAGACACAAACTTTTTAAACGTGCAAAACGTAGTGGCACTGAGCAAGACTGGACAGCTTATCGTCAATACAGGAATCAAGTGACAAGAAAGATTCGAGATCGCAAAGCTGAATATCTAAATGAACTGAATGACAAGGCATGCGACCCAGGAAAATTCGGCACCAAGGAATGGTGGAAACTTGTTAAAGATTTTATGAATAAAAAAGGTATCAATGACGATATTCCCCCTTTATTTTTTAATGGCTCTGCACACACAACTGATACAGAAAAAGCTACTGCACTCAATGATTTTTTCATTCAACAAACAACACTAGAAAATGCTGACGATACTGCTCCTGACGTACCTCGATTAAATACTGAAATTAATCATATTGTTATTACTACTTCGGATATAAAGAAAGTAATTTGCAATTTGGAAAAGAATAAAGCAGTGGGTCCAGACAAAATTCACAATAGAATATTAATTGCTGCCGTTGACGTACTTTCTGGACCACTTTGTACTTTGTTTAATCGATGTCTTCAAATTGGTATCTTCCCAAATATTTGGAAAATTGCACATGTAACACCAATACACAAAAAGGGTCCCATGGATGAATGCACCAATTACCGTCCTGTATCTTTGCTAAGCTGTGTTGGTAAGGTGTTTGAAAGATGCGTTCACAGTTACGTTTACTCGTACCTAAAGTGTTACGGTATTATTACCTCTTACCAATCAGGGTTTACCCCTGGAGACTCTACGGTTAACCAGCTGATAGTGATCTATAACGATTTATGCACAGCTTTCGACAAGGGAATAACTGTTCAGTCTGTATTCTGTGACATCTCCAAGGCATTTGATAAAGTCTGGCATAAGGGGCTTCTTAAGAAGCTTGAGGCTGTAGGAATTAGAGGACAACTTCTTGAGTGGTTCAAAAGCTACTTAGAACATCGTAAACAGGCTGTTGTTGTTAAAGGATGCTCTTCAGAATATAGTAACATCACTGCTGGTGTCCCACAAGGTTCCGTTTTGGGCCCATTGTTATTCCTGATTTATATTAATGATATTGTCTCTGAAATTGAATCTACAATCAAATTGTTTGCTGATGATACAAGTATATCTTTAGCACTGAGAAATCCAGACGCTCGTGCTGAAATATTAAACTCCGACCTGGAAAAGATTAGTAACTGGGCAAGGCAGTGGAAGGTCACATTTAATGAAGCAAAAACCGAGTTATTGACTGTGAAACGTGACGCATCCCCTGATCCTGACCTAACTTTTGGAAATAGTATTTTACAAAACAGTGAATCTCACAGGCACCTGGGTGTCTACTTTCAAAACAATTTGAAATGGGACGAACACGTTAGGTCTGTTATTCGTAAGGTTACTTTTTTATCTTCATGTCTGCGGTCATATAAACATAAATTAAGTCGAAAAGCTCTTGAAACTATGTATAAATCTTTTATCCTTCCTCACTTTGATTACGCTGATGTTGTATGGGACAACTGTACCGAACTACTTTCAAATTCTCTTGAAAAAATTCATCTAGAGGCTGTCAGAACCATTATAGGAGCAGTAAAGGGTACTAGTCATGAACTGCTTTACCAGGAATCTGGTTTTTGTAGTCTTAAAGAACGCAGAAAGAGACACAAACTGATACTTTACCATAAAATGATAAATAATAACTGCCCAGAACACCTATCTGCCCTGCTACCACCACTTGTAAGAAGTACTAATCCATATCACCGTAGAAGACCATTCGAAAGAAACGTTCCCACTCATAAAACCAAAATGTACAAAAAATCATTTATACCTTCTGCAACCATCTTATTCAACGAATTGCCTGAAAATCTCCAATCGAGTCAATCAACTAGTAGTTTGAAAAGATTTTTGTCAAGAGATGATCCTGTAGTCCCACTTCATTATTATTATGGCAAACGCGACCAACAGGCTCTGCACTGTAGAATGAGGCTAGGTATGAGCGACCTTAATTATGACTTGTTCCGCCGCCATTTATTGGACGCTCCAACTTGTCACTGTACTTACCCAGCCGAGACATCAGAACACTTTCTTCTCTCCTGCCCACTATTTATTAATGCAAGAACACAGACAATACGTACTCTGAATCCTGAATTTCAAGATGTCATAATATTACTTTATGGTAATGAATGTTTGTCCGTTCAGGAGAATAGTATTATTGTAGCTGTTGTCCACGAATTTCTGCGACTGTCAGGCCGCTTTCACTAATAGTTACTAGTTAACTTGCCTTTGTGTCTGGTGTATTAAAGATATATATATATATATATATATATATATATATATATATATATATATATATATATATATATATATATATATATATATATATATATATACATACTTTATTTTATTTTATTTTAGTTATTTTTTTTTTTTTTGAGGGGGGGGGGGAGGGGTGTGTTTCTTCCGTGGTACCTACATACCTTCCGCAAACTCCTTGCTACAATTGTGTCCCTAGTGAATCTCTCGCTATTATTTTGTTATTATTTAATTATATTTTTAAAATTTGTTTCTGTATTAATTTTATTTGTTATTATATTTGTGTACTATTTTTTGTAACTCATTTGTATGTTGTTTATGATTATGCTTTCCTTATCATTGTTAATTGTTCTTGTGTTGATGGCAATGTATGACTATTTGTATCTCAATGATGTATCTATTCCGCCTAAACTGACACAGATTATTGTAACTTGTCCAGGTATGCACTCACTTAAGCTTTGTCTTTTGTGTATTCCTGTTATTATATTTGTTATGTATTTGTCAGATACTGAATAAACCATTGTTTAAACCAACAGACGAGCAGGCGAGACATACCGTGCGCCCAACTCCACAGAAACGATGAGTTGGCTGTTTAGCCTCTACAGCACAGGACTGAGAGAGCAACCCTGGAAAACACTCTCCAAGACAACACAGATTGTCAAGGAACCAAACTACACGACGACCCAGCGTGTACCAGAAGCTACCTCATCAAAGGGCTTCAAACCACAAGCTAAGTGCATAGGAAAGAGTGCACTACAACTGATAGCAAAAGGACCACAGTAGTCCACTCTTCAGAAAATAGTAACAAGGACCACAGTAGTCCAATCTACATGAACTCTAGTAGCCAATGCCCTATGAAGACATAACAGCTGCCTAGACTATTGGCGATCGAATTATTTGCATTGACTCATGACTTTTTAAGGTAGATGAGTACATCGAAGATCTTGTATAGAGTAGAAGAAATAAATGTGTGATTTTAACTGTTATCAAGTGGCTGGACTACATATGATTCATAGCCGTGTGAAAGCTAGTGTGACAGTGATCTTTTACCATTTTTCTATCTATCTCTGTATCCCAGCCTTAACACAGACCGAGCTAAACAAATAAATGTATTAAAGTATTTCACCGCGTGACTAACTAGCAGTTCCCATAGAATAAAGCGTGAGGGTTACAGCATTCCATTGTGCAGAGCCCAGCAACCCAAAAACCCCACGTGACAGACTGGCGTGTTTTTTTTTGTATAAATAGTTTCCCCACTTTCTGGAAATTTAGTGCTTTAAATTCCCACTGTCGCTGTCGTTCTCATTTGTTCTTTCTCATTCCTACTCTGTTCTATCTTCGCTAGACCAGTCATCTTTTTTCTTGAAACATTTTCTGAGACAATACTCCAGGCCTCATTTGTGTGTGAGGTCTGTTGTATCAGCTTGGGAATATATGGACGCTTTCTTCCAAGTGGTCAATAGGGCTTCATATGATATTATTGTTGTTTAGCAATTTTAGGAATTTTATATGTGTTTTTTTTGTTGATATTTTATAATGATGTTTGTATTCTATTTTGTTTTTGGAAACGGGGGTTCTATAAATTAGAGTATAGCCTCAGCGACCCCTGCGTGGGATGCCTTTATTGTGCAGTGACCGGCTGGTGGAGCCTTCAGTGTAACCACTTGGGTTGTTTCAGCAGATCGTTTATACGGATCAGGGGCGAGTCCTCTTTCAATCAAGTTGTGGTCTTGATTTTGTGGTCGGGTCCTGATTCGGCTCTTCGCAGTCCGCTGGACCCTGTAAGCAATGAATAACTAACTAACGCAAACACACAAATACAAGTTGAACACGTTTGGCTATTGGGGTAGAGGGACAGATAGATAGATGAGCGTGTAGTGTGCCTAAGTAGGGGTACGGGCGTTTTTACTTTTTGCAATGAACTGTGTAACGACGTGTTATTAATTAAGGGGGGGGGGGGACATTCAAACATTGACCACTGAAGGGAACAGATGGTTCGTTTGTCTGTTGTTGTTTTTTTGTGTATGTGTAGCTTTTCTATCTAGGACAGCGAGTATCCCTTGTGTGGCTGTCATTGTACCTTTCCAGGGCTGGAGCAGTCCGTGTACGATTCCTTGGATTCTTGTCGTTATTATTTGTTGTGTGTTGACCGCCTCCCTCACTACCACAAGCTGTTGAGGTAAATATCAATTTTATCGGATGTGTGCCGTCGCGTTCGTAAGCGCGGTGGTGCTGGGTGATGGTGGGGGAAGATGGAATTTAATTTAGGGTATTTGTGCGTTGGTTTACATGTTATAAAATCGAAGTTAAAGGAAAACAATGTACTTATTGGCCTGTGTTGGTCTTGACTACATTATTTCTGTTTCCTTGCATTTTTCTCATTTTCTTTTAACATTTTACTTTAGCGTAAAGTTTAAGGCCTTGGAATAATGCATCATTAGATTACGCTCTCTAGCACGGTAGATTAGTCCTATTTTAAACTTTTGAGTTGACTTTCATGGACATCAATGTCCAAGGCCAATCCCTCAACACAGTGCATAGCTTCAAATATTTAGGAGCAGTTTTATCAGACAATGGGTCCCGACAGCAAGTCCTCTCCAGGATCGCACAAACAACTGTTGCACTGACAAGGTTGAAGCACATTTGGAAAGACAGGACCATCAGTCTACATTCCAAGGTAAAGCTGCTGCGCTCCCTTGTCATCTCCATCTTCCTATACGCTTGCGAAACATGGACCCGCACAGCAGATCTACAACGAAGAATACTGTCACAAAGAGAGGGGTTGGGGGGATGGGGGTAAGCTCTTAATCTCTCGCGCTGTATTACCTCCTTTGTTAGGCTAATGATGCGATGACATTCAAGAGAATTAAGGCTAGGCCAACTAAATAAATGAGAGGCAGTCAGGGGATAGACGAGAAAGATGGTAGACTACACTAGTTGAGAAATTCAAGTACAAAGGCCAGTCTGGGTAGGTGCAATTTATAACTATTTAGTTTATTTATTCGAAGTGGGTAGTCTAGGTCAAATAATTCTAAAGTGAGTCACTGGTGGATAGCGTCTATATCAGTAGGGAGTAGCTCGGAGATATTCTGGGTGATCGATTTCTGGGGTACTAGTGCTACTGTGGACTGATATCATCACAGGGCAGGAGTGTATCTGTATGGTTCAGAGCCTCACAGATAATCTGGCGAGTGGTGATGCTCGTAGGGTCAGTAACTTAGCTGGTTTAGTGAAGGGCGGCGGTTGATCCAAGATAGTCTGGGTGGTCACTTGACCAGGCTTTAGCGTGGGTTCAGAAGCAATGCGGGTTAGTCGGTCACGCTATGACGCAATGACCACGAGTGCCGATCTTGTGGGAGGTACAGGTGCAGAATTCAGCTTTCGTTGCTAGCTGTCTAGGAGATGATGAAATTCAGAGTAACGCTTCTCGTTGACTCCCTGGGTTGTCAGGGGCCTGCAGCGGGTCAGCGACTTGGAGATGATACAGGGCCGGGGTAATTCGCCCGGTACAGGAGCCCGTCTGTAACGCAATACAGACTCTGTATCAGCGGGGGATAGGTATATCCTGGGTTCAGCGCCTGTGGCGCAATTGCCCATTTCAGATTTCAAATTGGTTGACCGGCCAAGGCTGAGCCGGTGCATATACCAACAGTCAAACAATGCAACTAGGTTTATGGGGCCATAGTGGAGTTTATTGGCAGCCGCTAATATATGATACCTTCGGCGCATTGAGATGGGGATAGTGGCAACAGGGGCGAATATTTATACATTGGGAGCATGGCGGAAAGCAAATGGAATAGGTACAGGGTAAAGGGGTTGTAGGCAAGGGCTGTACTGGGGACTTTAATCTATGTGGAGGGGCAGCATGGCATGGGGTATTTACACATGGGGCTAACATGGAGCATACAAGTATAAATTCAAACATGTCATGGGTCGTATACAAGGTAGAAAATATGTGCAAGGAATAAATACAAGTCACAGCAACACATCAAGGCAAAACTATAAACATGAACATACATATCGACAGGACGTATGGACAGGTTGGGCGAACGACGGGTGATGGGTCTGCTACATGACAAAGAGTAAGTTTCCTCTCTTACCTTGACTCAGACGGGTTGAAGCACACGAGTACTGCCGTAGCTCAGAGGTCGCCCGGTGATGGAGACGTGTCTTCGGACAAGTTGTTGGGGCTTCAAGGCTGGGTGGTTTTCGAATGACGCCGAGTCTAACGGTGTGTCAGGCTTTAGCAGGGGGTCCCCGAGGGGCGGGGCTTAAGCGAGTGGGCCAGCGAGCCTGTTAGGGATGACTGGTTGTGTGGAAGAAGTCGCTGGCTGTGTGTGAGGAGTGACTGTGGGCAGCCTAGCTCAGAGGTCGATTGTACGCCTCGTCACAGAGGCCCCCCCAAGGAAAAAGGCGAGGTCGTAGGCCTCGACTGAGACGCGGCCAATCAGCTCTGAGGTCAGCTGCCGGTGAGACGATGGTTTGAGATGATCCGGGGGATGCGGGGCGATGCAGGGTTCCGGGTAGTGGATGGCGGATGCCCAAGGCTGGGGTCCGCGGAGCTGCCGGGTCTCGGCTACGGTTAGTGGGCGGCGGCGGGTATGAAGGCTGGGGCGTCGGCCCTCAGTGGCGACTCGATGGAGTCTGTTGCGGGGTGGCGGCTGAGGAAGTCTGCGCCGTGGTTGTCTTTCCCTGGGATGTGCTCCAGCTGGAAAGAGTATGCTTGGAGCAGCAGAGCCCACCTCATCAGCCGTGCGTTGAGCGATTTAGATGTCGCCAGGAAGGAAAGCGGCTGATGATCCACTTGGACGATGAAGTGTGAGCCGTAGAGGTACAGCTGGAACTTCTGGACTGCCCAGACGAGGGCGAGACACTCCTTCTCCGACGTGGCGTAATTCTGTTCGGCCGGCTTTAGCTTCCGGCTGGCGTACGCGACGGGGAAGAGCGTCGGGGCGTCCGCGGAGTCCCGTTGGAGTAGAACGGCTCCGAGGCCTACGTCGCTGGCGTCCGTGCGCAGGACGAAGGGCTGTCCGTGGTTGGGGAGTCGCAGGACTGGCTGTGACGTTAGCTTGTCCTTGAGCTCCTGGAAGGCAGCTTCGCATTGCGGGGTCCAGACGACTCGGTCTGGTGCTGTCTTCCGGGTTAGGCTGGATAGTGGCGCGGCAATCCCGTTGTAGCCGGGTACAAACTTTTGATAAAAGCCACTCAGTCCCAGGAAGGACTGGACATCTTTCTTGGTCTTGGGGCGGGGCGCGTCTCGAAGGCGCTGGACCGTCTTTTCCAGAGGCCGGAGCTGCCCATGGCTGATGGTGTGGCCAAGGAATTCCAGCTCCTGGTATCCGAACTGGCATTTGGTCGGCCGGGCAGTGAGGCCAGCTTTTTTGAGGCGGCGTAAGAGTTGGCGCACCACTCGCAGGTGCTCCTCCCATGTCTCCGTGGCGACGAGTATGTCGTCCATAAAAGAGTGTAGGGACGGACAGTGGAGGGGGTCCAACAGCTTCCGCATCATCGTGCTGAAAATACTTGGGGCATTGTGTAGACCAAACGGCAGAACGTTAAACTCATAGTGGCCGTCCATCGTGCTGAAGGCCAGGTACTGGCGGGATGAAGGGTGCACGGGAATCTGGTAAAAGCCCTTGCTCAGATCCACTCTGGAGAAATATCTGGCGGACTGTAGCTTCGCAAACAAGTCCGTCGGGTCAGACAGGGGTCCGGGTACGAACTGTGTTACGAGATTCAACTGCCGGAAGTCGATACAGAGGCGATGTTCTCCACTGGGCTTCCGTGATAGCACTATACCTGCGCTGTAGGGGGAACGGGAGGGAGCGATGACTCCGGCTTGTAGCAGAGCCTCTACTTCCGTCCTTACTACCTGCTGCTGGGAAAGTGGGACGGGGTATGGTTTCTGTCGGACGGGAGTGGGGTCCGTCAGGGTTAGTTGGACTTCTTCTAGGTCCGTCCTCCCAGGAATGTCGGTGAGGACTTCCCTGTATTCGGCTACGATGGCGCGTAGTTGGCGTTGCTGGCCGGCGGGGAGTGAGGGGTCCAGAGAGACGTCCCGGAACGATTCCTTCCCTTTTAGCGGAAATTCGGCGACGCCGGTCTCTGTGCCATCCACTTCGACGGCCAGCGCGACCGTGAGTAGCGAGTGGGTGTCTGGGGCGGGTGCGGGTTGCTCCAGGTACCGCTTGAGCAAGTTGATGTGGTGGGTCCTGGGCTTTACGCCTACCTCGATGCGATAGGTGGTACGGGAGAGCTTCTCCAGCACCGGGTAGGGTCCCTGCCAAGCTATGTCTAGCTTGTTCGTGCCGCTGGGGAGAAGCAGTAGGACCTGGTCTCCTACCTGTAGTTCTCGGTCCCGGGCGCGGCGATTATGATAGCGGGCTTGTCTCTCTCTCGCCTTCTTCAGGTTGGCGGAGGCGGCTTTCCATGTGGCCTTGAGGGTTTCCTGGAGCCTGGTGACGTATTTCGTGGCGTCGACCGGTGCCTCGTCCAGTTTGGCGTCGGTCCAGCTACGTCGCAGGGCGGCTAGAGGTCCAGAAAGGGGTCTCCCAAAAAGCAACGTGGAAGGCGTGTATCCGGTGGAGGTGTGCGGGGTCTCTCGATACGCGAAGAGCGCTGACGCGACGTAGGTGTCCCACGCCTCTGGCTGTTCGTCGGCGATCTTGCGGATAATCGAGATGAGAGTCCCGTTCAGGCGCTCGACCTGTCCGTTGCTGGCGGGGTGGTAAGGTGGAGTTCGGATATGGCGAATGCGGAGTAGTTGGAAAACTTCCTGCATGAGTTTTCCGGTGAACTGGGACCCGTTGTCGGTCAAGATGTTGTCCGGGAATCCGACTCGTGTGAATATGGTGACGAGCGCGTCGGCGACTCGGGCGGCGTCAATCTTTGGTAGTGGAACGGCTTCACACCACATAGAGCAAGCGTCGACGAGGGTAAGCAGATACTGGTTCCGCTTCTTGGTCCGCGGAAGGGGTCCTACTATGTCGACTGCCACTCGTTGGAAGGGTGTTCCGACGACTACGGTGGGGCTGATAGTAACCGGTACGGTGTGATGGCGGGGCGAGTATCGTTGGCACTGGCGACAGGACTTGACGTAGCGCTTCACGTCTTCTGTCATCCCGGGCCAGTGGTACTGAGCGCTGATGCGTAGAGTGGTGGCTCCTATGCCCATATGTCCACTTAGGGGCATGCTATGGCCAAGTTCCAGGACTTGGGGGCGAAGGGTCGCAGGTACGACGAGTTGAGAATGGTCGTCCTTCTGACGGAAGAGGAGTCCGTCCTCGACGAAAAAGTCCCCGGACTTGGGTGGAGTGCGTGCGGCGGGAAGTTTTCCGTAGCACTTGCGGAGGGTGACGTCGTCTTCTTGGGCCTTCCGGATCTGTTCCGGCATCTGGTTGGGGATCGGGGGTGGTGTCGCGGCTGTTTTCGCCTGGGCGCGCGTCTGGACGGCGGCCATCGACTCCACAGGCTGGGGCGGCATACCCAAGAACACGTAGCGGCATCCTAAAATCAGGTCATACAGGGGCTGGTCCATCACGGCAGCTTGAATGGTGCCCGTGACGTATCGGCTGGTGACTCTGATCCGGGCTATAGGGAGCGTGGTGCTGGGTTGGGACGCGTCGGCCAACTTCAGGGTGATAGTTTCGCCGGTCAGGTCTTGTTCCCTGATGAGCGAGCGGCGGACGACGGCGTCGAAGGTGAGTCCCGTGTCGTATAGACAGTGGGCTGGGCGATCGTTGACAGTCACTTGCTCGGTGACGGCCGGTCGGTCGGTGGGAGTGACGACGGGGGTTACCGGGTTCCCGTCGGGAGTAACTTGGCGTAGGGCCAATACCGTGCCTTGTTTGCGACGCTGGTCGCTGAGGCGGCGAAAACATTTCTCGCGGGTGTGTCCCCGGCGCTGGCAGTAGCCGCAGTAGAGCTCTGTGCTCCGCTTCCCAGGCTCTGCTCGGGGGTTTGGGCGTCCTTTAGGCGGGTGTGGACGGTGGTTCGCTGGCGGGACTGGCCGGCGAGGCTGGTGGCGGGTATCTGGTGACGAGGGTGCGGGGGGATCCCGGCGAGGCTGTCTGTCGTCGGGGTGGGCGGTGAGGTAGCGGTCCGCGACGATGATCAGGTCCTCTAGTCGGGCGGCTCCCTGTTCGGCGGCGAAAGTCCGAAGCTCCGCTGGCATTGTCCCTCGGAGTTGCTCGGCTAGCATCAACTCGAGCAGTCCGTCGTACGTTTTTGGTTCGTCCGTTTGCTCTATCCATTTGTCCCGTAGAGTAGCTAGCCGGTCGGCAAATTGCGTAAACTTCTCCCCTCTCTCTCTCCGGGAGTTCCGGAAATTCTTGCGGTAGTGCTCACCTGAGAGCTCAAAACCATGCAGTAGAGCTTTCTTGAGGGCGGGGTAGTCGCCCTCCTCGGAAGTCGGCGTCTTGGCCAGGATTTCATAGGCCTTCCCCTTAAGGCCATGACTAAGCTTGCGATACCAGTACTGGGGGTCGAGGCTGTTTTCTCCCGCGACTCGTTCGAATCGGGCGAGATATACTTCGATCGATTCGTCTCGTTCGACGAATGGGTCCAGGGGAAAGTTCATCCCCGGAATCGGCGGTGGGATTGCGGATATTCCGGCGCTGGCGGCGAAGCTGGGGGCGATGAGCGAGAAGTCTTCGCTAGCGGGCGATGCGATACCTAGATCGCGGCGATCGCGCTCAAGCTGGAGAAGTGCTTGGCGCCGTTCGAGCTCCTTGTCCTTCCTCTTCTCCTCAAGTGCCGCGACCCTCTCGACCTCCTCCTTCCTCCGTGCGGCGGCTCTCTCCTCCTCTGCTATCCTCTCTTTCGCCTCCTCTCTTCTCCGCTCGGCGGCTCTCTCCTCCTCCGCTATCTTCCGGGCGGCGGCTTTCTCTTCCTCTGCAATCTTCCGGGCGGCGGCCCGTTCTTCCGCGGCGAGGCGCTCCTTCTCCTCCTCTTTCTTCCGGGCGGCGGCCCGTTCTTCCGCGGCGAGGCGCTCCTTCTCCTCCTCTTTCTTCGCCTCTCGCTCCTTAGCCCTCTCTTCCCTCTTCAACTTTTCCTCGGCCACGTCCGCATCTACGTTAGCCAGGACGTAGTCCTTGAGTTCGGTGCCGGCGAGCCCTAAGCTCTCGCCAATACTCTTGTATTTGAGCGCAAGCTCTCCCCAGTCGGCCATGGTAAGGGAGGTGACTTACCCTGAAAAGTCCTAACCGGAATGAGGGGCGCACACAAGGGGGTACACTGACGGAAAACAAGGGGGTGGGCTGAATGAGCTACGATGAAACTGCACAGGGGCGGATACAACACAACACAACCACAAAGACAAAATGCAATCAATCAAAATACAAAAATGAATGCAAAAAAAACCCTTTTCGAGACACCACCATTCGGAAAAGCCAGTAAGGGACCTATGGGGCTATGCTATCTACTACCTAGGCTTAGAGGGCTGGGTCCTATCTATACTGGGCTGGGGTGGAATTTAAGCTAAGTCCTTAGTCTCGTCAAGTTGGGATGGGAACCTAAGTCTTTAGTCTCGTCGGGGTCGCCAAAGTTAATGTCACAAAGAGAGGGGTTGGGGGGATGGGGGTAAGCTCTTAATCTCTCGCGCTGTATTACCTCCTTTGTTGGGCTAATGATGCGATGACATTCAAGAGAATTAAGGCTAGGCCAACTAAATAAATGAGAGGCAGTCAGGGGATAGACGAGAAAGATGGTAGACTACACTAGTTGAGAAATTCAAGTACAAAGGCCAGTCTGGGTAGGTGCAATTTATAACTATTTAGTTTATTTATTCGAAGTGGGTAGTCTAGGTCAAATAATTCTAAAGTGAGTCACTGGTGGATAGCGTCTATATCAGTAGGGAGTAGCTCGGAGATATTCTGGGTGATCGATTTCTGGGGTACTAGTGCTACTGTGGACTGATATCATCACAGGGCAGGAGTGTATCTGTATGGTTCAGAGCCTCACAGATAATCTGGCGAGTGGTGATGCTCGTAGGGTCAGTAACTTAGCTGGTTTAGTGAAGGGCGGCGGTTGATCCAAGATAGTCTGGGTGGTCACTTGACCAGGCTTTAGCGTGGGTTCAGAAGCAATGCGGGTTAGTCGGTCACGCTATGACGCAATGACCACGAGTGCCGATCTTGTGGGAGGTACAGGTGCAGAATTCAGCTTTCGTTGCTAGCTGTCTAGGAGATGATGAAATTCAGAGTAACGCTTCTCGTTGACTCCCTGGGTTGTCAGGGGCCTGCAGCGGGTCAGCGACTTGGAGATGATACAGGGCCGGGGTAATTCGCCCGGTACAGGAGCCCGTCTGTAACGCAATACAGACTCTGTATCAGTGGGGGATAGGTATATCCTGGGTTCAGCGCCTGTGGCGCAATTGCCCATTTCAGATTTCAAATTGGTTGACCGGCCAAGGCTGAGCCGGTGCATATACCAACAGTCAAACAATGCAACTAGGTTTATGGGGCCATAGTGGAGTTTATTGGCAGCCGCTAATATATGATACCTTCGGCGCATTGAGATGGGGATAGTGGCAACAGGGGCGAATATTTATACATTGGGAGCATGGCGGAAAGCAAATGGAATAGGTACAGGGTAAAGGGGTTGTAGGCAAGGGCTGTACTGGGGACTTTAATCTATGTGGAGGGGCAGCATGGCATGGGGTATTTACACATGGGGCTAACATGGAGCATACAAGTATAAATTCAAACATGTCATGGGTCGTATACAAGGTAGAAAATATGTGCAAGGAATAAATACAAGTCACAGCAACACATCAAGGCAAAACTATAAACATGAACATACATATCGACAGGACGTATGGACAGGTTGGGCGAACGACGGGTGATGGGTCTGCTACATGACAAAGAGTAAGTTTCCTCTCTTACCTTGACTCAGACGGGTTGAAGCACACGAGTACTGCGTAGCTCAGAGGTCGCCCGGTGATGGAGACGTGTCTTCGGACAAGTTGTTGGGGCTTCAAGGCTGGGTGGTTTTCGACTGACGCCGAGTCTAACGGTGTGTCAGGCTTTAACAGGGGGTCCCCGAGGGGCGGGGCTTAAGCGAGTGGGCCAGCGAGCCTGTTAGGGATGACTGGTTGTGTGGAAGAAGTCGCTGGCTGTGTGTGAGGAGTGACTGTGGGCAGCCTAGCTCAGAGGTCGATTGTACGCCTCGTCACAAATACAAAGCATTGACATGAGGTGCTACAGAAGACTTCTGGGCATTTCCTATACCCAGCACATCACCAACAACGAAGTCCGATAGACCATCACACAAGCCATTAAACAACACGATGCTCACAGTGGTGAAGAAACGGAAACTCCGATGGTATGGCCATGTCACCAGAGCATCAGGCCTTGCAAAGACCATCCTGCAAGGCACGGTGCAAGGAGGCAGAAGAAGAGGGAGAGAGAAAAAGAGATGGGAGGACTACATTCAAGAATGGACTGGTTTGACACTGAACGAAGCCATGAGGGTTGCTGTGAACAGAGAAAGACGGGGTACGCTGGTTAGACGATCATCTGTGGTGCCCCAACGACCTTTGAGTTATGGGATAGGATAGGATAGGAGAAGGATAGAATACTCATAGGAGAGGAGTTGACCTACTGCCCCGTTTGTTGGTATGGCTCACAATGGTGAAAAGGTTTGAAATGCTTAGACGTGGATACTAAATAAAAGTAATGCTTATTGAATTTTATACATGGGGAAAAATATATATAGATATATATCGAAGCACTCGCAGAGCCGTGAATACTAACCGCAGGCTGGTGCACGCTCTTTATATTTAATGAACCAAGGGAATCAGAGGTTTGTGTTTGTCTGTTTCAAGCTACCATTTCCTGTACATGCACTGTTCAGCTACCTTGCTTTACTCGTGTCCTTCCGTGTCATCGACTCGACGCTACGGACGTGGGGCTCTTTGGGCACCGTGGAGGCCCTGACCACTCAGCATATTCCAAAGAACGCCGTATGGGCCGGGCCTTTCGGGGTCTGTGTTCTGTGTGACTGTGGAGTCTCGCTAGAGATATATTCATCTTGGTTTAAACAAATATTTTTATGTAAGGAAAAAACATATATTCATCTTGTCCTGGCTCTTTTAGTCTGAATTGACTGTCGTTGGACTATGGGCAGAAACGTTGCCAGCATCTTGCGGACAGTTGAGTAAGCTTACCCGTAATTTAACGGTTGTGTTGTGTGTTCGAATCTGTTTGTGCTTCGATTCAATTAACGTGTGCATTGTTGTTTACATATATGTAGCGAAAAGGGAGGCGACTGGTTGAGGCTTGGGAGATAAAATGTCTACCTTGATTTTCTTGGTTAGACTAGCCTTGGGTGGCTCCTGCTTTGCAGAATCCTTTGGGTATGCCATTGGGTTACGCAGGACAAGGCGACACGATATTTGTTCTCCCCGACTGACCATTCGCCTGCTGCTTTTGGTGGCGAGCGGGACCACATTGTCGGCAGGCATTTTATGCAGGTCGGTGGCAGCGACTTTGCAGTAGAGTGCGTGGCACTAGTAGCCGGCAACCCGGTACTCCCAACCACGCTTCACCGCCGTGCAGGGCAAATATTTTTATGTCCCTCTTTTGAGGGATAAAATGAAAATAACAGCTCGGGTGGAGCAATGTTCCCAAGGTCGTGGCCGAGAGATGGGAGTCAAATACTCCGCTCGACTACATATATAAAAATAAAAATTCTCAAATTTGAGCAACTGTGGTTTTTTGGTCTTGGTTCATTAAAAAAAAAAGATTTCTGTCTCTTTTGGCCTATGATGTGAGCAAGTGAAGGGAAGTGTGCCTTAAGATACAGAACGTTAAAAGCACACCCAATGCTTACTTTTACCTTTGTTAAAACAAATCGTATATTATCCTATCTTTTTTATGTTGTTTTTTTTTTCATGATATAATACTTTTATATAGCGCTTTTCCAGCTTAAGAGCTGCTCAAGGCGCTGGTTGATACAGGATCTAACACAAGCCGCCCGAGGCGCCCCTCTGCAGTCTGTGGGCGCATCGTCTGACGGCTAGACCACTGAGCACAATCCTGGGCGACCGGGGATGGGGAGAAGGGACCTAGTGCGTGCTGGATGTATTTGTGTAGCCGGCACTCACCCGTCTAGACATGAGCGTCAGGATCTTTAAAGTCCATGCGATAGAATGCGTGCCTGCACAGACTAGACCTCGGTTTATACTATTTTCTTCTTCTTCTCCATCCTCAATTTAAGGGCATTAAAGACAAAAGTTATAATACAGTAAAGTAAGAGTAGCCATGACAGGACAATATACACGGCAAATAATTATTTACAAATCAAGCAAAACATTGAAGTGGCATCAATGACGTGTTTATTCGGGTCTGATTGATTTAAAATGGCACGCTCTGGTATTGCGCATTAACACCTTACACTAAGTAAACTTAGAGTGATAACAGTGTCGATGTATGCAAATGCAAGACAACGGGTGTCTACCGACATGTACATGTAAGTAACGTGTACATGTTTAAATGCTTCACTGATGATATTAGCGCAATGCGCTTGTATGACGCGCACATCCATGCAACTTTACGAGCTCAGGGTGTTTTTAAACAAGACGATTATAAACTTACGTCAGCAATTTAATCTTACAGCACGCATTTACGCAGATGGGGCGGCATAAGCGCTTGAGTAAATAAAATAACACAGAAATCAAATTGGGCGGTTAAATAAACTACAACTACACATACGAGAAAAGAAAATAAAGGAAAAGAAACGTACTTTGTAGCAAAGAAACTGAATATTCGCTTTTGAAAATATAAATGAAAACTGCCGAAATGGAAAAGGAAAGTAAAAAGGCAGAAAACAACAGGGAAAATAAGAAAACAAGCAGCAGTGAAGTGGTCTAAAAATGGTACAAGAAGAGAAGGAGAAAGGAGACAGACAGAAAGAAGTAAAGAAATATTATCGTCGTCGTCGTCATCATCATCATCATCATCATCATCATCATCATCATCATCATCATCATCATCATCATCATCATCATCGACGTCATCACCATCATCGTAATCATTAAGTGCAATAATTCTATATATCCTACTTGTTGAATTATTAAAAAGAAAAGAGTAAACATACGGACTGATACTTAATAAAAGCGAAGAATCTAGACTTCTTTTTTTTTAAAAGAAAAAAATAATTCTAACATTTAAATTCGACAGAAGCAAAAAGCGTAATATTTAATGATACAGCGAAAGAAAACTAAATTAGGTTAATTAATTCATTTATTTATTTTAAATTACCTAAATATAAAAAGCACAGGTTTAAACAAATAATCATCTTGCGCCTGTGGGGAATTTTGCCCTCAGTCAATCGCACCTTTCTCGAACAACACCGAAAATGGCGGTCGTGTGGTAGTAAACATGGGCACAAAGTCAGCCTATATTTCAGGTTCACGTGTTCTACGTCCAATGAATTCTTTTTCGAATATAACCTCAACGACTGAAAGATGGGGGAAAATAAAAGGTGAGTTCCTATGCAACATTAGTTCATCGTTCTGAACATTTAACGCACACGTTTGAGTCATTCTGTGTAGGGCCTACGCGTCTTTGCAGTAGGCCTACTAATAATTATTGTTTACAGGTCTACTTCTGCTTGATTTCAAATGGTTATGGATACTTGAGCACGATTGAAAGGTGAGCTCGGAAGGAAAATGACAAACCCAACTAAATTCTTATTCTGCTGTTGTTTCTTTTCCAACGGGAACGTCTTAGCAATTCTAACAGGTGGATGGAAAGTGTCACATGTGTTTGCATTGTGTCAACTTAGTCACGGGTAAGCACGTGCCTTTTCCACCTCCTCCAGCTATACTGCGACTACTGCTTCTGCTTCTGCGACGACTACTTCTACTGCTGCTGCCTGCATCTTCACTACTGATTTTGTTCTTGTTGAACTGGTTATTGTCATTGTTTGTATGTAGATTATAGTCACACGACACTTTCGCATATAGGTGACTACTGGACCGATTTATACTGACACCAGCGGGCCAGTTGTTGGTAAAGGGGAAAATAATATGATCACACGTTGACCAATCCGGGATTCGAACCAGCGACCTTTCGGTTACTAGCAAGACGCTCTTACCAACTGAGCTACCCGGCCCCACTTATTGTCATTATACACAACCACTAAAACTTGACTGGAGTTGTGTTAGTCAACCCCTATTGTGATGATTCTGGTGTTGAAGATGTTTCATTGTAGAGGAGATATAAACACACGACAACAACAGCACCCTCCCAATAATAATAATAATAATAATAATAATAATAATAATAATAATAATAATAATAATAATAATAATAATAATTCTTTATTACCATAGCAACAATACACGGACGACAGATCCTACATAACTGCACTCAGCACGCGCTAGGACCCTTTTCCTCATATCCCTGTTCACCCAGACTCTCGCTCGGTTGTCTTGGCGGCAGACGATGCTCCTAAGGTAGCAAGTGCCCGTCCTATCTCACTTTTAAGCTGCATCGGAAAAATCCTTGAACGTTGTATCCATATCCATTTGTATTCATTTTTTAACAATAACAATATTTTAACTCAACCTCAGTCTGGATTTATACATGGCGATTCTACTATTAGTCAACTAATTTTTATTTATAATGACATATGCTTGGCCTATAACAACGGAACAACAAACCAATCTCTCTATTTCGATATATCCAAAGCTATTGATAGAGTATGGCACTGTCACGTGGAGTTTATGGGCTCTGCACAATGGAATTATGGACCCTCACGTTTATTCGGTGGGAACTGCTAGTAAGTCACCCTATGAATTACTTTAATAAATTTATTTGTTTAGCTCGTTCTGTGTTAAGGTTGGGGTACAGAAATAGATAGAAAAATGGTAAAAGATACTGTCACACTAGCTTTCACACGGCTATGAATCATATGTAGACCAGCCCCTTGATAACAGTTAAAATCACACATTTATTTCTTCTACTCTATACAAGATTCTCTAAGTACTAATCTAACTTAAAAAGTCTCTTTCAATGCAAATAGTTCGATCGCTGATAGTCTATGCAGCTGTTCTATCTTCATCGGGCACTTGCTAGTATATCTCATGTAGATTTGGACTACTGTGGTCCGTTTTACAGTTTCTGAAGAGTTGGACTACTGTGGTCCTGTTTCCGATCAGTTTAAGTGCACCTATGTTGTTACACTTAACTGCTAGGTGGTGCGGTCGAAGTCCTTCTGTGAGGTAGCTTCAGGTGCACCTGTGTAGTTGGGTTCCCTTGCCACGCTGTGGGGTCTTGTAGGGTGTGATCCAGGGTAACTCTCTCCGACCTGTGCGGTAGAGGTTACGCAGACAACTCGTCGTTTCTGTGGAGTTGTGCGCACGGGATAGCTCGGGATAGCTCGCCTGCTCGTCTGTAATATAAGAGACGAAATTCTGCACAACCCTGAATAATCGGTTTGTGCAGAGCGTCTCACTGAAAGCCAAGTAGCCCTCAGTGATAGCTCCACATCTCTATACATAAGCGACGAACATTCTGCTACTTCCGGGTTCCCCTGGAATCTCACTCTAAATTCCTATACATACATAAATATAAATCGTGTCTAACTATACACATACAGAATTAATAATAATATAAACATTCAGTGGTACAGCCACTGGTCTGCAAACATACATATAAGTTAAACAACAGTGGTTCCGTACGGGATGCAACATGGCGGCGTAACCGGTCGTGTTTCGCCTCGTGGTCGGCTCTTCCACGTGGTACGGCAAATTCGGATTAATAATTCACATTTATGCATAGCAAATTCCACAAACATAATTGCAACAATAATATAAATATATCACGATGAAACAGAAGGGTGTTCATTTACCTGTCTGACAAGTTCAGGCCCGTTGGCGACTTAATAGAATTCTAAGATTCCTAAGTCCTGCTTCCTGGTCTATGTGTGGAGAGATTTCTCTGCCAGCTTTCTAGCTGTTAACACTTCGGTGTATTACTCCCAACTGACCAAAACTGTGCGTGGTTTGGACCCAGTCAAACTGGCTCCAACCACTTTGCCTAAGCTCTCCCATTGGTTCCAACGGTCCGATTCAAAACTCAAGTGCTGACGTCACTGCGCTGTGTGTGTGGCTCAGGCTCGCAGTGTGCTGTAATTTAATTGCTTGATGTGTACTACACTGACTCTCTACTGTTACAATGACTACACATACTGAATAGTCAATGAGCAGAGTTAAAACTAGCCAATTCGTGACAGGCTCCCTCAACTGAAAAAAGGCGATGACTACTGGATTCGACCTTTTTCTACTACAGAGCCTAGTTTAACACTGCACTATCCTAGGGTCCTATTTACAAACTAATTTGGTTGCTCTACCTGAGCTGCAATGCTGTGCCAGGTAGCTATGGACACTAGTGACAGGGTATTACTGGGCGGGGACGAATTCTGGTGCTGTGGCCCTTAGTTGTGTTGGGTGGGCGACAGCTGCTGTGTCCTCCACGAGATGGCGACTGAGGTAGTCGGCTCCGTGGTTCTCTTTGCCGGGGATGTACTCGATTTGGAATGAGTACGCTTGAAGGGTGAGTGCCCATCTCATCAGGCGAGAGTTCAAGGATTTGGAGGCTGCCAGGAACGATAGTGGTTGGTGGTCCACCTGAACTGTGAAGTGTGTCCCATACAGGTAGAGTTGAAATTTCTGTATGGCCCAGACTAGTCCAAGACATTCTTTCTCCGACGTGGCGTAGTGGGTCTCGGCGGGTCTCAATTTTCTGCTGGCGTAGGCGACAGGGAATAGCGTCTCTGCATTCTTGGGGTCGCGCTGTAGCAGTACTGCTCCGAGGCCTAAGTCGCTTGCGTCGGTGCGTAGAACGAATGGCTGAGTCAAATCGGGTAGGTGGAGCACTGGCGCCGATGTCATTCTGTCCTTGAGTGTTTGGAATGCTGTCTCGCATTCGGCTGTCCATACTACTTTGTCCGGGGCGATTTTCCGGGTTCCATTTGTCAGTGGCACGGCGATGCTGTTGTAGTTGGGGATGAACTTCTGGTAGAAGCCGCAGAGTCCTAGAAATGACTGCACTTCCTTCTTTGTCTTGGGCCTAGGAGCGTCGAGTAGGCGTTTCACTGTCTTTTCTACCGGTCGCAGGCTTCCTTGACTGATGGTGTGTCCCAGAAATTCTAGTTCTGTGAATCCAATCTGACATTTGGTGGGTCTTGCCGTCAATCCCGTGTCTCTGAGGCGGGCGAGCAGTTGATGTAGGAGCGTGACATGTTCCTCCCACGTAGGCGTTGCGATGAGGATGTCGTCCATAAACGAATGTAGGTGCACGCTGCTCAGGGGTGCCAGGAGTTTTCGCATCATGGCGCTGAAGATGCTGGGTGCGTTGTGGAGTCCGAATGGAAGCACGTTGAATTCGAAGTGTCCTTCCATAGTGCTGAAAGCTAGGTACTTTCGGACTTGCGGTTGCACTGGTATCTGGTAGTATCCTTTGCTGAGGTCGATGCGTGAGAAGTACTTCGCTCGCTGTAGCTTGGCAAATAGGTCTGTCTGGTCCGGGAGTGGCTCTGGCTGGAACTGCGTTACCGCATTCAGGAGTCTGAAGTCGATGCACAGTCGATGCTCTCCGTTGGGTTTTCGCAACAATACCGTGCCTGCGCTGTAGGGTGAGGTAGACTCTGAGATGATTCCGGCTGCCAGTAAGGTGTCTATCTCTTCCTTGATGGCTCGCTGCTGAGACAGTGGCATCGGGTAGAGCTTCTGGCGGACGGGTGTTGGGTCGGTCACCGTTAAGGTTACTTCGACGAGGTCTGTCCTCCCTGGTCGGTCTGTGAGCACAGTCTGATGTTGTCGAATGACCTGTAGTACTTGCTGTTGCTGTTTAGCGGCTAGGTCTCCGTTGAGTATCACGTCTTTGTAGGTTTCTTTGGAGTGCAGGGGGTACTCTACTGCATTGGTCTCCATGCTTTCTCCTTCTTCCGCGATGGCGATGGCTAACAAGTTGTGAGTGCTGGGTGTCGCTGGTCGGTCCGTGTACTTCTTGAGGAGATTGATGTGGTGGTATCGGGCTCTCCCGTTCACCTCTACTTGGTAGACTGTCTTGGATTTCTTGGCAGTCACCCGGTACGGTCCTCTCCAAGCGATGTCCAGCTTGTTGGTCCCACTTGGAAGTAAGAGTAGCACTTGATCGCCGACTTGCAGTTCTCTGCCCTTCGCGTGGCGGTTGTAGTACTTCGCCTGACGGGCTCTTGCCTTCTTCAGTGCTTCACCAGCTTTCTTCCACGTTGCTTTGAGGGTTTCCTGCAGGTCTGCGACGTACTTGGTGGCACCTCTTGGTGTGTCGTCTATCTTGGCTTCCGTCCAACTTCTGCGTAGGGCTTCTAGCGGTCCTGCTAGCGGTCTGCCGAATAGCAATGTTGACGGGGTGTAGCCTGTGGCTGCATGGGGCGTTTCTCTGTATGCGAACAGTGCCGCATTCACGTAGGTGTCCCACGCTTCTGGATTGTCGTCGGCGACTTTCCTGAGTATGGTGAGAAGGGTTCCATTCAGTCTTTCTACTTGTCCGTTGCTGGCTGGGTGGTATGGTGGTGTGCGAATGTGATGAACTTGTATCAACTCGAACACGTCTTGCATCAGGCGGCCGGTGAACTGAGATCCGTTGTCCGTTCTAATGCTGTCCGGGAATCCGACTCTGGTAAAGATGGCGATGAGTGCATCTGCAATCTTCTTGGTGTCTATCGCTGGCAACGGGACTGCTTCGCACCACATCGTACATGCGTCGACGAGTGTGAGTAGAAATCTGTTCCGCTTCTTGGTCATGGGCAGTGGTCCTACTATGTCTACTGAGACTTGCTGGAATGGCACGCCGACTACTACCGATGGTCCTAAGGTAACTGGTACGGTGTGATGTCGCGGGGAATATCGTTGACATTGGTGGCAAGATTTCACGTAGCGCTTGACATCCTCCGTGATTCCTGGCCAATAGTAGTGTGCGCTGATTCTCTGCACTGTGGCTCCAATTCCCATGTGTCCGCTGAGTGGCATGCTGTGGCCTAATTCTAGTACTTGGGCTCGAAGGGTGGCTGGTAGTACTAGTTGGGTGTGATCTCCATCTCCTTGTCGATGTAGAACTCCCTCTTCCATGTAGAAGTCTCCCTTGTGCGGGGGTGTGTGCGCCTTGGGTAGCTTCTGGAAGCACTTCGCTATCGAGGTGTCTTCTTTCTGTGCTGTTTTGATCTCTTCGAGTCCTGGATTCGGAGCGAACTCGGGCTGGGGTGGTTGGGTTTTAGCTTGGGCCCTGGTTTGCACTGCAGCTATCTCTACAGTTTTGGGGGGCGTGCCTAAGAACACATACCTACAACCTAGCACTAGATCATACAGGGGTTTCTGTAAAACAGCTGCTTGGATTCGTCCTGTGACGTACCTACTCTCTACTTCTATCCAAGCTATTGGGCAAGTAGTCGTCGGTTTCGTCAAGTCTGCTCCTTGTAAGTCGACTGTCTTGTCCGTCAAGTCCGCGCGCGATACAAGAGCTTCGCTAACTATCGCGTCGTATGATAGACCTGTGTCATACAGACAGTTCGCTTCTTTTCCGTTGACCTTGACCGTGTCTGTCACCGATGGGTGATCTCCGATTGTGTGTGGCTTGTTACCGCTACTTTGAGTTAGAACTCTGTGCGCTGGCCGGCTTTCGCGCTCTTCCCTACGTTGTGCGGCCAACTTGAAACATTCTGCGGTGGAGTGATTGTTTCTATTGCAGAACGAGCAATACCGTCTCTGTTCTGCGGGACCTCTTTTCCCGAATTCCGTGTTGGGTCCTTTATTTTGCCCAGGTCTGGGGTTATTCGGCTTATTCGCGGTGCGCTCTTCCCGGTTAGGGCTTCGTTTCTGTGCCTCTTTCCCGTTAGGCTTTAGGTCTCGCCTGAAGCTCTTGGCTTCTCCGTGGGCGGCCACGTACCTATCTGCGACCTTGACCAGATCTTCCAGTCTTTCCGCGCCCTGCTCTACTGAGAATGTTCTCAGCTCGGGGGTCATGGTTTCCCGTAGCTGTTCCCATACTAACAGTTCTGTCAGTCCATCATACGTCTTAGCCGTGGCTGACTGGCTAATCCACTTATCCAGCATTGTGGACAACCGATCCGCGAACTGCGCATAGCTCTCTCCTTTCACTCTCCGGTTGGTGCGGAATTTTTGCCGGTAGCATTCTCCTGTTAGTTCGAATCCCGTTAGTAGTGCCTCTTTTACTTTGTGATAGTCAGTCACTCTGTCAGTCGGTAGCTTACTGTAGATGTCATAAGCCTTTCCTCTAAGCCCTTGACTAAGCTTAAAAGACCAATGAGTGGGATCTAGTTTATACTCTGTTGCTAGACGCTCAAACCTAGTCAGATAGAGATCTAGACCTTCTTCTCTCTCATTGAATGTCCCCAGTGGAAATGACATTCCTTGTACAGGGTTGGATGCTACCTCTAGCTGATCTGAGTGGGAAGGGGTTGAGGAAGAACTTGAAGCTCCTGATCCCAATCTTCTTAGCTCTAACTCATGCTGTCTTTCTTTTTCCTTTTCTTCCCTCTCTTTTTCTTTTTCTGCCCTCTCTTTTTCTTTTTCTGCTCGCTCATAATCCCACCTCCTAACTTCTGCTTCTCTCTCTGCTGCTACCTTCTTCTGTTCTGCTTCTAGCTCTAGTTTCTTCTGCTCTGCTTCTAATTCTAGTTTCTTCTGCTCTCTTGCTGCTTCTAGTTCTAATTTCTTTTGCTCTGCTTCTAATTCTGCTTTTCTCTGTTCTGCTTCAAGTTTCTTCTGTTCTCTCTCTGCTGCTCTCTCTGCCTTAGCCTCCTGTTTCTCTACCTCTGCATTTATATACGCAATTAGGTCTCCCCCTGCTAAGTGTAAAGCTTCTCCTAGTTCCTTGAAACGCAATCTCAAGGCCACTGGGTCCGACATTGCCAAACGTGTCTATGAACAACCTCTGAATCAAGTGGAATACCAAAACACTAGCAATATTGCAATTCAATAACAACAATGCAAAGACCATAAAATTTGCAATCAATAATAGAATAAAACAAGAGTCAAATGGCATACAACAGTTATTTAAGCAAAACCTGCAAAAGAACAATGCAACATACAGGCACAAAAATAATTGAAGCAAAAAAGTTTTTAACTAAAGAATAGTGCACCACAACTGATCAGTGTTATACCCTTACACTATTCTAAGTTATTCTACTTCTACTGTTATCTACTTTTATTGTACTTAGGTCCGGTTATACCCAATTCCTATTATACACAGATCCTAGCTAGGCTCGCCAATTAAAGTGTCACGTGGAGTTTATGGGCTCTGCACAATGGAATTATGGACCCTCACGTTTATTCGGTGGGAACTGCTAGTAAGTCACCCTATGAATTACTTTAATAAATTTATTTGTTTAGCTCGTTCTGTGTTAAGGTTGGGGTACAGAAATAGATAGAAAAATGGTAAAAGATACTGTCACACTAGCTTTCACACGGCTATGAATCATATGTAGACCAGCCCCTTGATAACAGTTAAAATCACACATTTATTTCTTCTACTCTATACAAGATTCTCTAAGTACTAATCTAACTTAAAAAGTCTCTTTCAATGCAAATAGTTCGATCGCTGATAGTCTATGCAGCTGTTCTATCTTCATCGGGCACTTGCTAGTATATCTCATGTAGATTTGGACTACTGTGGTCCGTTTTACAGTTTCTGAAGAGTTGGACTACTGTGGTCCTGTTTCCGATCAGTTTAAGTGCACCTATGTTGTTACACTTAACTGCTAGGTGGTGCGGTCGAAGTCCTTCTGTGAGGTAGCTTCAGGTGCACCTGTGTAGTTGGGTTCCCTTGCCACGCTGTGGGGTCTTGTAGGGTGTGATCCAGGGTAACTCTCTCCGACCTGTGCGGTAGAGGTTACGCAGACAACTCGTCGTTTCTGTGGAGTTGTGCGCACGGGATAGCTCGGGATAGCTCGCCTGCTCGTCTGTAATATAAGAGACGAAATTCTGCACAACCCTGAATAATCGGTTTGTGCAGAGCGTCTCACTGAAAGCCAAGTAGCCCTCAGTGATAGCTCCACATCTCTATACATAAGCGACGAACATTCTGCTACTTCCGGGTTCCCCTGGAATCTCACTCTAAATTCCTATACATACATAAATATAAATCGTGTCTAACTATACACATACAGAATTAATAATAATATAAACATTCAGTGGTACAGCCACTGGTCTGCAAACATACATATAAGTTAAACAACAGTGGTTCCGTACGGGATGCAACATGGCGGCGTAACCGGTCGTGTTTCGCCTCGTGGTCGGCTCTTCCACGTGGTACGGCAAATTCGGATTAATAATTCACATTTATGCATAGCAAATTCCACAAACATAATTGCAACAATAATATAAATATATCACGATGAAACAGAAGGGTGTTCATTTACCTGTCTGACAAGTTCAGGCCCGTTGGCGACTTAATAGAATTCTAAGATTCCTAAGTCCTGCTTCCTGGTCTATGTGTGGAGAGATTTCTCTGCCAGCTTTCTAGCTGTTAACACTTCGGTGTATTACTCCCAACTGACCAAAACTGTGCGTGGTTTGGACCCAGTCAAACTGGCTCCAACCACTTTGCCTAAGCTCTCCCATTGGTTCCAACGGTCCGATTCAAAACTCAAGTGCTGACGTCACTGCGCTGTGTGTGTGGCTCAGGCTCGCAGTGTGCTGTAATTTAATTGCTTGATGTGTACTACACTGACTCTCTACTGTTACAATGACTACACATACTGAATAGTCAATGAGCAGAGTTAAAACTAGCCAATTCGTGACAGGCACAAGGGATTATTAGCTAAACTAGCAGCAATAGGTATAAGAGGCAAACTTCTTCAATTTTTTTGTTGATTATCTTAACAACCGTAGACAAACCGTCGTCATCAAAGACAGTAAATCAACCTACAAACCCATCTACGCAGGCGTACCTCAAGGGTCTGTCTTGGGACCTTTATTATTCCTTGTATACATTAATGATATCGTTGTAAACATTGAATCCATCATCAAACTCTTTGCTGGTGACACTAGCATATCTCTAGCCCTAAAAAACCTTGACATTCGAGCCGAAATTCAAAATTCAGACCTAGAGAAAATTAGTAATTGGGCTAAAAAATGGAAAGTAAATTTCAACGAACAAAAAAACCCGAACTCTTAACCTTGAAACGTGACACATTGCCAAACTATCCTCTAACATTTAACAGCACGACTTTGTCTGAAACTGATCACCATAAACATCTAGGCCTGACATTGCAAAACAATATTGTAAGTGGGATATACACATAAATAGCATAATTAAGAAGGTAACTCTTCTATTGACATGCTTACGGTCATACAAATACAAACTGTGCATAAAAGCTCTCGAGGCCATATACAAGTCCTTCGTTTTACATGGCGATGTAATATGGGACAATTGTACTGACACTCAAGCTACTTCACTTGAAAAACTTCACCTGAAAGGGATTAGAATAATTGTAGGGGCAGTAAAGGGAACTAGCCATGAATCCTTGTACAGAGAATCAGGGCTCTGCCCTTTGAAAGAAAGACGTAGGCGGCACAAACTACTTACCTTCCATAAAATGGTCAATGAGCGCTGTCCTGAGTATCTCTCTGACTTGGTCCCACCGCTTGTCTCGTCAGTTAAATCTTACCACCGTCGAAGGCCTTTCGAGCGTAGAGCCCCCGCACACAAAATTGACATCTACAAAAACTCCTTTATCCCCTCTTCTATTATTACGTGGAATGAGCTCCCTGAAGAAATTCAAGTCAATCCGTCAGTCAGCCTATTTAAATGACATCTCTCCAAAGACGACTCTGTGGTCCCGCCGTTTTATTATTATGGTGCACGACAACAACAAATTATCCATTGCAGGCTTCGGCTGGGTGTAAGCAACCTTAACTACGATATATATCGTCGCCATTTGATAGATGATCCGGTTTGCCGTTGCGGACACCCGACCGAAACGTCTGAACACTTCCTGCTTTTTTGTCCTTTGTTTGACGATGCCCGTATTCAAACGATTGGTCTTCTTGATCCTATCCTCAAGGAAGTTAATACCTTACTCTTTGGAAATGCAGAATTGTCATTGCAAGAAAATGCCAAGACGTTTTCAACTGTTCACACATTTTTACTTTCATGTAACCGCTTCTGACCGCATATTATATTATATTGTATTATATTATAGTTTATTTTCATATTTTATTTTCAATGACTTTCCACACACGCTCTCTAACTTTGTATAACTCTCACGCACCCGCACACGCCCCTATCGGTATAACTCTCTCGCACCCGCCCCTCTCAGTCCACGCCCCCAAACCACTCTCCCCCACCACTACCCCCCCCCCCTATTTTTTTTCTCTTCCCCCTTGGAAAATTTTTTTTCGTCTAAAATTTTCTTTTCTTTTTATAAAAATTTCTTTGTTCTATTTCTTGTATTTTTATCAATGTTCTGTTGTTGTTTCCTGTCGTCCGCCAGTGATATTTTGACACATTATTATTATTTGGGTAGCACTTATTTAAGCCTTGTGCTTTTGTGCGCACTGATGTTTTGCCTTGAATTAATATCTAGTTTGTTGAATAAAATTTTTGTTAAAGAAAAAAAAGTGGGCGGCCTGAGTTAGATCCTGTATCGGCCAGCGCTTTGTGCAGCTCTTGAGCTACATAAGTGCTATATAACGATCAAGTAAAGATTAAATAAATAACCAATGTTATTTCTGAGCAACAATCCTCTTCGTTAGCCTATATTGAAATAAAATTATTTAAGCTTACCTCCACCATTCTCGTCATCATTGTACATTAGTAATAGCTTCAGTGTCATCGTCTTCTTTGTCCGGGTTATCATCATATTCGTCATCGTCATCCTCCTCCTCCTCATCATCATCGTCCTCATCATTATTTTTGTCGCCGTCCGTTGTTGTCATGGAATCATCAAACTCGATACCAAGAAATATGCAAACATGAAACCAGATGTTTTTCATTTAATATGTTGTTTATTGGTTATTTTATATTTTCCGACGCGTGGCGAAAGAATGAAACAAACAAAAAAAAGGTTGTTAACTTCTGCTTAAAGTAGAAGAAGAAAATGATGATGATGATGATGATGATGATGATGATGATGATGATGATGATGATGATGATGATGATGATGATGATGATGATGATGGGAGGAGGAGGAGGAGGAAAAAGAAAGGTAAATAAGAAGATGACAATAAGAGGAGGAAGACAAAAAGAAAACAACAAAAACAGTTGGCTTCTGATGACCCGGACAAAGTAGACGATGACACTGAAGCTATTACTGATGTACAATAATGACGAGAATGGTGGAGATAAGCATAAATAATTCTAGCAACTCTTTGATAGAGTCTGGCACAACGTTTTTGCACAAAGATTAAACTCTTCAGGGCTTTGGTATGAGGAGCTGTATGAGTAAAAAATGCTATAAATAACATTTAATGTATATAATGCGAGAGCTGAACCTTGACAGTAGAACTTGAGAAACGTATTCCAGCCTTTGAAATGATGTGCTACCGCAGAATGCTGCTTATCGCCTCAAGACCAATGAGTACGTCAGGAATCTGAGGTCATGCCGTTTGCGGGCTCACCGGAATCACTCCTTGCCATTGTGAAGAGGCGGAATTTGGCGGGTTTTGGTCACTTCACGAGGCACGACACCCTTGCAGAGGAAGGCAAAGAAAGAACTGGATAGATGATGTCAAAACATGGACGGCGCTGGACATGTCATGTCTCCTGACAACAGCAACAAATTGACTGAAAACTCCGCGACATTTCTCTTGTCTCCCCAACGTTTCCTGACAGGCTGAGGGATTAGTTTGATAAATGAAGCCACTAGAGCTAGAACTTGGTGTTTATGTTTTGTGATGTATGATGTTGACTTTGCATGTAGGCAAATTGTTTTTGGTGTGTGCAGGTGTGGTGTTGCTAATGACAACGGGAAAACTAAGCCACACATGTCTCCCCATACGGTGAATGCTGTCCTGGCCTTATCATCATAAGCGTCACCACCCGCACAGCAAGTTCGCGCCATGTCACCTTCATCCATAGGTCCTTTCTTGTTCCCAAGTGCTGACTGTTATCGCCTTTAGCCTTATCATCGTCGTTATTGCTTTCAACAGAAATAGTACCGCCTCTTAATAACTCTTATGTGCTGGAGTGCCTCAGGGAAAGCTTGTGTACCTGGCATGCACGCGAACCGAGGTCGATTCCCGCATGCAAGTCTTTTGAAATGCATTTGTAGACTTTATCCTCTGTCCATGCCCATCCCGCCTCTCTACGGAACGTCCTTCTGTAAGCAGTGCCGATGGACGCTAATCCCCCGTTGGGGTGCCGGGGGTTTCAGTATAAATAGTATCCCCACTTTCTGGAAATTTAGTGCTTTAAATTCCCACTGTCGCTGTCTTTCTCCTTTGTTCTTTCTCATTCTTGCTCTGTTCTATCAATCTGCTATATTATCTTCTTCGCTAGACCAGTCACCTACCTTTTTTCTTGAAAAGTCTTCCGGGACAAGACTCCTTATTTGTGTTTGAGGTCTGTTGGATCAGGTTGGGAATATTGGACGCTTTCTGCCAGGTGGTCACTAGGGCTTCCTATGATGCTATTACTTAGCAATGTAGGCATTTTATATGTATGCGTTTTGTTAATAATTTATAATGATGTTTGTATTCTATTTTGTTTTTGTAAACGGAGGTTCGATAAATTAGAGTATAGCCTCAGCGTCCCCTGCGTGGGATGTCTTTATTGTAAAGTTACTGGCTGGTGGAGAGCTTTCAGTTTTACCACTAGGGTTGTTTCTGCAGATCTTTTATGCGGATCAGGGGTTGTCCGGTCCTGATTTGGCTCGGAAGAGTCCGCTGGACCTAAAGCAATAATCATGTAAAGTAATGTAATGATGGACGCCAATGCCGCCAGGGATGTTTATGGTCTGTGAGCTGCTCTGTTTAAGGATAGGGACCGGGCAGTTTAGTGGTTATAGGCCTAGTATATCTTTACATTAGAAGAGGGTGGTGGGTCCTGTTGTCCCTCGTCTTGGGAGTGATGGGAAGGGGGTGGGGTGGGGTGGAGAGAGGTAATGGAGAGGGTTAATGGGGAAATGTAGTGGAGAGGGAGGGTTATTGGGGAATTTTGAAAGGGTGGTTACATCTGTGTGTGTGCCTCTTTAGCCAGTTGCCTTTATAGCCACACCCTTATGTTTTAATGTTGCACAAACCACAACGCAAACTTAAAAAAATCTAAGCTCGATTCTATCCATTTCATATTCAAAAGTCGAAGTATTGACGTTCACAGCCCTGTCACTATCACCGCCAACAATCAGAACTGTCATCGATGATCTTCTTCACCGTTTCCATCCTGGCCGTTGTGTTATGGGGTACGATTGAGGGTGTGGCAAAGGCTACGGACTATCCTATCCTATCCTATCCCATAACCCGAAGGTCGTAGGGGCACCACAGATGATCGTTTAACCAGCATACTCCATCTTTCTCTGTCCTCAGCAGCCCTCATGGCTTCGCTCAGTGTCAAACCAGTCCATTCTCGAATGTTGTCCTCCCACCTCTTTTTCGGTCTCCCCCTTCTTCTACCTCCTTGCACTGTGCCTTGCAGAATGGTCTTTGCAAGGCCTGCTATATTTACGGACTGCTATATTTATTTTTGTCTTATTATTTACTTCATCATCATTTTATTGTATTTCACTTACTCCACCATCACCCCCGTTGGGGTGCCGGGGGTTTTAGTATAAATAGTATCCCCACTTTCTGGAAATTTAGTGCTTTAAATTCCCACTGTCGCTGTCTTTCTCATTTGCTCTTTCTTATTCCTGCTCTGTTCTATCAATCTGCTATACTATCTTCTTCTTCGCTAGACCAGTCATCTACCTTTTTTCTTGAAAACTCTTCCGGGACAAGACTCCTTATTTGTGTATGAGGTCTGTTGGATCAGCTTGGGAATATTGGACGCTTTCTGCCAGGTGGTCACTAGGGCTTCCTATGTTGTCCGGTCCTGATTTGGCTCGGAAGAGTCCGCTGGACCTAAAGCAATAATCATGTAATGTAATGTACTCCACCATCAATATTAAAAACATCGTCTGTTGTATTTTGCGCATGCTTTTTTGTTCTTTAATACTGCCTAAGGCATGTATATGCGTGCGTGCGTGTGTCTGTGTGAGAGGGGTGTAGGTCTGGTAAAAGGCAGTGAGGAGGAATAGGAGGCACGACCAGCTCAACATGTGTGCGCGTGTTGTATGCATGTTGTACTTCTGTGTTTGTCATTTATCAACTTCATTATCAGCGGCTTCATCATCATCATCGTCATCATCTTCGTCGTTTTTGTCATCGCAAAGTTTCATTCTTATCTCTTATTTGTGTGAAGATACTATTTTAAAAGTATAATTTTATTGTATATTTACGGTTTTTGGTGCTAGTGGGGTATGAGAGTTGATGATGATGATGATGATGACGTCTTGCGTAGCGCAGGTATCCGCGGATGAAGTTCGTGATTTTAAGTGTAGTGGGTGTGGTTTTGATTGATGCAGGAACATTATTTAGTTTTGAGATAATCATCATCACTGACGTTATTATAATGAGCACCATCATTCTCTTTCAACATCCTTCTCACCGTCAGAAAGACTGACACAGAAAAGTTGAAACATTTTAAAAATCGGTGGACACAAGTGTTGGTCATCCTTCACTAACACACTCGCTCTCTCTCTCTCTCTCTCTCTCTCTCTCTCTCTCTCTCTCTCTCTCTCTCTCTCTCTCTCTCTCACCAAAGGCCATTCTTTAGTTCACGATTCCAAACTTTATTAATCTCTGTTTTACATACAAACGTGCACAACATTGGTAATAGAATCGGGTAGAAGGGTATGCACTTAGGAGAGCGTGGTGTAGGATATTACAAGGAAGCTAGTTGGGAAAGGGGAGGTTGGATGAAGGTTCTATTGTGTGGAACAAGGGACGAAGGGGTGCGGTCAGTCGGGTTGAAGGGAGAATATACTGCGTGTTTTTTTTTTAAATTTACAGTATATCCAAAAGTACTTGGGGTGGGGAGGGAGGGGGAGGCGGGGAGAGAGAGAGAGAGAGAGAGAGAGGCCGGGTAGAGGGAGAAGATGAAGAGGAAGAAGAAGAGAGGTGTGTAGGCCTAAAGAGTGACAGAACGAATCGTAATTACAGCAGAAATATTTCAATGTCGCTTTTATGATACTGTAATTTCTTGATATTTATATTACATTCCCATATATACAAAATTGGAATAACTATGGTTTGCTTTGTAAATCACTTTGATCTGTAGACAAATTAGAATTACAACATTACAGGTAACAGTCGAGCGATCTCGCCCAAGTTCATACAAGACTTCGGTGAAATCGTCCGCCTGTTGTTATTATTTTTTTTAGTGCACGTTTTTTGAGAGTTATATTTGTTAGAAATCAATGATAAATTGGAGTGCCTTGTTAGCCTGATGGAGAAGACGTCTGCCTGAGGAGTTTGAAGTTCCTGGTTCGAGTCCCGACCTCGGCGTTTATTTTATTTGTTTGTGCGTGTTTTTAAGTTATTGTGTTTGGGTAAATGTATTAGTTAGACTTCTTACTAACATTGGCTAGGAAAACGTCACGGTGACAGACAACTAGGTGATAATAAAATAAGGCGTTTTGCTAAAATTTAGTAGAAAATGGGTTTGGGGAGGAGGAGGGAGGAGGGGTACTAACGTACCTCCTCCTCCCATAGGGTCTATAGATAAGAAATACTTTTTAGTAAAAATTATTTTTCTTTTTTTACTTTTTTTAAACATTTTTTGCTGTATACGGAAGACAGAAAGATTATATTAAACTCGTGAGAATTAACACGCCTATATTTAATAATATTAATGTAATAAACTAATGAATACACGATTATCAACTTCTGAAGTTATTACCATTATATTTCTGGAATATATGGAAATATATCTAATGGTAATGACTTCTGAAGTTAATATCCGTGTGTTCATAAGTTATAATATTTTTTAAAAGGCAGACATTTTGTTTTAAAAAAATCAACTCTGCTTTATGAACAGGCGTACACAATTTACTTTCATGTAGTTGTGTACGCTCTAAAATCGAGCGTCATTTCAATTATACGTACTTGCAATCTTTTTACATTCTAACAAAATATCTGCCTTTTATTATATATATGTATATATCAACAAGACAATGAAGAAAATTTTAGTTTTTAATAAACTTTGTTGTTCACGCAATTATATATATTTATATGGACACCTTTATAAAGACATTATTTATTTAAACCAACCATTATTTTTTAACACAATGGAAACGCGTCCAAATATGTTGATGTATGTAAATGTAAAGTTCTAATTCCCAATGGTACAAGTTGTCCACGATTTGGAAAGTCTTAACTGTTATGGTGTTACTGTTACCGTTAGCATCTAGGTCAGACTCGGAGACCAAGCCAGTTTGTCTGTCCATCAATAAACAACAGTGTGTATCACAAATGTGCATATGAAAATAATGTAAGCTACTAAATAAATATGCACTAGATATAAATATGATGTATGAAAATAAAATTAGGATATTAATTTGAAAATAAATTTATACAAGACAAGAATATATGTTGAGTATTTCATTTCACTTTGTCTGCTATGGTCTGTCAATCATCCTACCTGTTTGTATGTCTGCCTGTCCGCCTTCAGTCTATCTATCCATCTTGCAGTCTAAATCTTTATTGTGAATATATAAACAGTCCATTGAAGGGTACTGGTTTCAGGTTTCAAGTCAAAATAAATAAAAAGATTTGCTCAATTCATTTGCTGAATACCTCCCTGTGTGAGATTGGTGAAAATTAAACACTAAAGTAAATGTCCCACTAAAAAAAATTTTTAAATAAAATTTCAAAATCAGCTGGAAAATACAATACATTATTTTGAACCTAAAATGAAAACTGAGTATGATTAATTGCCTATATCAGACCTTTAGTCAAATAAAACTTAATTTCAAGAGGAGGTAAGGGGATTGTAAGTGGAATGTTTCATCCATTTGAGGCAACTCTGGAGGTACGTATGAAAGAAAACTAAAATCCTACTACTAATTTGTATATAAAAAATACATGATGTTTGCTTGCTTTGATTTTTAATTTATTAAAAAAAACAAATATTGCATGAGTAAATATGTAATTTGGTGACCGTGTATCTGAACGCTTACTATTAAACTGGCTTTACCAGTGATCGTCCTAGGGATTTGCAAAACCGGTACGACGTCACAGTAAACAAACCCACTCGAACGCAAACCGGTAGGCCAGTCACGGAAACCGGTATGACCCATAGCAAAGCTTAATAATGCGTCACTATTTTATATAAGTAGATGGCGACTCTGTAAATGCACTTTCTGTTTCATTAGAAACATCTTCGTCTTCATATAAACTTCTTTTATCGCCCCTCTCCCCCCTAGCAAGAAATGAAAAAAGATACTTTTGCTTCTTCATTATTACTAGCCTATCTGCCACTGTTGCAATACATACTGACAAGCACGAGGGAAGAAAAAAATCGAAAAGTGCGTGAGTTTAATTTATCCGTATTCACGATAACCTTGCGCCCGCCAATGTTATATCATTCTGTATTAATTACCTCAAAGAATATGGCAAGGCTACTGAATGCATTCGCAGGCCTCTCGTCTACACTCCCTAAACACATAATCAGCGTGGCTGGCTGGCTGGCTGGCTCTCTCTCTCTATCTTCTCTCTCTCTCTCTCTTCATTTCTCTTCTTTTTCTTTCTCTATTTCTTTATTTTTGAAACCAGTCAAACAAAATAAGAACCGGTAGGCGCTACCGGCTACTGATTTTTCAACCGGTATTTTTATTCTCAAACCGGTAAAATACCGGTAATTTCCGGTTAAATCCATCACTGCTTTACAGTTACTGATCTATAACAAGTATGTGTTTATGCACACTTCTAACTACACTGTATAGTAGTTTGTATGGAATGAACTATGAGTGCAAAGCATCACTAACATTCATTTGGTATTCATTTGCAGTTTGTATTCATATGCATGGTACTGAATGTCTATTATGACTATGGATTTATATGAAGATGTTTTTGTTAATAAACAGACAGTGTTGACTGAATAAAGAATGATGCCAGCTCACGCGCAATTAGATGTACATGTTTGTCTCATGCTTGTTATTAAAGAGAAGAGAGAGAAGAATATTATATAAAAATGATATTTACTTGGATGTTGATAACTGTGACGATACAGACTCAATTAATTAACCACGCGCCTATGAATCGAGAAGAATGAATGAATGTAGTGTGGGTATGACGCAATCACATATAAATGACGTGAATCGCTGTGACGTCATATACTCTTCAGTACAAGTTGACAATGTTTTATTCTCTTCAAAATAAAACTTGGAAGGTAAAATAACAGTTGATTTTTCAGAACACTTATTTAAATTATTACCTCTCAATATTCATGGAAAGATTATAACTCCGTGTTAGCGACGCCTAGCAACCGAGAGAATAGTTGTCTTTGGAGACCTTTAGCAACAGCAGTTGGAAACTGAGGCTGTAACCCGCAACATGTAGATCTGTGGTCAGAGCAGAAAACAGTGCGCTTAAGGGCTTACAACTGGCCAACTCACTTCACACACCGTCTGGGTGCAAGTACTGTCTTTCCGCGGTCCGCCGGTGTTATTTTCTTTCTACTTTGTGCAAGAGGAATCCATCAAATGTGATGTCAGCGAAGAGACTCTAGCTGGTAGGTGTGGCAGCCATGCATGCAAGCAAGGACTTGACCGTTATGGCCACCCTTGTCTTATCCCTCGCTTCATTCACTCATTCACTCATTCATCACTTATAGTTTTGCTTACATATATTTATCATCAGCATCACCATGTGTTTTATTCTTCCTATGTATTATATTAAAAAACAATGTACACGATAGAATAATTTGATATCGTGGTTGCCTGTGTCAGAGGTCACAGTAGTGATGCCAGCAGTTGCTTCTGTATATCATTGTCTTTATACAATTTATAAGAAACATTCAGATTAGCGATTCAGACGCTGTCTGCAGTTCAGAGGCATTCACTACTGGGTCCTGAAGGCGAAAATAAACATTATCTACGTGAATCGAATCCTTCTGACTGTTACAGAGGGGAGTTTTCGTTATCAACTAGCGTTCATCGTCCTCCATTGACTGTCCACGTTACTGTTCATCATTTATTGGTTTTACCGTTCCGTCAACCGACCACCGTTCTGCGTTCACCGTCGTCCTTCATCGGTTCTTCTCCGTCGTCCGCTGTCATTTATCCTTCATCGTCTCTTCACCGTTGATTCTTCACCGACTTTAGCTAAGTAATGACGATACTTGCCTGCCAACGAAACATGGACAAATCTCGCTGACAGGCAGCATCTGAATTGTTAATATATTTTGTTCTTTTTATTTAGTAAATTAATGAATACACATCACGTTACATCGAATCATCTCATTAATAAATGTTGAAAATTTAAGACAAATAGAGTCGCATCTTTTTTGTATGAAAAAAGCAGGTGATGGAAGAGACTTCATTCTCTTATTTATTTTCTTAGGGCATAGTTATCTGCCCCATCACCGATAATACGTGACAAACGTGGGGGCTCGTCCGGAGGATCTATTAACATCTATTAACAGTTTTTCTTGTTACGTACGACTCTATCAACATTTATTAACATTGTAACATGTATGTTTGTCACATCATCTGCTAGCTGAACCGCTGACATATTTTTTTTTAAGAGTTATTTTTACCTCAGCAACTTGCACATTCCTTCTTAACCATTGACGATAGTCTCTTTCGGGTTAGACACTATCGTGAAAGAGTATCCTACAGTTTGGTTATTCTTATGCTATGTTCTTCGGAAACAGGCGTTGCTAGCACTTGACTATGTTGTAATAATGTTGCGTAAGTCATTATTTTAGTCTGTGGGTTCGAGACTCGAACTAGTGCTAGAAATAGACTGTGCGTAGTCTATAACAGTATATTGCCGATAACTGACTACTCGCAATAGCATGCGACTGTAGATAGTCACTTATCGAAGACTAAGTTCCTAGTGGATCGTTTATTGAGTACTGCTAAACGATTGCGATCACTAGATGAAGTTTTATACCTGGTGAGGTTGTGCACATTGGAAATGTAGTGTGAACACAGAATCATCGGATGATCTATGTCCTTAGTAGCTTACGGTTCATCAAGAACGGCAGAAGTACTAAGCGAGAAAGAAAACTAGTTGTTTTGGTTCATGTGGTTATCCGTGAACGGGCGTGAAACACTAGTGTGTGTGTTTTTGTATTTTAAAATACACACGGTGAAAGCCCTAAGATATTATGTGTCTGTCTAGGGTGACATAACTATCTGTGGCATTAGAGTAAGCCCACATCATAGTTAGTCGACGAGTGAAGTATTGAAGACGTCGGTATAAACCACTAGCAATACGTTAGGTTGGTGGCTTCTTATTCAAACCACTCGTGTGTTGTTGTTACTGATACTAGTCAGGATGGACAGCAGCACGGATACATAAAACCTTTGCTATTTTAACGTATTTGTCGTAGAACGAAATTTATTCCTGAAGGTTTTACTAATAGCGAGTATTGTTTCATTCACACGTTTGCACTTTTGTGTTTACATTGTCGAAAACGTAGCCATTTTGTTTTCATCTAGCTGTGTGACGTTTTCAAAATACGTCATTAAATTGATTGCGTCATTACCAGTGTAAGTGAGCGTATACATTAGTTTGATTGCGTCATAATTTTTTTTGTCTCTGCAACATTCATAACTAAAATTGTTGTGAGTTTTGGTTGACTCATGAGTGTAACCACGAGAGCTCAATCAAAACAGATGGAGTTAGGGGAAATCTTCGTGCGTGCTAAGGCACAAGGAGAAGCTTTAGGTTTGACGGGAACTGATCTCCGAGATTATATCAAAGAGGTAGAATCAGAGGAGCGACGTCTGCAGGCCGAAGCACAGTCAGACGAGCGTCGTCTGCAGGCCGAAGCACAGTCAGAAGAGCGACGTCTGCAGGCCGAAGCAGAAGCAGAACGTCGTCGAAACGATTTCGAGTTGGAGCGTCTGCGTCTTCAAGCGAATGTTGAAGCCAATACAAACAGCAATGCAGCAGAGCTCTCACTTTCAAGAACCAACAATTGCCGCTCGGACAAATTCAAAGTCAAGCTCCCTTATTTCGAGGATAAAGATGACTTAGAAACGTATCTAAGGACCTTTGAACGTACAGCAACTATCCAAGAATGGGAAAGAGAAGAGTGGGCACCAAGATTAGGTACTCTACTGAAAGGAAAAGCCCGTGAAGTATACTCCATGCTCAATGACAGTGACGCAGCAGACTACGACACATTGAGGAAAGCTCTGCTCTTACGTTTTCGTTTAACCGCGGAAGAATACCGGAAGAAATTCCGTGAGGCGAAACGACAACAGGGCGAATCAACGCAAGAATATGCAGCGAAGTTGAATCTTTGGTTAGACAGGTGGCAAGAATTGGCTGACAAGAACGATACCTATGATGATCTGCGAGACTTGTTCGTACAAGAGAAATTGTTGGGAGGTCTCCCGTACGATCAAGCTAGGTTCGTGCGAGAGAGGGAGCCACGAAATATGGAAGAGGCACTGAGGTTCGCCTTAATCTTCGAGTCCGCTAAGCAATCGACTGCAACGGATCACGAGCGACCTCGACGTCCTAACCACCATCATTTTGACAACAAACGTGACGACGACAAACGTAAAAAGAGTAAAGAGAGAAATGACAAAGGGATCAACATCGGCGACAGAAGTCATGAAGTACCAAGATCTGGAAATAGGTCGGGTTGCTTCGGATGTGGCGGAGACCATAGATACCGCAACTGTCCCGGAAGAAAGCCACAGCAAAAGCAACATGGTCAATCCGCGGCGGCAATAGCGAAAGAGTTAGCTCAAGCGGAGGAGACAAAAGAAAAGTTGTGTGAAACTTGCTGTGCCATTCCGTTCACACCGGAATGTAGAGTGATAGTGGAGGGCGTCGGAACAACAGCACTGCGAGATACCGGAGCGTCACTGTGTATTGTACGAAAGGATCTCATTCCCGAGCAGTGTTTGACCGGCGAGAGCATAGAAATTGTACTAGCCTCAGCGCCAGAGAAGAGAACATTGCCCATAGCCAGAATAGAAATGGACACTCCATACTTTGAAGGCACTACTGAAGTTGCAGTCATGGATAACCCTGTAAGTTCCGTCCTGATTGGCAACTACAGGAGAGATGGATCGGGTGTACTTCAACCCGTATCCGTTTATCCAGTCCGCGATATTTGCGCCACTGTGCTGACGAGAGCGTCAGTGCAGAAGAAGACACCACCTCTGCGCGTGTCGACTTCACTACTGGGTGACGTGACTCCTAACGAGTTGTCTACTGCGCAGAAGGAAGATGCTACCCTTGCCAACGTACGTCGACTAGCAGATCAAAAGACGCCAGTGAAGGAAGGACGTGGGAAAGGAGAGAAAGTCATCGCCACTTATGAGTGGAAAAAAGACATCTTGTACCGAGTTTTTCACAAAGGAAACAAGGAGTACAAGCAAGTAGTTGTACCGAAGAAATACCGCCAGGAAGTTCTTCGCTTAGCGCACGATATTCCAATGGCAGGACACTTGGGTGTGACAAAGACCAAATGTCGTATCTGGAATGACTTCGTGTGGCCTGGAATTTGTGAGGATGTTCGCCGATATTGTGCGTCATGTGACGCATGCCAACGTTCGTCACCAAAAGGAGCTACAAGGAAAGTTCCACTCGGACGAATGCCTGTAATCGACACTCCGTTTGAACGAGTTGCCGTCGATCTAATTGGACCGATCATACCGTGTTCTGATCGGGGCCACAGGTATATTCTCACCGTCGTCGACTATGCCACTCGATACGTGGAAGCAAAAGCTTTGAAGACAGCCAAAGCTGATGAAGTATCAGAAGCTTTGTGGGAAATGTGGACCCGCCTGGGCGTTCCACGCGAGATTCTGACTGATAATGGATCGCAGTTTGTCGGTGAACTAGCTCAAGAAGTGAACCGACTATTGAGTGTAAAGGGTTTGAAGACATCCCCAAGACACGCTCAAGGAAACGGGTTGGTTGAGCGATATAACGGGACTATAAAAGCTATGATGAAACACATGTGCCAGGAACAACCCAAGGAATGGGATAGGTACGTACCAGCGCTGTTGTTTGCCATCCGTGAAGTACCTCAAGAATCTCTGAAATTCTCACCTCTTGAGTTGCTATACGGAAGGACAGTGCGAGGACCAATGCAAATTCTGAAAGAATTGTGGACCAAGGAGGAACAATGCGATGAAACGCGCACCACATTTCAATATGTAGTAGACCTCAGGAATCGCATTGAGGATACTTGCAACATGGCTAAACAGAATCTGCAGAAAGCTGCCACAAAACAGGCTCGTAACTTCAACAAGAGAACCAAAGCAAGGAAATTCAAAGTAGGCGACAAAGTTCTACTCTTGCTACCGAACAAGAACAACAAGTTGCAAATGACATGGAAAGGACCGTACATCGTGACTGATAAATTGAATGAATGTGACTACAAAATCCTCGTAGGCGACAAAGAGCGTGTATATCACGCCAACATCCTCAAAGGTTACGTCTCCCGCAACGATGGCGAAACACACATCGTAGCTGTTGTCATGATCGACACAGAGGAGGATGAACGTGAAGGAAACAGGATGACTCACATTCCGATAGTTCAACTAGAACGGAAAGAAGGTCCTACCGACGTCAACGTGTCAGAAGAACTACCTGACAAACAACAGAGACAAGTGTGTCAGTTGTGCAAGGAGTTCGACAACGTCTTGACAGATCTCCCAGGCAAAACGCAGTTGGCAGAGTGTGACATAAAACAGGAAGAGAACAAACCCGTTTATGTACGCCAGTATCCCCTTCCACATTCGAAAGTAGAAGTGATTGGTCAAGAGGTCGATGCTATGTTGAAGTTAGGTGTAATTGAGCCAGCAGCGTCACCTTATAGTGCACCTGTAGTCCTCGTACAGAAAAAAGATGGTAGTAACCGTTTCTGCATCGATTACAGGAAGCTGAATCAAACGACTGTTTTCGACGCTGAACCCATGCCCGATATTGATCAGATATTTGCCAAGCTGAGCAACAAAAGATACTTCTCTAAGTTGGATCTGACGAAAGGGTACTGGCAAATACCCATGAAGACCAGCGACAAAGAGAAGACAGCGTTCACAACACCACAGGGTCAGTTCCAATGGATCACCATGCCGTTTGGATTAAAGAATGCAGGGGCCGTATTCACACGCATGATGAGGAAGTTATTGAGACCTTTCGACCAAAACGTCGTCAGCAATTTTATGGACGATGTCTTGATCGCTACAGAGACGTGGGAAGAGCATGTGAAAATCCTGAGGCAGGTCTTGAGCAGATTGGACGAGTGTCAGTTGAAAGCCAAACCCTCCAAGTGTTACCTAGGGTTCAAGAATCTGACCTTCCTAGGACACGAGATTGGCGAGGGTACTATTCGTCCTGAAGATGACAAACTACAAAAGGTACGAGACGCGCAACCACCGCAGACAAAGAAGGAATTGCGCGCGTTCCTCGGCTTAGCAGGTTATTACCGCAAGTTTGTGCCTAACTTCGCCACTATTGCTCTACCGCTCACTGACAAAACCAAGAAGGGTCAACCTGAACATGTAGTTTGGGATGAAACCAGCGACAGCGCTTTCAACACGCTGAAAAGAAAGCTCTGTCAGAAACCCATCATGTGCATGCCGGATCACAAAAAACCGTATGTACTAAGAACAGATGCTTCTGACAGAGGTGTAGGTGCCGTGTTGTTGCAAGACCAGGGTCAAGGTCTACAGCCTGTCGCATATGCTAGCAAAAAGTTGAGTGCCGCTGAGACAAAGTATGCGACAATCGAGAAGGAGTGCCTCGCTATTGTTTGGGGAATACAAAAGTTCGAGCAGTATCTTTTTGGTACAACCTTCACGATCGAAACAGACCATCAACCTCTCCAGTACTTACGCAAGACAAGAACGGAGAATGGACGGTTGATGAGGTGGGCAATAAGGCTACAACAGTACAATTTCACTGTTAAGGTTATCAAAGGGAAGGATAACGTCGGCGCTGATTACTTGAGTCGTGCAACGTAAAATTCTACGTAAACGTCGCTTAGCCTAGTTTACGCTTAAGGGGGGAGGTGTGTGACGATACAGACTCAATTAATTAACCACGCGCCTATGAATCGAGAAGAATGAATGAATGTAGTGTGGGTATGACGCAATCACATATAAATGACGTGAATCGCTGTGACGTCATATACTCTTCAGTACAAGTTGACAATGTTTTATTCTCTTCAAAATAAAACTTGGAAGGTAAAATAACAGTTGATTTTTCAGAACACTTATTTAAATTATTACCTCTCAATATTCATGGAAAGATTATAACTCCGTGTTAGCGACGCCTAGCAACCGAGAGAATAGTTGTCTTTGGAGACCTTTAGCAACAGCAGTTGGAAACTGAGGCTGTAACCCGCAACACGTAGATCTGTGGTCAGAGCAGAAAACAGTGCGCTTAAGGGCTTACAACTGGCCAACTCACTTCACACACCGTCTGGGTGCAAGTACTGTCTTTCCGCGGTCCGCCGGTGTTATTTTCTTTCTACTTTGTGCAAGAGGAATCCATCAAATGTGATGTCAGCGAAGAGACTCTAGCTGGTAGGTGTGGCAGCCATGCATGCAAGCAAGGACTTGACCGTTATGGCCACCCTTGTCTTATCCCTCGCTTCATTCACTCATTCACTCATTCATCACTTATAGTTTTGCTTACATATATTTATCATCAGCATCACCATGTGTTTTATTCTTCCTATGTATTATATTAAAAAACAATGTACACGATAGAATAATTTGATATCGTGGTTGCCTGTGTCAGAGGTCACAGTAGTGATGCCAGCAGTTGCTTCTGTATATCATTGTCTTTATACAATTTATAAGAAACATTCAGATTAGCGATTCAGACGCTGTCTGCAGTTCAGAGGCATTCACTACTGGGTCCTGAAGGCGAAAATAAACATTATCTACGTGAATCGAATCCTTCTGACTGTTACAGAGGGGAGTTTTCGTTATCAACTAGCGTTCATCGTCCTCCATTGACTGTCCACGTTACTGTTCATCATTTATTGGTTTTACCGTTCCGTCAACCGACCACCGTTCTGCGTTCACCGTCGTCCTTCATCGGTTCTTCTCCGTCGTCCGCTGTCATTTATCCTTCATCGTCTCTTCACCGTTGATTCTTCACCGACTTTAGCTAAGTAATGACGATACTTGCCTGCCAACGAAACATGGACAAATCTCGCTGACAGGCAGCATCTGAATTGTTAATATATTTTGTTCTTTTTATTTAGTAAATTAATGAATACACATCACGTTACATCGAATCATCTCATTAATAAATGTTGAAAATTTAAGACAAATAGAGTCGCATCTTTTTTGTATGAAAAAAGCAGGTGATGGAAGAGACTTCATTCTCTTATTTATTTTCTTAGGGCATAGTTATCTGCCCCATCACCGATAATACGTGACAATAACATTAAATGTATTTCATGTAGTTGTATTTAATGTAACTTCTATCGACTATGCACAATGGTGATATTAGACAAACATATGAAATGTACTGAATCAAGAATGATTTTAAAATGCTTTGGTGGGTTGTTTAGATTTTGTTCAAATATGAAATATGAAATAATAAAGAATGTGTTAGATGCTTTAGTGGGGTTTCTTTGCATTGTGTTAACATATGAAAGATACTGGTCAAGTGGACATGAGGAACTGTCTTTTTCGGGCCTGTCTATCCTACAGCTAAGGCTCAGGCTGGGACAGAAGTAAAGATAGAACGTAAAAAAAAATTAGTTAATTAAATTACATTAAATAATTCAAGTAAATTAAGGAAAAAAAAACAACAAGAAGAAAACGTCATCCTAGGCCTACAAACATAAAACTGTCTCCTTTGACGATTGTGAACACTAGTTTACTATTTTCCATTTTACCCAGTTTCTATTTTCACTGAAAAAACCAACAGAACTAGGGTATATTAATGGTTAACCCAGTACTATTTCCACCACTTTGATTTCAATTCATGGATAAACTGATTCCATGTGCTTTGTTTATTTTTGCCTTGTTCCATACTCATATGATCTAATGGGTGAAAGCGCATCGTAACCAATAAAAGCATTTGAATTTAACTATTTTTATGTAGCATATCTCTGGTGCTCATGCGTATGTGGATTTCTAGCATACTGCCAGCAAAACAACTTTTTTTTTTTTTACAAATCCATTCAAAACAGACATGATCCGATTTATCATGCAGTTTCGCAATGACCTAAAAGAAACCTGATGTCAGCGTTGTGGCTGCATGGTCTAAGGCAGGACTAACTTGCCTTGTACACAGGTAAAGGTAAAAAAGGTAAAGGTAGTCCCATAGCCTTGTGGCCGTAGGGGAGCGTGATGTTGGAGATCACACTTATCTTGGGCCAGCGTAATGAGGGTGATGCCCAACTCTCTCCCTCGCTGCTTTACCTTCCCCACCCTCAAGAGAGTAGGTACTCAATCACAGTTGAGTCAACTGGGGGCGTTGTTGTTTGTACACAGCCTAAAAACTATTGGCACAAAACTAATGGCACACGACAGGTGAGGGATCGATCCCGACTCTGGGTGTAATGTTTTTCCGAATATTATTTACTTTTGACTCGGGTAACCTCTAAATGGTTTTCTCCGGGTACTCCGGTTTGCTCCCCCAGCAAAATTTCGAAACAAACTATTACTATGTAGGTTGGGTTTGGGCGCATCACAGGCTGCAACTATGCCTTCCCCATGGGCCATAAGAGGCGGCGCAGAATTTTCAGATAAAAAGGGAAAATAAAGTGTTAAAAATCAAAAATCAAATTTAAAAAAAAAAATCTGATGTCAGAATTGTATAAATGAGTCAACATGGCGCAATCTATAGAAGAAAGCTTTGTCCCAGCAAATTTAGAGATGGGATGTGGTAGTTTATCAATAGAAGCATTCGTTGTACAGAAAAATACTCTAATTATAGCCTAAGATTATACTATTATTATTTATATATTTGTTGTCTGACCTTCACTATGCAGATATAGTAAATAACAGAACGATGAAGTAGCGACCAACTTTTAACAAAGTCTAGCCTTCCTGATCAACAAATATAAAAACGAACTCAAAACACTGAATGAAAGTGTAGGGGTAAAACAAAACAAAACCCTTTACCTATATTATAGCTTTTGGGAACGATTCTTTTGTGTGAACAGGCAGCCCAACTTTACTTTAAATAATGTGGAAGCTGATGCTTATGCAAAGATACTGAGGTTCCGTAGCAGCAATGGCATACACCCTGATGTTCGCTCCAGTCTGCAGATGAATAAGGCATGGCCACCGAGACTTCAACCTGTAGGTGACCAAAGCTCACTATTCACCCCATGGGCCAATTTCCCAGCGAACAGCTGAAACACACAGAGAGGTTGTACGACAAGAAAGCAGCACATACCGAGACTCACAAAACACAATAAGATAGCGCTACCTATCAGTCAACTCCCATAATAATACTTTAATATCTCTATTACATAAAAGAATTTTTTTTTAATTACATTTTGTACAAGTGAAGCCACAGAGCAGGATGTTCACTGTGTTTGCGCCAGTCAAGTTCTTTGAAATATTACTGCTATATCTCACGACAGCCTAAACACTTCTCCCCACCTTCACCACCCACACAGCCTCTATTCAGAAGAAACATTTATTTGTGTTTATTTAATTGTTCTTATATAGCGCTTTTCCACTTCAAGAGCTGCTCAAGGCGCATGTTGAAACAGGATGTAACTCAGGCCGCTATAGGCGCCCACTGGCTGCCTTACACGCATCACCTGAAACCAAAACAACTGAGCTTAACCCTGCGTGACCGGGGACGTGGGAGAAGGAACCTAGTGCTTGCTGGGTGTATCTGTGTAGCTGCCACTCAACCATTTAGGACAAGCACCTCAGTATCATTGAAGTCTGTGTAATGGAGTGCATGCATGCTTAGACAATACCTTGGTTTGAAGGAGTAGGGGACACTGCCTGTGCATCAGGGTCCTGCAATCTTTATTCAGCACTGTAGGCTGTCAACCAGCATTTAACCAGTTACGGTTATTGCTTAAACATTCCATGCTTCAGCTATCTCGCTGTCGCTTACACCACAGAGCCAACTAACCGTGTGATGTCGGGCAAGTGAATTCCCTGGAGCCAATTTTTAAAAAATGTTGACTTGTGTTCTGTAAAATAAAGCTACAAATGTGTAATAATATGAAATGAAGGGAAATTTTTAAAACAACTCAACTTCATACAGCAGGTACACAAAAAATACTAAATGAATACTAAACCTAGCAGCAAGAGCATAAGTGGCATGATCCCCAGAATTGCTGGTCTGTAAATCATCCCCTACCTCCCACACTTCAATCAGTTTAGTTAGTGTCTACATCACATGAATGCATGTGAGGTCCCAAGGATCTGCTTGAACTTGATTCACTATATACTATCAATACAGTGGAACCTCCGGTATCCGTCTGTCTACCCCTTGGGGTCATGAGCAATCTTGCCACTGTAGATTGTTCTAACCTATAAAGGGAAAAGTGAAAGCCCCAGTTGAAAACCTGTCTTGCCTTTGTAGGCATGACTGATTCACTGCGGCAACAGTACCCCCGTAGGAGTGCCGGGGGTTTCAGTATAAATAGTATCCCCACTTTCTGGAAATTTAGTGCTTTAAATTCCCACTGTCGTTGTCTTCCTCATTTGCTCTTTCCCATTCCTGATCTGTCCTATCACTCTGCTATACTATCTTCTTCTTCGCTAGATCAATGACCTACCTTTTTTCTTGAAAACTCTTCCTGGACAAGACTCCTTGTTTGTGTATGAGGTCTGTTGGATCAGCTTGGGAGTGTTGGACGCTTTCTGCCGGGTGGTCACTAGGGCTTCCTATGATGTTATTATTTAGCACTATAGGCATTTTATATGTATGTGTTTTGTTGATGATTTATAATGATGTTTGTATTCTATTTTGTTTTTGTAACCGGGGGTTCGAGTAGTTGGGGTAAAGCCTCAGCCGTCCCCTGCATGGGATGTCTTTATTGTAAAGTGACTGGCCGGTGGAGGGCATTCAATTTTCCCACTAGGGTTGTTTCGGCAGATCTTTTATGCGGATTGGGGATTGTCCGGTCCTGATTTGGCTCGGAAGAGTCCGCTGGACCTAAAGCAACAATCAATCAATCCGTCTCTCTGGTATACGACTCCCTCCGTTATGTGACCTGAAAACTTCTGACGGATTCACTTCCAATAAGAAATTACCTCTGGTATGCGACAACCTCGTTTATGCGACCAGCGACCATGTCTTAAACCCTTTATACGACCGTCTTAAAGCAATTTAAAAGCGATATATCGGGTAATTTATTGTCTGTACCTTTCGTTTTTTCTCTCATGTTAGTGTAAGCCTGCTGTTGTCTGCTATTTCCGGTTCGCAAGTAAGGGACATTACTCGCCTACACTGGCTTGTTAAAATGGCATCGCACGAGAGGAAAGATTTGAGTTTGGCAGAGAGAAAGTTTTTCCATGTTCAAAATGTCTGAAGACACGACTGTTTTCTATTTTTGAAGTTGTGAATAAAAGACAAAGCTAAAAATGAAACATGTTTTACAGTTTTCTTTGTCAGAGAATACACGCTGGTGACTGTGAAATTATGACTACGTACCCCTCCGAGCCTGACCATACCCCCTCCCCCCCCCCCCGTCTTACCCCCCATTCCTTCCCCCCCCCCCCCAATTTGTTTCTGGTATAAGACCACCTCTAGTATAAGACCGTTTTTTCTCAGATTTTGGACCGGAGGTTCCACTGTTCTATTATCAATTATCTGTTCCTACACTCTCTATCAGATTGTATTTTCTCCCACTACTGTGCCTGCTTGAATGCATATTACTGCCACATGAAACATGACATCATCAAAACCTTCACTTTCAGTTTCACTATTGATTAAGTATCATTTCATTGATCCTTGTGCTAGTGTGAAAATGAAACATGCTTAGAATATATTTCCCTCCGCCACTGTTGTCAAAAACTTCCATAAAAATTTTGTGTTCTACTTGTAGAAATGGCACATGTAAGACAAGGCATATAATAATAATATGGCACTATGTGAGACAATTGAACAAAAACATACCAATAAATTTAATTGTTATTACTGGTAAACATTATATTAAAAATGAGATATCATTCCATGGACTGGCATGAAACCAGTAAGTAAAACTTTACCAAAACAAACATATAATCGTTTTGCAGTGTTTTAATATTCAGCAAGAAACAGCTGCAAGGGAGGCAACTTATATCCTTCCTAACTGATAAGTGTACTATACTGGACAAAATAAAACAACACTGATATCGGACATGTACCATGCTTGTCTCAACAGCCTAACATTGTACGCTGAACATCTATACTGTACAACATATGAACACACTGCACAAGTTACTTCTACATTCTCTTTTTTAAATTTATATTTTAATTTGTAATTTATCTATTGGATTTGATCAGAGTATATTACTTTTATATAAAAACAGATTTCATACACCATGCTATAACGTGGTGGTTCACCCGTCCCCTATACGCTTAATGTGTCCGGGGATGTAAATTTACTCAAAAAAAAAACAAAAAAAAAACATGCTATATTACTAACCCTTTCCAGCAATGCTCACATAATTTGTCATTACCTCACCATTTATGTCCAGAGCACTGAGTGTAGTCCATTTCCATTGCAGTGGTCCTGATTCGGCTCTTTGCAGTTCGCTGAACCCATTAAACAATGAATAACGAACAAATTTCCATTGCAACTTGGAGAAAGGTCATTGGTCGATGTCATCGCAAGCTGCCCTGCCAACTGAGTCATCTGAGCGCAGAAGCTGCAGGGAGCCAGGCTCCAAATCCAAGATGTTTGAGATGGTTGTCAAATTCAACATCTTTACAGTCCCAACCTGCCAGCAAAGTTACATAGCAATAAGAGAACATAATTATGACTGGACTTGCGTACTGCATGAAATCAGTACATATCAATAATTTCTTAACTCTGGAATTAAAATGAGAGACTTTGGAATAAAGTTGATAAAGAGACGCAAAATTAAAATCAAAATGCAAAGAAAAAATTGAAAGAGTCACAAAGACTTAATTCTAGAACAAAGAAATCATGTACATGACATGCAGTTCATTCCCTTAACGATCCCTGTTTTTTCACTGAAAATTTGTTATATGTTGGTAAATCACTTAATCAGTAAATGACATTCATATCTTGAAAATTACATATCACACAATGGCCTGCCATGAGATCAATAAGTAAAACTTGAACATACCAAAATTATACATAAATACTATCATAATACTATAGTAGCCTAAATACAATAACAATCACAATAATATCAAATATATTTTGGTAATCTATAACACTCCTAACGCATCTATCTGTAACATTAACATACCTCAAATAAAATCTAACAGTAACAAACCTGAAAATTTTCTCTGTTGCAAATCATTTTTCTCTTATATTTTAATTCCAATACCAATTCCTTTTCTCTGACTCTGAGCCTCCTATCGTTTTCATGCTCTACAGTGTAGACTACACTCCCAACTGACCATGTCCGATACATTCTGTGGGAAAAACAAACTGTTTTTCACATTAACCAACCCTATCCAAAAGCGAACAACATGCAGATAACCTTCACCAAAACATTCGTAGTAATGCCAGTTGTGCAAAATTAAATAAAACACAACAGAAATATATTCAACGAATAAAGCAGACAGAAATTCAACATAAAACAAAATGGAAATGGCAAACTTCCTGTTTTTCCTCCTTCAATAAAAGGCACCGTTTGATTGGCTGACTTGAGTTTTTGGACCAATTAAAATGGGCGAAACACACAGTCTAGAAGAAGAAGAATATTATTATTAATATTTTATTATAATATTTGAAACAGAAACCAGCAAGGGAAGTAACTCCTACTTATACTTTTAATTACAAAGCAGCGAAAATCTATAGAGTATTTGCTCTTGATTCAATGGAAATAACTCCTGCTTTTTACAGCTCCAGGAAGACGGTCTTTTAGTGGTGGATACTCTCCCCTAAATGCGAATAGAATGACCAAAAGGAGTACAGAATTAGAATATAAACATCATTATAAAATATCAACAAAACACATACATATAAAATGCCTATATTTCCAAATAATAACATCATAGGAAGCCCCAGTGACCACCTAGCTGAAAGTGTCCAATATTCCCATTATTATAAATTAATTATTATAAAATTATTAATAGAGTATTTTATCAGTACAACTTATGTTAATCTGATGAATAAAATTTGATACAACAACAACCAAAAGGAGACGACTAAAATAATACTATTCTTACGAAGCAGCGAAAATGTATATATTTATATTATTCCTGATTCACTGAAGATAATGTCTTCATTTTTTGTACAAGTAGGTGGGGGTGTGCACTTTCCTCTGAATTATGCCAAAAACATCTTAACGCAATACTAAAATAAAACAAAATGAATAAATAAATAAATCCATGAAAAAATATAAATAAATAAATACACAACTGAACACAAATAAATAACCAATTTTGGTCCCATGCGTGATGAACATACTCCAAAATCAAATGAAACAAACGTGACGAGAGATTTCAATAGTATCAACAAAACACAAAATATTTAGCCGCTTGGAGTGAACGGGAAAAGCCAAGCATTTCAGAATCAGAATCAGAATCAGAATCTTTATTGTCCCCATGAAAACACAAGGAAATTTGAATTTATACTGAATGGTAACAATTAACATTGAACACACTTTTTCTTTCACTGAAACGAACGAAATCATAAACACGCCTCTCTCTCTCTCTCTCTCTCTCTCTCACACACACACACACACACACTCACACACGCACACACACAAAGAGTGGTTCAAGACACAAGTAAAGAAGATTCGTGAAGGGAGAGGAGGGGGGGGGGGGGTGGGTGGATGATTTAAGGTGAAGGTGAAGGTGTGTGGATGAGTGTATAGTGGTGTGGTGGCGTGTGGTGGAAAATCTCATCTGCAATAATAAAGAGCAATTAGAAAATTGCACCAGATAAAATTATGTCTATCCCCTATTTTAATTTTTGGATGGATTAAAATGTGAATTTTTTCTCTTAAATATCGTACTTCATCCAAGTCTGTCAAGAAGTAAATTAGTGAATGAACTGATAAATAAATAACTTAATCAATAAATAATGTGTGAGATGCATGCACAGTAGTAATAGTAGGAGTAGGAGTAGCAGTAGTAGTAGCGCTAGCAGCAGCAGCAGCAGCAGTAGTGGTAGTAGTAATAGCAGTAGTAGTACTATTGATTGATTGATTTATTGTTGCTTTAGGTCCAGCGGACTCTTCCGAGCCAAATCAGGACCGGACAACCCCCGATCCGCATAAAAGATCTGCTGAAACAACCCTAGAGGGAAAATTGAATGCCCTCCACCGGCCAGTCACTTTACAATAAAGACATCCCACGCAGGGGACGGCTGAGGGTTTACCTCAACTACGCGAACCCCCGGTTACAAAAACAAAATAGAATACAAACATCATTATAAATTATCAACAAAACACATACATATAAAATGCCTACATTGCTAAATACTAACATCATAGGAAGCCCTAGTGACCACCCAGCAGAAAGCGTCCAACACTCTTAAGCTGATCCAACAGACCTCATACACAAACAAGGAGTCTTGTCCAGGAAGAGTTTTCAAGAAAAAAGGTAGGTCATTGATCTAGCGAAGAAGAAGATAGTATAGCAGAGTGATAGGACAGAGCAGGAATGGGAAAGAGTAAATGAGGAAGATAGCAACAGTGGGAATTTAAAGCACTAAATTTCCATAAAGTGTGGATACTATTTATACTGAAACCCCCGGCACTCCAACGGGGGTACTGTTGCCGCAGTGAATCTGTCATGCCTACAAAGGCAAGACAGGTTTTCAACTGGGGCTTTCACTTTTTCCTTTATAGGTTAGAACAATCTACAGTGGCAAGATTGCTCATGACCCCAAGGGGTAGTAGTAGTAGTATTAGTAGTGGTAATAATAATAATAATAATAATAATAATAATAATAATAATAATAATAGTAGTAGTAGTAGTAGTAGTAGTAGTAGTAGTAGTAGTAGTAGTAGTAGTGGTAGTAGTAGTAGTAGTAAATTAAGTTAGACTTCATTAGGTCTATTCTTCTAATTAGATCCATTCAGCACATTTATATTCATTGTATTTTATTTGGATTTAATTTAATTTACTTATTATTTTTTTTATTTTTTATTTTTTATTTTATTATTTTATTCCACTACCAGTTCAGTAAACAAGGAGGGGGGGGGGTGGTCAAGGGGGAGGTGGCGAGTGGGGTTACACCAACAATTCAACACTCCGTGCAAAAGCAGGAGTTATTTCTAATGAATGTGTAACTAGATACTATCTTGCAATGTTTTGTTGACCCAGCAACGAAAGCAATAATTATATTTTAAACAAGATTTCCTTTGGAGCCTTTCAGGATTTCAGGGGAGAATACACGCCCAAAAAGGTCAACTTCATAAAATTGTGAAAACAAGAGTTATCTCAAATGAATCAGGAGCAAATACTCCATAATTTTTAAATGACCGCCAACAAATGGTTCCTTAGAATAATCTCCCTTTATAATCTCTACTATTGTTTATTTTTATTACACCGATTGGTTAAACGAATGTATGTGTCGATAATTTTCATTGGGTTGAAAATCTAAAACGTGGAATCCAATTGAGCCTTTCAGTTTAAACAGGAAGTTTGTAGTGCGGGAAATGCATAAATTAATGAAACCTGGAACTAGTTAATTTATTTTTTCATAATTTTTTGTTTGTTTACAGACCTCGATACTTGGTGTTGGTGTGTGTGTGTTTTTTTTTGGGGTTGTTGTTGTTGTTGTTGTTGTTTTAGGGCGTTTTACACCATTCTTTGGGATCAATGAACTTTGGCAGATGTGAACAACCGGCATCAATGATCAATCATAAACTAGAAAACCACGAATGGTGCCGTCAGTGTTCCACTGATTGACATTTTGTCTAAATAAGAGTTTTGTGATGACATCGAAGGCTGATAGATTTTATTATATCCCGCCCCCACGTCGTTTGACGATGTTTGGGGAGGGGTAAAGGGAGGGTGAAGGAGGTATCCTGAAATCACTTTGTCATTCCGTGCGTGTTTTAGTTATTCATTGCTTGCAGTTGCAGGGTCCAGAGCCGAACCTGCGGTCGTGTGCATGAAGAATCTTAAAGGGCAACTTAAGCTTAAGTTCGCTTACTCAAGCTTAAGTTTGAACTCTCCGTGTGCTTGAGTAAGCGAACTTAAGCTTAAGTTGCCCTTTAAGATTCTTCATGCACACGGGCGATAAAATCAGAACCACAACTTGATTAAAAGAGGTTAGTTAGCTAGTTATTCATTGCTTACAGGGTCTAGCGGACTGCAAAAAGCCGAATCAGGACCACAAAATCAGAACCACAACTTGGTTGAAAGAGGACTCGCACCTGATCCGTATAAAAGTTATGCCGAAACCACCCTAGTGGTAACACTGAAGGCACGACACCAGCCGGTCACTTTACAATAAAGGCATACCACGCAGGGGATGCTTATCGAACCCCCGTTTACAAAAACAAAATAAAATATAAACATAATTATAAAATATCACCCAAACACATACATATCAATATCTATGCAATATGAAGCCCTAGTTACCATTTGGCAGAAAGTGTCCAATATTCCCGAGCTGATCCAACAGACATCATACACAAATGAGGAGTTTTGAGTTTTCAAAAAAAAAGGTAGGTGATTGGTCTAGCGAAGAAGATAGCACGTAGTAGGTTGATGGAAGAGATTAGGAATGAGAAAGAACAAAGGAGAAAGACAGCAACAGTGGGAATTTAAAGCACTAATTTTCCAGAAAGTGGGGATATTATTTATACAGAGACCTATGGCACACCCCCCTTCCCTTCTCAAAGGGGGTGGACACCCCTGATCCGTATAAAAGATCTGCGGAAACAACCTTAATTAGTGTAACACTGAAAGCACTCCACCAGCCAGTCACTTTACAATTAAAAACATCCCACGCAGGAGATGCTGACGCACTCGTAATTTATCGAAACCCCGTTTACAAAAACAAAATAGAATATAAACATCATTGTAAAATATCAACAAAACACATACATATAATTATAAAATGCCTACATTGCTAAATAATAATATCATGGGAAGCCCTAGTGACCATTTGGCAGAAAGAGTCCAATATTCCCAAGCTGACCCAACAGACCTCATACACAAATGAGTTTTGGAAGAGTTTACAAGAAAAAAGGTAGGTAATTGGTATAGCGAAGGAGATAGTATATTAGATTGGTCGAACAGATTTAGTTATTCATTGCTTACAGGGTCGGCAAAGAGCCGAATCAGGACCACAAAATCAAGAACTCAACTTCGCTGAAAGAGGACTCGCCCCTGATCCGCATTAAAGATCTGCTGAAACAAGCCTAGTGGTAACACTGAAGGCACTCCACCAACCGGTCACTTTACAATAAAGACATCCCATGAAGGGGACGCTGAGGCTGTACACTACATTTATCGAACCCCCGTTTACACAAACAAAATAGAATATAAACATCATTATATATAAAATGCCTACATTTCCAAATAATAACATCATAGGAGAAGCCCCAGTGACCACCTAGCTGAAAGTGTCCAATATTCCCAAGCTGATCCAACAGACCTCCCACACAAATGAAGAGTTTTGTCCCGGAAGAGTTTTCAAGAAAACAGGTAGGTTACTGGTTTAGCTAAGAAGAAGATAGTATAGTAGATTGATAGAGCAAAGTAGGAATGAAAAAGAACAAAGGAGAAAGACAGCGACAGTGGAGTGGGAATTTAAAGCACTAAATTTCTAAAAAGTGGGGATACTATTTATACTAAAACCCCAAGCTCCCCTACAAGCAGATTAGGAATGAGAGAACAAAAGAGAAAGATAACGACAGTGAATTTAAAGCACTAAATTTCCAGAAAGTTATTATTTAAACCGAAACCCCCAGCACCTCCATGGCAGGGAAGGAGGGAGGGGGATGGTGGGGAAGGGGGGGGAGGGTAGGGGGGTATTAGTCTGTCATGGCTTTTCTCAGAACTACATTACATTACATAATTGTTGATTTAGGTCCAGCGGACTCTTCCGAGCCAAATCAGGACCGGACAACCCCCAATCCGCATAAAAGATCTGCTGAAACAACCCTAGTGGGAAAACTGAATGCCCTCCACCAGCCAGTCACTTTACAATAAAGACATCCCACGCAGGGGACGGCTGAGGCTTCACCCCAACTTATCGAACCCCCGTTTACAAAAACAAAATAGAATACAAACATCATTATAAATTATCAACAAAACACATGCATATAAAATGCCTACATTGCTAAATAATAACATCATAGGAAGCCCTAGTGACCACCTGGCAGAAATCTTCCAACATTCCCAAGCTGATCCAACAGACCCCATACACAAACAAGGAGTCTTGTCCCGGAAGAGTTTTCAAGAAAAAAGGTAGGAGACTGGTCTAGCGAAGAAGACGATAGTATAGCAGATTGATAGAAAAGAGCAGGAATGAGAAAGAGCAAATGAGAAAGACAGCGACAGTGGGAATCTAAAGCACTAAATTTCCAGAAAGTGGGGATACTATTTATACTGAAACCCCCGGCACCCCAACAGGGGTTTCTCAGAATTGGGTGGACGGATTTATATAATTTTTTGGTGTACGTCTGCCTCACGTCATCACGTTTGGATTTGGGGAAAAATGTGTGGAATGGAATAAGCAGGTGAACAGGATGAGAAAGAAAATCTGGAGGCAAAAAAGAACACATACGAAATAAACTGTGCATTTCATACTCTCCATTTTAATATTATATTTTATATAAAACTAATTACAATAATAAACGTTCATAAAATTACCATTGAAACTATGTTCCACTAGCGTGTCACCTCCACAGTCTCTCAACCTGACCACAATCAACAACTTGTACAGGTGTAATAGGCTCATAAAAACCCTTGTACAAAGTCATACTGTGGAAAACCATTTGCGTAAAAAACAAAAGGCAGCAGGACAGCATATATAGCCAGCAACATTCTGTGGTCTGCATTCATGTGAAGACCCCTGCAATGGAAAACGTCTATCTTGCCATGCATTCTAGTGGCATTTACCACACAACTACAATCAGTCAAATCTTTTATTGTTTTAATTTATGCAAATGAGACTTCGTGAAATTTGAACCCTCTCTCCTCTCCCTCCACACCCCTCACCACCACCCTGAAGACTTTATGCTTTTCAGCAAAAATCCTTTCAAGCTCATTTGAGTGAAACAATAGGAATAGTAAGCATTGTGATAACAAAAATCTGGATGTACAAAACTTAATAGAGCTAAACCAAAATAATATTAAAAAAATAAAATGAAAACAATATAAATGCCAGAAAAAAAGAAGAAATGCAACAAAATATATGCTCTGCTTATAACAACACCACTAACGTAACAGATTTAGAATATTTATTCAGTATTGCATTAATATTGAACAAAATAGGTCAGAAGACTAACAACATTGCAAATGTTGGTTTACATCTCTATTTAAAACACTGCCCCTGCCCTTGTTTGCCTGTAAATTAGCAATACACACACATAAACAAATTGAAAATGAATATCATATATTACATTACATGGTTATTGCTTTAGGTCCAGCTGACTTTTCCAAGCCAAATCGGGACGAAACACTCAAGACCACAACTTCGCTGAAAGAGGACTCGCCCCCCGATCCGCATAAAAGATCTGCCGAAACAACTCTAGTGGTAACACTGAAGGCACTCCACCAGCCGATCACTTTACAATAAAGACATCCCACGCAGGGGACGCTGAGGCTATACTCTAATTTATCGAACCCCCGTTTACAAAAATAAAATAGAATACAAACATCATTATAAAATATCAACAAAACACATACATATAAAATGCCTACCATGCCAAATACTAACATCATAGGAAGCCCCAGTGACTACCTGGCAGAAAGCGTCCAATAGTCCCAAGCTGATCAAACAGATCTCACACACAAATGAGGAGTTTTGTTCCTGAAGAGTTTTCAAGAAAAAAGGTAGGTGACTGGTCTGGCGAAGAAGAAGATAATTATAGTAGATTGATAGAACAGAGTAGGAATGAGAAAGAACAAAGGAGAAAGACAGCGACAGTGGGGATTTAAAGCACTAAATTTCCAGAAAGTGGGGATACTATTTATACTGAAACCCCCGGCACCACCACTGGGGGATATCATATATTTCTCTGTTTATTTACAGATAAGTAACACAACAAAAACTGACATTCACCCACTCCCCAAAAAACAAACAAACAAAATATACATAATATAGCTATTTGATCTACAAGTACAACATTACAAAGTAACAATAAATGCAAAAATGCAATAAAGAAAATATCAATCCCACTTTAAAAAAAAAAAAGTTAACAAACATGATTTTTAGTCCTTTTATTCAAATAATATAAAAACAACACAATAACATTAATTATGTAGGAACCTATTTACACAATGGGTTTCAATTAGATTTTTATTATAATCATAATACAGCACATCATACTTCCCACCTCAAAAAGTTTAATGTTGTGGTTACCCTGATCCAGCATGTACAAAATAGTTTGCTAAAATCAAATGGCAAAATAATATGAACAGAAGTGTTGTAGATGCACAAAATTTAATCAGGCAACATTAGGGTAACCAATGGGAATTGACTATTTTGCAGAGATGCCAACCCTCACCATATTATTTTCCGGTGGCAAATAGTTTTTTATGGATTTACGCTGAAGTCATTTTTCTTACGGCGAGAATAATTTTTACAAGAATATATATTTCCAGCTGATGATTATGGCAAAAGGACTGTTACACGTTTCAGACTGATAACACTTATGCACTGTCACAGTATAAAATAATGCAGCATATTATATAACGACCTTATAAGGTAATAAATCTATTTGATTAGTTTAACTTATTGCATATCGTAGTTCACAACCTTGTTAGCTGCGCTGAAGCAGCAGCAGCAGACAAAACAATGCAAAGAAATCAATTAGATTTACCTTTTTTTTTTAAAATTTATGCCGATACACAACCTCAAAGCGATTTATTTTAATTAACTCTAACATTGTGCTGTACATGATTCTGATTCGTAGCAGGTTGATGTTAAAAATATTGCGAACCGACATCGCTTATCCTTCTGACTTCGGTCGGGGTCAAGTTTTACCACAGATTATTATAGAATTCTTTTGCGGAGCTCAGTCATCTTTGATTTTTCCAATATGATTTTTAATAAAAAAATCTCAATCCTGGACCTTTGCTCCCTCTTGTCTACTGACAAAATTTTAAATCTACTGACAATTTATTAGATTTTTCTGCAGGTTGGCATCTCTGATTTTGACATTTCCGCAAGCAATTTTATTTTCTAGTTCCTTGGTGACTCTTTAAATGTTCTTGTAAGCTTTAAAACTTAATTACAAGGATAACAAGAACACAAATCTAAATCAGTATAACCACGACACTCCAGCAGACTAAAATCCTTCAAGCAAATGCCACTATTCTACCATATGGACAAACATTAAAATAAAAATCAGTGGAAAGGGAAAAATATTTCAACTTGTATTTTACACATTTAAAAATTGCCTGTTATTATTGGTCCTCTTTGGCTGTTCAACTTTGGAATGGCATGTTTTGGGAGTGTTTTGAAACAAATCATAAACGGCTAAAATACCAATTGCACACACAAATGTAAGAAAGTAAATCATGGTAAATCGCAATATTGACACAACAAGATGCCAAACAGATTTTCCTTCATTGAGATTATCCATTTCTTTCACAGTGATATTCTCAAATGACCCATCTTTCTTTGTATCGTCCAAAACATACATTAATTGCACAGACCGTTTGGTATCACATGAAAACATAAAACTTCGAGGTTTAACAACAGTGACTGGAAAGAATATTTCCAAGACAGACTCCTACTTTATACCTAGCTAGTTAAACACATCAAAAACTAATACATAGTAAATTACATATCCTCAACTAATAAAAATAATAATAAGGGATGCTATACGCGCCATATTCCTAAATCACACTACACTCAAAGCGCAACGATCTGTAACCAACATACACGCTCACATTCTTACATACAAAACAAACATTCATCACCCAAACATTAGGTGTACATGCAAGTCGCTATTAGAAGATGGAAAGAAAATCAAAGTTCATTTTGAAATTTTAGACAGACTGCATCCAATACCATTATTGAAGGGAGAGAGGAAACTGGAGTATCCACAGAAAACCCTTGGTGAACTTGGGTCTCGTACTGCCGTCACGTAAGTTCATCCCCTGTGGGGTTCGAACCTGTGATCTTCAGCATAGGAAACTAGCACACTATCAACTGAGCTACTATAGTCCTACAACAAATCAGAACAAATCATAAGTTAAACCCAACCAGTTGCTCCTTTAAGGTACACAATTTATGGATTACATACTGATTACATACTGGTGTTTAAAGCAATCTTGCCTGTTAACTACTAAATGCTTTTCTTGGATCCTTATCTAAAGGGAAGGCATAATCATAACATCTATCGGAGTTTTATGTACTCAACCACAACAAAAAATTACAGATTTCTGCAAATCTGTGAAAGATGAGTCCTAAATAGTACAAAAAATAAACTTATAATTCTTTCAAGCATGGTAAACACTCATCCTATGCACATTTGGTCAACTTCACTCCAAGGGCAAGGTCACTGGAGCTGTCCAAAGTCAGTATATGTACTCTGAAGTGACCTTGACCCTAAACTATGAGAGAATAACATTTAAACTTGTTCTGTTTAGAGATGATAGATTGATCTTTCATATATGTTCCGTTTTTACGTTGATCTTGAAGATCATTTTAGGCCTTGCATAAACATTAAAAAAAAAAGTTCATCGTAGAGTGGAATGGCTCTATTTAACTCATTGGGTTATTTGGTCATACATGAGCATGAGAGGTTATGTGAAGAGTTAAGATTTTTTTAAGCCAATGAGAAGCCAGCTCACAGAGCACGGTCTCCAAGCTAATATTCACCCGACCAAAATTATGCCCTGCAAATTCGATCTCGCCCAGGTAAATTTGAAAACAGTTTGACCCAAGTCTTTTGGTTCAGCGACAGCTGTTCCAGATCTTTCGCCAACCCACCATTTGGGCAGTTAAGCTCTGAGCTTTAAGTAGTAAAAATTAAAGTTGAATTTTGATGATTATGTTTCATGTTCATTTTTTCCCTGTTCAGATTCATCAGGAAAAAACACAACAACAAAAAACAGAACATGAATATATCATGTCTAATTTTTTCCTTTAGCTGTATTAATGCTACCTTATTCAACTGCTGAAACATTATTGTCTAGCATGTTCAAAACTTACCACTGTATCAACAAATTAACATTATACAATCTCTCTTTTTCTTTATAATATTTCCTGTCTTCTTTTTTTCTGTTCACATTTCCAGTCATCATTCAATCTGTTCATCCACATCTTCTGTCCATCATCAGTCACTCTTGTTAGCTTTATCAGACAACTTGTTAGCTTTATCAGACAACTTGTTTGTTTGGTCCTCTAGTAATGTTTCAATGTCTAATTGAGTGGCCTTTAGCCCTTGTGCCTCCCCTCTCTTCACCACCACCGACAGCCACACTAACCCTGCCACCACCACCACCATTACCAATCTTGCCAAACCAGCCAAGAACGGGATTGGTTGGGGGTTTCTGGAGGTGAAATCTGTGTGAAAAAGCCAGTACAGGATGACAGAGAGACTCAATGCGAAGATCTGGAACCGAACTGCTGTGTGCCAGACATTGTCGACTCCATTGCGTATAATGTGGTGCGCTTCTCGCAGGCAGTGAATGCCCTCCTCCAAGCGAGGATGAGACCTTGAGCAACTTGGCAGGCTCCCTGTAAAACAAGGATTTACCTATTTATTATTTTTGAGAAGTTGACTTATAGAGACAGCTGACAGTTTGGGTTTGATCAGGCGAGAGTACCTCAGAAATGTCTCCCAAGTTCTAATAAATTGCAAGAAAACAGTCCCAAAAAAGAACCAGTTCTCCCAAATGATTAGATTGTCTCCCTTGCATACAACCAGTTCTTCCAAATGATTAGATTGTCTCCCTTGCATAACGCGACAACCTTCAGCACAACAAAAGTATATTATAATATATATGTTTATTTGCAGTCTTAGATTTCAAACAACAAAGTGAACTTTTTTCAAATGTAGTAAATTAAAAAGTCTTGTTATAAAGAATTGGGAAATAATTAAAATGTTAGCATAAAAGCAGGTGCAAAAGGATTATCTAAGACTGCGAAGGAATAACCTGAATTAATGTGTCAACATTTGAACTAAAAAATGTCCTTACCACAACTGAAAAAGATTCTTAAAGGTCTGTCTTACCTGTGCCCTCTCTGCTCAACATGAACTGGGCAGCCACACCCTCATGATCAGAAAACGGGAAACTCTCTCCTGGAACTTGTTGTAGAGTGATCCAACACTTTTCCACAGTTACATCCAGACCTAGATGCAAAAAGAAGAAATAAACAAAATAAGGAAACAAAATGAAGTATACACACATAAAATTTTTTTTAAAAACCACACGGAGCAAGTTCCAAGGGAAGTATAATAATTATACCCACCGTTCATGATGTTGCATTGCAAGCCGTGTGTAGGGAGTTGCTTCTCTTATACCATTAGAAAAAAAGGCTTGAAAGTCTTGTCCTATTACAGTACTCCTCTCTTAAGGTGACCCCCCACGGGACCAAATTTTTGTTTGATCTTATCCGAGGGGCACCCTAAAAAGTCCTCTGATAAGATCAACTACCAGTAAAAAACTTGATCTGTTATACGAGGTGCTAAATTTTTGTGTCGTGTGACAGTTGTGTGTGCGTGTGTGTGTACATGTGTGCACGTTGGTGCGCGCGTATGCATGTATGCATTACTGTATATGTATTTTTTGTGCGTGTGTATGATGCATAAGCACACACTCAAACGAACGGATGCAAGCATGCATACACATACACACACTCTCACACACACACACACACACACATTGACGCGCACGCACGCAAATGAGAATAAAAAATAAAAAGTATGCACCAAGACAGTTACTGGGTGTATTTGCAGATAAACCTTACACAAGTTTAACGAATTGTTCACTTTGTCTACGTCACTGCACATGCTTTATCGCTAGTGAATGAAGTCAATTCAGGGTAAAGTCCACTGTGGCAATACGTCCCGCTAGGAGGGGACACGGCAGATCACAGTTACACTTGTCTACACCGCCCATGGGTCGCACTCTGTCAAAGTGGTTCCCGTGTATATTGCAGAGTGTCGCATAACGCGGATGCTGGCTGGACGTGACAGGTGTTCTGGGATGGAATTCCATTTCAAAACAGGAAGTGACCTCATAAATGACGTCATCTGTGACATCAATTTCTCTTAAGCAGTAGTCTCCTCCATTTGGGAACCAAAACGGGGTTGACGTTATCCGAGGTTTTCCCTTATGCGAGGTGACGCTAAGCGAGGAATTCTAAATGGTACAAAGAAGGTGTTTGGCCGGGACCAACAACCTGATTGATCTTATCCGCGTTGTGACCTTAAATGGTAGTGACGTTAAAAGAGGAGTACTGTACTTACAGATTTTTATTTGTAAAGATTCCCAATATGCAGAACACACTTTGTCCTTTCTGAATAAACATGTACAACCTGTGACTGTCTAACGTTGTGGGTGACTGTAACAAACACACCAACCCAAGCAAGCAGCAGTCTCAATTTAAAAATAGTCGATAAGCCTGGGTGCCTGGGTAACACTAACCCTAAACCTTGTTGTGGAAACAAGGTTTGGAACTTCTGCGCCAACTGGGTATATTGAAAATATTATTGTTCCGGAACTCTACTAAATAACAAATAAGAATAAATACAACACAATATAAGAATAAGTATTCAGTTTCCTTTTGACCAGAACTTTATTTAAAAGAAAATAAATGTGTGGATGGATGAACATACCAGGTTGTCCACAGTACATGATGTAGTCAATACGTTTTCCATCTGGACAGACATTGGCCAGAGACTTGTCACGAAACATGTTCCATGGACACTCACATGTTGCCCCAATCTTGTTGCTTTCTGGCTCATTTTCCTGTAAAAGCCCACAAAATAAATTTTAAAAAAAAAACGACGTAAGACTATCAAAATTAATTGAACATAATAATAATAATAATAAATTAATTAATTAAAATTTATACAGAGGAGCAACAAATATTTTATATGAGGACAATGCGCTTGACGGTCACAAATGCACAACACACCTGACAGACATACAGCAACTTAAACCCATCTAGCACATTTTATATATATTTTACACATGTAGGTGAGCATTGTGGTCGATTGGTCTAAGGTGGGACTAACTTGCCTTGTCCACAGGCCAGAAACCAATGGCGCCTGAAAGTGTGGGATCGATCCAGCATCTGGGCGTTATGTTTCTCCCAATATTATTCACTTTCAACTCGGGCTACCTCTCGGGGTTTTCTCTAAGGTTTGCTTCACCAGCAACATTTTAAAAACACAACTAATATTAGGTAGGTTGGGCTTGGGCGCACCACAGGCTGTGACTACACCTTCCCCAGGGGAGGCGGCCCAGAATTTTCTGATAAAGAGGGACAATAAAGTGTCAAAAAATCAAATATAAAAAATATAATAAAAATCAAAAAATCAAACTGCACACCAAGTAAAATTAAAGCAATAAAATGTAAATGCATTAAAAAAAAACAGTATAAAGTACCTGTACTGTCAGAGAAAAAGTCTCAGTCTTAGTCTCAGAAGCAAATGTCATCACAGTTCAGTGATGCAGAAGGTATTGGTTCATTCAACCAATGCAAGTTTTAAAACTTCTTGCAGGCTTCTGAATACTTGCAGTCCACTCATTAAACAGGCAACCATTTCCTCCTTTCCTATTTTTTTTTTCATACTCGCCTCGACATGAGGACAGAGAGTTGAAATCATCAAACTTTAAAGGCAAGCATGACGTGTAATTTTAATAAGAAGAATACACTACCTTATCCATCCATGCATCATGCAAAGGTGTGTTGGTCCGTAGAAGCTTGTAGCCAATGTCAGAGGGTTCAACATTAAAGTCTCCAGCTGCCAGCACAAGATCACAATCATGGGCCGTCAGGCGTATGAACTGACTCATCTCAAATGCCTGGGAAACTCGATGAGGCAGGTACTCATCATTCGGTCGACAGTACTCCGCATGGATCTGTGGAATGGTTTTTAAAAAATGTAATTGTCCTTTAATAATATTATTTTCTCTTGCATTACTCTGAAAGTAAACCTAACCTACACAGCCACAGTTACAAAATGTTAAACAAAACTAAATTTAATATAAAAAAAATCGAAATTATACAATCAGAACAAGGAAGACCGTATATCAACAGTCATGAAACTGCTGTTTCAATATCATTATCATTTCAACCTCCACAGGGTAAAATAATATCAAATGTAAATTATATATAACATTCTGAACTACTTACATGTGTGACATACAAGTTGACTCTCAGACCTTGGTACATGAATTTGCACAGCCCTACTCCCTTGCCGCCAAACCAGTCTCCATGCTGAATTTTGTACGCTTGCCCGTTCAAGTGGAAGCGATGAAAGAACGTTTCCCAAAATGGCAGCTTGGAGAACACACACACCCCACTGCCTATTGGTCCACTAAGAACAGAAAAAAATATTATGATAATACTAGTCTTCAGCACCCTGGCACCAAAATGCCATATAAACACTAGTAAAAAAAAAAAAGGACCCCAGAACATTAGAATGGCCGGTCATAACAAACTGAAAAAGCAGTGCGTTGTGTGTATATCTTTTAAAGGTCTATAAACAAATTCAGGCATTTAACATGCTCAAGAATGGAAAAAAGATGGTTGATTTGTAAAATAAAAATTATTACTATTTCTGAAGGAATAAAAATGAGCAGAAAATACTGTACAGCGTTTTTGTTGCTTTTAATTCTTTCAGAAATAAACAGTATTTTCTGTTAATTTTTATTCCTTCAGAATTAATAACAAAACATATTTTTTAAAATTAATGATAGCCATCCTTTTAAAAACAAATCTCCTGGGAATTTTAAAGGACAAAATGTGTTTACAGGTAATAGATACACACAATACATTATAATGTTTTTGGACCATTCGTTTATTTGTCTTTGTTTTTTGACTCACACGCAAAGCAATGTGAATCTATGTACTCACCACCCATCTCCCTCCCCCTATGCCTCTCCCCTTCCATCCCCTCCCTCTTTAAAAAAATCCAGATTTTTTAATAAATCCGTGCGAGATAAATCCTAAATAGTCCAGAAATTACTTTTTTTTTAAAAGTGTCCATCGGTCAGTCTGTGCGCCGTTTGTCTGTGCAAAACCCGAAATGGAGTAATATATCAGAAAATATTTAAACTATCACATCCAAGCTTGGTAAGATGTTGTATACCCATGAGACCTCATAAATGATCACTTCAAGGTCAAAGTCACAGGCATGGCTGAAGCTTCCTTCACTAAAAGTTGAATTCCAGCTGGCAGCAGTAAGCTATTTTTAGCCATGCCTGCAGGTCACACCGTCCTGAACCCACGGGCGCTAAGCATTGTGGCAGTACAAAGAGTACGTGGAACGTATGGCTCATGCTCTCTATTTTGCACTCTAAAAGTGATAGTTTTATGTGGAATGTCGTTTTTATTGTGGTAATCTTTTGCATTTAGTTACTTTCATATCTGTGTTTTGTGTTAGCATAAACTAGAACCACGAAGTCGATTTTGTTTGTGTTATATTTCATTCGATTTGACCGTGTGTAGCTATCTTCCCTGCACTATAAGCTGACTTGAACTGGACCGGTTTTCGAGTGTGTATACGCGTTGTAATTACACGTTCTGATGATTTAAATCCATCTTACAATGTTCACCATTTGAAGTCACTTAGTACAAAGTTTGAACTTTCTGGTGATGTGGTCGACATTTATAAAGTCACTTCTTGTGTTTGGTTGCTGGCATCTGTAATTGCAGCAAATTAACGAAAGGCTCGTGCTTGCTAATGCTGGCCACAGGCACATAATAATTGTTGCCGCCCGGCCCCCTACAGTACAGATCTTCACTGTGTGCAGTCAAGCCCAGCATACAGTAGTGAAGGAGTGAAGCTTGGTCAGTGTGCCCTGTTGTGTGAAAGTGATATGTATGGTGGTCATTGTTCAATGTACTGTACCAGAATAACTGAATCGCTTGGTCAGTGTGCCATGTTGAGTGACAGTGATATTTATAGTGGCTATTGTTCAATGCACCCTTACATCATGATTGAATCACTTGATCAGTGTGCTGTTTTGTGTGATAATGACAGTTATAGTGGCGATTTATTCAGGATATCCCTATTAGCATAATGACTTAATCGCTAGGCCAGATGTGCCATTGTTTAACAGTGACAATCAGGTGACTTTGTGTCATTGGGGCCATGGGATTACCTGCCTGGGACAAATAGAGGTGAGTGCCATACATTTTATTTCCCATTGTTCTTTTTTTGTGTGACGTTTCCTACACTCACTAGGTTATATCGAAAAACACACATTCTACATGCACTGCACAGGAATGTCTAAGATATGTTATTAAATGTTGCATATCTCTTTCCCCTCCCTCCCCTCTCTCTCTATAAAGTGAATGAATTTCTCCATTGAAAAAAGAACACAGGTCTTCACTGTGAGCATGTGTTTGTGTGTTGTTTTGTTCTGTCTTGTAAATTATTATAGGGGAAAGTCGGGTAATATGAAATGAAGTGTAATATATGAAATAAGGCTTTCCTGGAAGGCCTCGTTTCCTAATACACTCCATTTAATTTTACCTGACTTTTCCCTACATGTATACTCTAAGATCTATGCAAAGTTTTCTCATTTGTGTTTTTCATTGTAAATTGCAGTATTTTAAGATGTTGTTTTGTTAAAACAAACAAAAAAACAAAGGGAGCATTTTCTGTTGTAACTTGTGATGGTCTGGGATGAGGTTTTAAATTTATTTTCATACCTCGTTTGTTTGTGCTGTCTCGTGTGTAGTAAAAATTATCTGCCTAAGCCAAACAAGTAGTGGTGAGTACCATTAATTTTATTTGCTTGGTACTCATTTTCATGTTAACTATTGCAAGTTCGTTCCATAAGGGGAAGGTGCATGTGAGCTATATGGGCTTTGCCCTTCTAGTTTGACAGATGAAGTAACACATCAACAATTAGTGATATTGTCAGCATGGCAAACAAAGACATACCTGTAAAAGTAATGTGAATAAGGCATGGACTTGCAGATTTCACTGCAGAGTAGCTTGTAGTCCTCATTGTACCAAATCTAACAAGAAAAAACCAAGCAGAGCTGACTAATAGTACAAAAATGAATCAATAATGACTAGTAGTGCTGATCTAAAACTTTATTTCTTCACTACCAATGGTACCATAAATTAAAATGTTCAAAACACCACAAACAAATGAATTCCACAGTGAATTCACAACTTTCCGGCACCTCTCATAAAAACTCGTGGGTATCGCCATTATAAATTAAAACGAGGTTAGAATGAAACCAAGTTCCGGTCTGGCTTGTTTTGCTTTTATCAAAGCTTGATGCGTGACTTTTAAATATGGCAAATTGCCGAAAACGACGATTGTTAGAGCCAGAAAACGAGTGGGATAAGTATAAAAACGGTGGAGGAAGTACATGCTTAGTGAAAGGATGCAAAAAACAATCGTAGAGGCCTGTATTTGTGGTGACTTCGGAGGTGCGTCGATCATCGACAGAAAGTGAAACAGGACCTGAAGACTCTTGTAGTTTTCCATAGCTTCGCCGTCGCAACCTTCACAAAACACGAAGTAGTTGACTATGTTAGGCGAGCGTTGTGGCCAAGTGGGCTAATGCGGGACTAACTTGCCGTGTCCACAAGCCAGAAACCAATGGCGCCTGACAAGTGTGAGTTCGAGCCAGCATATTCTCCGAATATTTTTCAAAAATTCACAAATAATGTTAGGTAGGGTTTAGGCACGCCACTGGCGATAGAAAGGGATAATAAACTGCAGCAAAAAAATAAATATGTGAGGGTACGATACTGGTGGCCCACTGTAAAACTTCCCATTGTACAACGTATGTTAATCTGATGAATAAAAATTGATGCAACAACAACGGAGAAAGAAACCGGAAGTATGTTTCACATGAGGGGATTCCCGTTGGGCATAGGATAGCAGAAAAGTGTTAATAGTACCACAATTTCGAAGTTGTGCTCAAAATGGGGAAAAAAAACAAATTTGTTAAAATATTACACTTCACTGTCTTTAGTCTTTACAATTTCTATTCCGACTTCTGTAATACTAATAGTAATACTTTGATTTCGAATGCTTGTGATAGCATTCTGTATTATTATTATTATTATTATTATTATTATTATTATTATTATTACAATCTCTTCAATAAAAATATACAATTATAGTTATGCCTTAAAGTACATTTCAACAGATTAGACAAGGGACTGCATACCTCCTCCAGGACTATGATGTGGTATTCTCCCTTGGACAGTTCCTTAGCAATGGCTGCCATGCGCTTAGCACGCAATTTACTTATTCCAGGAATGGGAATTCCCCTGTTCAAAACACAATGGCAACTTTAGCAATAAAATTACTGTATTATTTTATATAATCGTTCTTATACTGTAGTAGTGGCTGGCCCATGAGCATAAGAGCTCACACAAACACAGTATAAATATTAACAAAAGTGTACATAGTCTTCCCAGCATGAAGAGTTTTGCTTGTTGGTGGTGCCTGAATGTTTTACCGCTTCACCAAAACAAAATCCTATGTATTTTGAATTCTTTGGGTAATAAAGTGTCTTGAGTCTGGTGGATAATTCATTGAAAAAAGAATTGTGACACCACCTTCCCACAGAAAACATGGCAAACCTCTAGTACCAATGTAGAGCAGAAATATATAAGATGAAGCTGAAGTGGGGAAATGGGACATTGGAGGTCATGAGAGTACTTGTGGGGAAGTGAGGGAGGGGACATTGGAGCCAATGGAGGTCACGAGAATACTTTGCAAAAATTATTTACGATTCAATCAAAACTTGGAATACAAGCGTTCGTACATGTCAGTGACAGAATGGGCTCCCTTTTACCGTAACAATGATAATTAATGTAAGATGTAATCAATGTTCATAAATTCAACTAGGTGCAAGAACAGTGACTGATGGCAGTAAAACAGATGTGCCTACAACACAACTGGACTGGTGGAGTTAGCCTAATTATTAATTACATCCGTCACAAGGAACAAGCAAACAGAAAAACATCAGAAAATCTGTTTCTATACATTACCAGCAGTTTAAAGTGACCATTTTTAATGACTCCATGATGAAAATTCCGACACGTCAGCAAACACTTTTTTTTATCGGCTGATGATTCTTTGCAACAGGTGTTCTCTGCCTACAGACGTTTTTTTGTAAATAGTCTTCGCCCTGAAGCAGCGGTTCCTCGCAGCATAGACTCAAAAACTTAACCGCCACCTGTTCTCGTTAAATATAAACGCTGGGCATGCAAGTGACCAAAGTTACGACAGCTGTAAGTAATTTTTCATAAAATGAAAGCAAAACAAGATTCCTGTTTGCCAGGTGCTTTGGTAGCAACCTTTACCGGAAGTGTTAAGGGAGTATCTGTTGAACTCTCGTGAAAAAATGGGGGAGCAGTCATTTAATCGACCGCGAGCACTTTTGTGTTTGAGCACGCTGTCTTTCATTCGAGTTTCCATTTTAGCTGTAATTAATTTCGATTGATTCCTTTACGTCTATTTATTTTTTTAATTATTTTATAAAAATAATCCTAGTTCTTTTTTCTTCTTTCCTTTAACAAATCTTAAGTTAACTACGTTTTATAATTGTTTAAGCACGATACGTGTATCAAAGAACGATTGCTTTAGCAAATCTTCTTTGGTTATATGTTTATTTTTGAAAAAAATAAAATAAAACAAGAGATCTTTTATACGTAGAGTAAATTTACCTCGAAGTGCCCTTTCTTCATCCATTTGTTTTAGCATCCAAAAGCAGGAATATCATGCAGGAAGTTATGAAGCGTAACATATTGTTTGTTTATTTATTTTTGTTTGATTATTTGTTGGTTTGTTTGTTTATTTGTTGCTTTTAACTATTTAACAGCAATGTACCACTTCATTGTATTAATAATCTCCATAAATAAAATTTCGGGCCCAAAGTCCAAGTTGAAAAAACTAGATAAAAGTGCATGATCGGGCCAGTCATAAGCTGTAAAGTGTTTTAGGTACAGATCGAGGCAACTGATCAGCCGTGCTCTTTGTTTCAACTACTCAACAGGAAATTGCCATTTAGGGTTTCCTCCTTTAAGTCCGCTTAATCCTTCTTTCACCTCTTAAATCTCTTTTCTGTGACGACGTGTAGTTCTGTGTTGCTGTCGCCCTTTCTTTCTTTGCATTTTATGTAGTATTATTATTGCACAGTTTGTGATAGCATGCACAGAAATGTACGTGTTGAGAAGGAGCTTAAGTGGGGTTTAGTTTGTACATGTATTGAAAAAAATTGAGATTTTAAAAGTCTTACTCCGCCCGCACTGCCTTCTAGTGCGTATTAGTCACTGATGTACGTTGCAGATTACTTTGTAATCCACAGTCTAATACCAGTTAGACTATAGTTATAGATCGACGTAAAAATCTGCTATATAATTGGGAATATTCTCGACTTCTGTAATATCGTTAAATGTAGCACTGTTTCAAGTGTGATAGTTTTACTGAGCGAAAATTTGTTCCTATTTATTTATTTGAAGCTGACATTCTTGAAAACAACAGTGTCACTTGTCTAATATTCATAATACGTCCCATTGTATTTAATTGTGTTTGTTTTAATCAATACCAAGAGTGCAGATGGTAAGTCAAACATTGACATTTTATTGCATGTACTGAGATGTTAGAAATGTGACACAACAATTTTTTTTTAATCAGTTAATAAGTCAAATATACTCACTTTAAAAAAATTAAATACCTCTTTGATTCCTTCATTATTTATTAATTAATTAATTGACAAGGATGCATTTTTGCAATTAACGGACACGCATTTGTATAGTGAGTGCCTATAATTTATTTATTTATTTATTTATTCTTTTTGTTTACAGGGGCGCATACGAAATGGTTTAGTACTATTACTAGGCATGAATTCAGCATTTACCCTCGTTGTGGCCGTTACAGTTAGTAACTCTTCCTTCATAACCAGCACATCAATCCCTATTATTACTAAAAACAACACACTCCCAATAACCACCACAACATTACTCTCTTCAATGTTTCCTACAACCACTGCAGCCGCGATTACTTCATCCACTACTGTTTCTGCAACCTCATATCCTAACTCATTGAATTCATCATCGTCACTATCGTCTGCTCTGCCGACTGCAAGTCGTCAACCAGATCATCACTATCATTCCCACTCCCACGACGACGATGAAGAGCCCCAGTACTGGAACCCGTGGCAGGAACCCGCAATAAGAAGCTCGAGAAAAGGGAACCCCAAGAAACCTGAACCCACCCGAGGGCCAGGCTGGAGTCAACCTCCACTGCGAAACCCTGGAGACAGGTGGGCTGGTATTGCAATTATTTATTTGTATGTTTATTTTTATATACTGAAGAAATCGAAAGTACCCCGAAATTCTGTAGTAGTAGTAGTAGTTGTAGTAGTAGTAGTTGTTGTCGTTGCTGCTGTTATTGTTGATATTGCTCTTCTTCTTCTTCTTATACTTCTTCTTCTTCTTCTTCTACTACTTCTTCTTCTTCTTCTTCTTCTTCTTCTTCTTCTTCTTCTTCTTCTTCTTCTTCTTCTTCTTCTTCTTCTTCTTCTTCTTCTTCTTCTTCTTCTTCTTCTCCTCCTCCTCCTCCTCCTTCGCCATAATATTTATGCTTCTACTCGGAAGCTAATTCACTGTTACTACTTTTCAAAAGCGAATTCTTCATTCTGTGTATTGTTTACAATTAATTTCTTTAATGTGCAGATTTGGAGTGTTCGACTTTAGTGTGCCAGAGAAGTTTCACCATAGGGAGGTTGGTCCTGAGACGTATAGTTCGCTATTGGAGCGTTACGGACAAACTGCGTTGGACAGACACGGCGTTGTTAATACCTGTATCCTTTCAGTTGCGTGTAGCAATTGGGGGTTTAGGCCTCATCTGATAAAAAAAAAACAGACAATAAAGCAAATAAACTTCAGCAATTACATTTTTAAAAATAGTCCATTGAATTTAAATATTAAACAGGCTAGAAATGCTAAAGTCTGAATTGTGAAGACTCACTGTTAAGTAGGTGAAATGAACAGTTGGTAATTTGCCGAATTTTATGCCGATTGTGTATTTGAAGGTCTGTTAATAAGTGTTTCAGTACCAAAAGAATGGGACAGAGAAACACTTTGTCTTAACTCTGTAGAAAGTGCAACATTTACATAAGATACACGTAGCTTTTTGATGCTGCGGTGGTCATCATCATCATCATCATCATTATCATCATCATCGTCGTCGTCGTCGTAGTCGTCGTCGTGGTTGATACTGCGGTAGTCATAATCGTCGTCGTCATCATCATCATCATCATCGTCGTCGTCGTCGTCGTGGTTGATGCTGCGGTAGTCATCATCATCATTATCGTCGTCGTCTTCGTCGTGGTTGTGGCAATAAATGTATGGTGAGGATTCTTATTTATTAAACAGCACTGTACTCATAATAGCTTCGTTACTATTTTGTGTTATTTTAAATTCAGCTTTTTTAGTTATTGACCTTAACCACATGCTTAGCATCTGATGACCATGGTTGTGGTGTTGCTGCGTGGTGCCGTCCCCAGTGTCTGCCCACTGAAAAACGGAGCTGGGCACAGAAAGACCTTTGTGGTCCATTTCACTGTTGCGTGCTCCGACATAAGTTTGATCACTATTAGAATTAAAACATGAATATCATCATCTTATTTTATATAGATATTCTTCCTCTGACATACTCATGCTACAAAATACCCCCGTTTCAAATTCTCCTCTTCAGGCTGTCGACCCTTCTCAGTGCTTAGTCATTCTCTCTCTCTCTCTCTCTCTCTCTCTCTCTCTCTCTCTCTCTCTCTCTCTCTCTCTCTCTCTCTCTCTGTCTCTCTCTCTGTCTCTCTCTCTTCTCAGCTCTCCGAATATAGCCACTTTAAAGACCAACTTAAAAACTCATCTCTTTCTTAAAAATGTCTGATCTCGCCTCCCATCACCATCATCATTCCTTCTTTTGTTATTTAATTAAACCACCGCCGTCACACTGCACGTCCCCAGCCCCCTCACTCCTTAACTGCTGTCCTCTTTCCCATCCACCCCTCGTCCTTGATAGTTTACTTGTAAATATTCTTTTTCATGTTTTACTATGTCTTTGCATAATTTATTAGTGTCTTACTTTTGTTTCACTTCTTTTCGTATGTAGCCTATTTCGATGTCAACGTTAAGTATAAATGCGTGTAAAGTGTGCTTTGTAGTCTCCTCTCTGAAAATCCTTATCGGGAAGAGAGGGGACTATAAACTGATACATACTTTGAACTGATGCAATTAGGAAAAAAGCGCTTTATAAATACCCTTATTATTATTATTATTATTATTATTATTATTATTATTATTATTATTATTATTATTATTATTATTATTATTATTATTATTATCATCATTATTTTTATTATTATTATTATTATTATTATTATTATTATTATTATTATTATTATTATTATTATTATTATTATTATTGATAATTACGATTGTGGTTTATGACGGCCTACTAGCGCGAAAACCTGACAATTAACATATCATGAGACAATTATAAATATAATGGAATAACTACAATTATCAAGGGATAAATACAATTATCATTGCAAAATTACAAATATCTTCGCGTGATCATGTTTAATTATCAGTTTTGGCTCTAGCAGTCCACCTGGAAATGCGCCAAAACCGAAAACTGTAATTATCACATAATAATTATAATTTTCACTTGATAATTACAATTTTTACCTGATCATGCTTAAGTTTGGCTGAGGCGGCTCACTAGCGCCAAACCTTGCATTTACAGGTATCAGTGTTAGTGGTAATTAACACTTGTTCTATGTAATTTATTTATATAACGGCCTACTAACACGTATTAATTTCAACTATCTCGTGATATTGGTAACTCTCGGTTTTGGCGCTAGTAGGCCGTAATAGTGTTTGTACCGGAGCGGATTGCTAGTTCAAGTGAATGAGTGCCAGAGTCCGCGAACGAACGAGTGAAGAAGTGTATGTGTGAGAGCGAGAGAACGAATGAGAGAGAGAGAGAGAGAGAGAGAGAGAGAGAGAGAGAGAGAGAGAGAGAGAGAGAGAGAGAGAGAGAGAGAGAGAGAGAGAGAGAGAATTTTATTTAACAATGGCAAAAGAGTAAGCACTGGGTGTACTTTTTCACATCTTGCCCTTGGGGCTTGTAACAATAATAATAAAGCTTAGTATAACAAAATAACTTCATAACAATAACATCATAATGTAACAATATAATCAAGACTTGCGCGCTTACGCGCACACACACACACACACACACACACACACACACAAACACAACTTATGTAAAACAATCTACTTGAAAGTTATGAATGTAGAACTCTTGCTTAGTAGCTAATTAACTAAATTTAATGTGCTGTAACAGATGGTTTTTAAAGGATGTGTATTTAGTGACTGCACTGTGGAGAACTTCTGGAAAATTATTCCATAAAGTGGAACCTGATCATGACAGACTGGTTTTAAACAGATCAATTCTTGGAAATGGGGTGTTTCGTTTGGTAAAAAATCTGGCAGTTTTCCTAGAAAACAGAGAAGATAGGAGAGTGCATTACCAGAAAGGATCTTGTGCATGAAAATTCCTTTATCAAATGTTAATCTGCTGGAAAGAGGAAATATATGTTTGTAATCATTCAGATTACACCATGGACCCAGTCGCTTGTCATCACTCTTCCCAAAAAAGGTAACCTTCAGGAGTGTGAAAATTACCGCACCATCAGCCTCATCAGCCATCCCAGCAAAGTCCTCCTGAAAATAATACTCAACAGGTTGAAACCACAAGCTGAACAAATCATAGGTGAAGAACAAGCAGGATACATGGCAGGGCGAAGTACCACTGAACAGATTTTCAACCTCAGAATAATCTGTGAGAAATACCTACAGCACCAACAACATCTATATCATGTGTTCATAGACTTCAAGAAGGCATTTGACCGAGTCTGGCATGCAGCTCTATGGGCAACCATGAAAGTGTACAACATCAGCCCTAAAATTATAGAAGTCATCAAAAGCCTGTATGACAAGGCTACCAGTGCAGTCCTCCATAACAGCGTCATCGGGAACTGGTTCAGAACAACAATCGGTGTGCGTCAAGGATGCCTACTCTCTCCAACACTCTTCAACATCTTCCTAGAGCGCATCATGTCAGATGCTCTTGCAGATCACGAAGGCACAGTCAGCATAAGGGGCAGAGCAATCTCCAATCTTCGTTTTGCGGATGATATTGATGGATTGGCTGGAGAGGAACAAGAACTTGAACAGCTTGTACAGAGGCTTGACACCACCTCCAGAGCTTATGGAATGGAAATAAGTGCAGAGAAGACCAAAATGATGACCAACAACACCAATGGCATCAACACGGACATCAAAGTACAAGGCCAATCCCTCAACACAGTGCACAGCTTCAAATATTTAGGAGCCATTGTGTCAGACAATGGGTCTCGACAGGAAGTCCTCTCCAGGATCGCACAAACAACTGCTGCCCTGACAAGGTTGAAGCCCATTTGGAAAGACAGAACCATCAGTCTACATTCCAAAGTAAGACTGCTGCGCTCTCTGGTCATCTCCATCTTCCTATATGCTTGCGAAGCATGGACCCTCACAGCAGATCTCCAACGAAGAATACAAAGCATGGAGATGAGGTGCTACAGAAGACTTCTGTGCATTTCCTATACCCAACACATCACCAACGACGAAGTCCGACAGACCATCACACAAGCCATTGGACAACACGATGACCTGCTCACAGTGGTGAAGAAACGGAAACTCCGATGGTATGGCCACGTCACCAGATCATCAGGCCTTGCAAAGACCATTCTGCAAGGCACAGTGCAAGGAGGTAGAAGAAGGGGGAGACCGAAAAAGAGGTGGGAGGACAACATTCGAGAATGGACTGGTTTGACACTGAGCGAAGCCATGAGGGCTTCTGAGGACAGAGAAAGATGGAGTATGCTGGTTAAACGATCATCTGTGGTGCCCCTACGACCTTCGGGTTATGGGACAGGATAGGATAGGAATCATTCAGAGAGATTTTGTTTTTAAGAATAACCATTTTAATTGCACGTTTGTAAATCGTAAATAAAGGTTTTATGACATTACTACTAGCAGAACCCCAAATAGTTGAAGTATAATCAATGAAAGGTTGAATATGTCTCACATAGCTATGTGAGAGAGAGAGAGAGAGAGAGAGAGGGGGGGGGGAGAGAGAGAAAAAAAAAAAAAAAAAAAGAGAGAGAGAGAGAGAGAGAGAGAGAGAGAGAGAGAGAGAGAGAGAGAGAGAGAGAGAGAGATGCATGCGTTCGCGTGTCTGTCAATCTGCTTCTCAGACTGGCTGTCTGACCTTTTCGTCCTTTCCTATCTGGCTTGTTCGATTGTGTCGCAGCCTGCGGTGTGTGCGTGACAAGCTCTTTGAGATACTTCCAAGAGACACAAACAGAAACTGCCCTTCTATTAGTAAAAATTAATGTCTACACAGTCTATGTTAAGAAAGCTTCCAGTTTGAAAATGAGGCTAGTAATTGTAATGGAAAACTACAATAAAGAAGAAAAACCCTGCCAATGGTGATAATTCTATACGCTGTAGGCTACATTAAGCTGTAAGCTTATATCAGCACTGCATCAATATAACTGTACAATTGACAATGATAAAAGCAATCTTTAGTCATGTTGTGCACATTTCCCCCATTAATTTCTTCGACCCAGCTACTGTCCGTAAACCACAGTCCTACGAATTCACTTGGATGCACTTAAATTGCCTAATAGTTGAAGTATAATCAATGAAAGGTTGAATATGTCTCACATAGGTGAGAGAGAGAGAGAGTGAGAGAGAGAGAGAGAGAGAGAGAGAGAGATGCATGCGTTCGCGTGTCTGTCAATCTGCTTCTCAGCCTACAGTGCACATCCTAGCATTGTGCATTATGACAAAAAAACACACGTATTTCGGGAACTCGTATGGATCTCCCTCTCTCAATCACTCTTTGTCTTTCTCTCTTTCACACACACACACAAACACACACACGCATACACACAAACACACACATCTATCCTAAACCCCAAACCTTAATACAGAAAGTAAGGAGTCCATCCATTCATCCATCCATCCATCCATACACTCCGTCCATCCATCCATAAATGCATCAATTTTTCCATCCGTCCATAAAAATATTAATGCGGTAGACTATGCCTCCATGTGCAGCACGTTATGACACAGTTAACTTTATAACTTTATACAGAACTTAAATATGTAATTCAATTCAGTACAATACAATACAATAAATGCAACGCAGTACAATATACTATAATACAATTGAATACATATACAATACAACTTGTCTCATCAAAGGTAAGGACTATGGCATCATAAATCATGAAAGATCAGACTGCATATGACATCTCATCACAATAATATTTATGGGCGCCTTGAGCTGGCCGTTTTGGACAATCGTTCCATAAAGGCATGCTACTATCAATAATCATGTCTCCTTTTATATCTGCCAAAATAAACCACGCAACAAAATAGCGCACGAAGAATTAAAAAAAAACAAAGTACAACGTTATTATTTTGATTTTTTAATTGGATTTTTGACACTTTATTGTCCATTTATATGGGGAAATTCTATATAGGTTCTATATAGGAATTATAGCCTATATGTTAATACAATGAATTAAAGGTTATGAGTTTGAGAAATATATATTAAATGCTTTTGGTCTTTGATATTTGTGAAATCAAGAATGCAATTAATATATATTCGTTGGCCTCAGGTTTATCGCACCGTCATTGTTCCCTTCCAGTTGGCCAGATTAAAATAAACTAGATTATGAGAGTATTTGCTCTGTGAATTAAGTAAGGAAACGTGCTCATCTCCATTCTATTCGTTGAAGTGAAGCCTCTGATGTCGATTGCGATGGGCGGATACAGCGGCGGTCGTTAGAAGCAACTCTCGCACGATGATGACCAATGAACTGGAGATTCCCATCCTACGTCCAGTCAATAAAAAAAAAACATCGTACAATAATTGTACAGCATAAACGTGAAAGTGGTCAGCCCCATCAGAAAACACTGGACTGTACTTCAAGCGCGACAGCCATATTGCCAATATAGACTCCCTGGTTAGTCATGTCGCCTCGATATTCTCTCACAGGCACCGCGTTCCGTCCACCACTGGGGAAAAAGCCGCACGAAAACAACAATAATAATTATGACGTTACCAAACAACATTAAATAACCGTGGAATGTTATCAAACAACAAAAATAAATAATCGGGGAATGTTAGGACAGTTGATAGCCAGAACATAATTAATTTAGCCAAAGCTGAGCCAACCAATAAACAGGATTAGTCGCCTATTTACACACCTTGGTCTTTCTAATAAATTAAATCAAGTAAATATTGGATGACATCTGCTGGAGGTTAAGTAACGGATGGAATTTAGCTTCCTGAGCATAATTATAACCTCATTATTAATATTTCCCATTCCCATGAACATGCATCATACCATCTCCCCCCTCACCCCCACCACAATTATTTCCATTATATAACTCCGGCAAACATTGAATGAATGAATTGATGAATCAATCTATCATTGAAAAAATTCAACAGACAAATACACCGATAAACAACTAAATAAATAAGTAAAATGATCTACATTGACTTACGTTTTGGTTGTGGGCAGCTCTATGGCAGCTGTGGCGACTCTGTTCTGATTCCTCTGATGCCAAGGGCTAAATAATGGTAATGCCTGGAGAGATTAATGTTTATATAAATGTATGTATATATAAGCTTATATATAACAATTTTAAAAAGCGAAAAAAAAAAGATTCTGCGAGCTATAGTTATAAAGTGCATTTTATCATAAAATGCTGCACATAATGGCATAGTCTACCCGATTAATATTTTTATGGACGGGTGGAGAAATTGATGCTGTATGGATGGATGGATGGACTGTTTGGATGATGGATGGACTCCTTACTTTCTCTGCATGTGAAATACGATGATGAAAGAGTGGACAACACGGATGAGCTTGGCAAATATAGCGGGCGTGATTAATCGTGACTGTGTTTCATGTTACATTATAAACCGAATGTATTATTATTTATTTATAGGACTCTCTAAACTTCGACAAACTGATCGTAGTTGTCTAAGCTGTTAGGCCTACATACTATTCTTATACTGTATATTATTAATATTACATAAAGATTTGTAAAAACAAACTAACTTAGTGCATCCAATAAAGATCGAATATTATATAGTAAGCTTATATAATAGTTACTGTATGTACTATTGCTCATAACACACAATATATGCCTAGTACCTCTCTATGTAGAAAAGGAACTACCTGTAGCCTACCTCTCTAAACTTGCTGGACATAAAAGCATAGATGATGGGGTTGACGGCACAAGACAGCTTGGCGAACATGGTGGGGAGGATGCGGACGGCTGGGGAGATGGTGATGTCTACGGCAGCCACGATGGCCAGCACAGTGTACGGGGTCCAGCAAACCAGAAACGCCCCAATCATCACCGCACACATCTGCAACATTGAAAGGATGAACCAGTTTGATGAGGAGGTGAACCATCATAGGTGGTAAAAGTAGTAATAATTTTCAGGATTTTGGTTTACTATTTAAAACCTCCGGAAAACCGATTAGCAGCATTTATACTAGGAAGTTCCGAAAGTACCCTACACATTTTCTTTCATACATAACTTTTCTTCTTCTGCTTGTTGTTGTTGTTGTTGTTGTTGTTGTTGTTGTTGTTGTTGTTGTTGTCCTTCTTCTTCTACTTCTTCTTCTTCTCATTCTTCTTCTTCTTCTTCTTCTTCTTCTTCTTCTTCTTCTTCTTCTTCTTCTTCTTCTTCTTCTTCTCGAAACGATCAGGGTAGGCCTGGTGGTGTTGGGGCTATTTATGACGTACGAAAACACATAACCTGCAGTATGAAACCTGCAAAATGCATTGGGACAGCCTGGAAACAAAAGAACAAGCACTGACTTCCGGAATAAAGAGAGGAAGATCAGGATGTCGCCAAAAGGAGTGGAGCTGGATCACTTTGTCTGCTGAGCAATTCACCGAAGGAACTTAGGACTGGAGAAATGGGAATGGGGCCCGAAAATGGTTCAAGTCAAGTCATGTCAAGTCAAATCAAGGCATGTTTATTTCCCACAAATCACAGTGAAATTTGACGGAAGAAGTAGAAGAGGAGGAGGAACATTGATGCTTAATATCTACATCCACCATTGGCAATATGGCAGACGGGATAAGTGGATAGGCACCTAAATCCCCACTGAACCATCAGAGCAATTACACTGCTAAGACGGAAAGTGAAAATTGCCACTTTTTATGTTGCCTACCAACGGGATTCGAACTATATGTTACGTTGAAACGCGAACGAAAGTATGTCGGAAACGCGCATGATAGATCTAATCGTTTCGTTTTGCAAAGTATTCAATAATGGAGTTTATTTACCTTTGATTTGAGTTTGCATTGTTGTTAGGAGAGGCTTTGTATAACGTTGATGATTTGCGTTAGTCGATATTACTGTAGAATTTTCTGGATCTGCGTGTTTACTCTCGATAGAAATTTCCCGATACATGTCGAAGCAAGAGGACGTTCCGAAGGAGAAGAAAATATGTATGACGTAAGACAGTAATGACGAAGTTAGAAGCGATTGGTTAAATTGCGTCAAACGAGATTGATCCAGGTTATTCGGGAGTATCAAGAGACTATTTAAGTGCCGCGCTGTTTCAAAACTGGAGAGAGAGTGTTGTTGTTGATAGTGATTTGGAAAGTAAATTTGAGAGTGGAAAGACGATTGAGCGATTGTATGCAGTTGTTGATGTGTGCTGAATAAAAGTAGAAAACTTCATACGTCGACTTTGTGACTTGTATGCTGATTGAGCGGGCTGTGTGAATAAACGAATCTGAGTTACACCTTATCAGGAATTCAGCATTGGGGCTGAATCAGATACTGATAAAGAAAACACCATCATCAAACGGAGTGTAACATTTTGGGGGCCAAGCCGGGATTCATGCCATATCCAAGGGTTCAACTGCGACAACAAGCGAGTCAACGTTACGAGAGGCAGTCATCGAGGGTAGCCGCCAACGTTGCGTCGAGAGGGGCCAACATACTGGGACTACATCCGATAGGTTCGGGTTGACTGCAAGGGCGTGTAGTCGCTGAAGAGTTGCTTTGTGAGCGAACAACAAATCGGGACTACGTGGCTGCCGCAAGACTACGTCGAGGGACAGTCTCGGAGCTACATCGCCAGTATTAGAGAGAGCGACGAGTGGACGTCGCGTCTACTTCAGCACAGGAGCGTATACATCAACACCAGCTTGGTGCACCGTCGCATACGACGAGGACAGCGGGGCCTGCGTCAGCGAAAGTGACTAGTGGCAAGCATCAGCGCTACTGCAGAAAGCGTGCTGTTCTAGAACAGTCTAGAAAGGTACAGCACAGTCAAGAACTTTCCAGAAAAGAACTTTCCAGAAAAGAACTTTCCAGAAAAGAACTTTCCAGAATTTTCCTGAAGCATCAAGATGGCTGACTTCTGGCAGAAAGGGATTCAACTGAATCTAAAAGGGAAACAGTTGACGGAGTACGTCAAGTCCCAGGAGAGAATACAAGAACGAGAATTAGAAGAGCAGCGACGCCGAGAAGAAAAGGAAGAACAGCGTCGCCGAGAAGAAAAAGAAGAGCAGCGGCAAGAAAGAGAAGAACAGCGGAGGCGTGAAGAAAGAGAGTTCGTGCTGAAGCGTCTTGAAGGTGAGCGTCAGTACCAGCTAGAGTTGGCGCGTATTCAAAACAATCAGCACGCGCCACAAGTCATCAGCGACAACACGGCTCCAAAATTGCCAGCTTTCGTCGACGGGAAGGACCAGATCGACAGCTATCTGGCGAGATTCGAAAGGTTCGCCGAAAGCTCCAATTGGCAACCTCGAGACTGGGCGATTCGACTAAGTGCACTTCTGACAGGGCAAGCGCTCGAAGTTTACACCAGACTGTCGAACGATGACGCCAAAAACTTCGACGTCTTGAAAGAGGCCCTATTGCAGTGCTACAACTTTACAGAGAAGGGCTACCGTAAACGCTTCCGTGAATGCCGGCCTAAGTCAGACGAGACGCCAAAGCAGTTTGTGGAGCGCCTGTCGTCATATCTACACAAGTGGGTGGAGTTATCAGGCGAAAGGAAGTCTTACGACAGTCTCCATGACCTGATCGTGAAGGAACAATTTCTCAATGCCTGTCACAAGGACCTAGCGACCCACTTAGAAGAACAAAAGCTGCAGACGCTTAAAGATGTGACTGAGGCTGCTGAAAGATATCTCATCGCTCATGGGAAGACCCTGGGGCCACCCAGCGCGATGAAACATTTTCAGAAGACTGGAAACCATGTGAACCAGATCCAGGGGAGCCAGACGAACCAGAAACAGACGGACTCCACGCATCCTCCCAGGGAAGGGCATTCAAGAGGCTGTTTCACCTGCAACGCTACAGACCACAGAGCGGCTAACTGTCCTCAAAACAAAAGTAGCGGACAGCGGGGCAGTACGGACATTGCAGCGGTGGGCAACCGGCAGAGGCGTTTCTCCAATCAACGGCAAAACAGTAGATCTGACCATCAAGTGTGCGGCGGGAGCGTCATTCTTCCGAGTGAGACCACGCGCACAGCTACCCCTGCGGACGTGCAAGAGTGCATAACTGATGGCCAACTCCTCCTTGCCAACGGGAAATCCATCCCCGTCGTCGCCAGCGCAGCTGTGACCGTACAGAACATGCCTGTTTCCAAGGGACGCGTCGGAAATCATGAAGTGACTGTTTTAAGAGACTCTGGCTGCAGTGGGGTCATCGTCAGAGAAGACCTAATCGCTAAAGAACAGTTCACTGGCGATTCAAAATGGACACTTATGGCCGACAGCAAATGTGTGAGAGCGCCAGTTGCGAAGATTCATGTCAACACCCCTTTCTACATAGGCGAAGTCGAAGCGGTTTGCCTGAAGAAGCCGCTGTATGATTTGATGATCGGGAATATCGACGGAGCGAGACGACCCGACGACCCCGATCCAGAGTGGAGTCCTGCCTCAACCCAACGCGTCGAAGTTGTGGAGGAGGATCCATTGCCGTTTCCCGATGGAGACCTTACAGAGCTGCTACGGGACAATGTGGTTACTCCGGCTCAGCCCTGCCGACCAGAGATCGTCAGTGCTGTTACTACCAGGGCCCAGGCCAAGAGAGACAAGATGTCTACGCCACTGAAGGTCGCCGACAACTCCAAAGCTGCCATCGTGGACAGAGATAAGCTGATCCAGCTCCAGGAAGCTGAGAGCACTTTAAACAAGTACAGGAACCGCCAAGACCACGTGACCAAAGGCAGTGGTACGGTCTATTTTGAGGTGAAGGCCAAGATCCTGTACCGAATCTTCCAGCACCCGAGGGTCAACGGAGGGAAACCACTACGTCAAGTCTTGGTACCGTACCCCTAAGGCGCCAGGTGATGGAAGTAGCGCATGACTCAATCATGGGAGGTCACCTGGGTATCAAGAAGACGTCGGATAGAATCCAGGCGGTATTCTACTGGCCAGGACTTCATGCGGACGTCAGCCGTTTCTGCCGATCATGTGACATTTGCCAGAAGACCATACCTCGAGGAAGGGTCCCGAAAGTGCCTATGCAGAGGATGCCTCTGATCGACCGACCTTTCAAGAGGGTGGCCTTAGACTTAATCGGCGACATAAGACCTCCGAGTGAAGAAGGTCATCGGTGGGTACTGACATTAGTGGACTATGCAACTCGGTACCCAGAAGCAGTGCCACTGAAGAAGATTGACACTGAAACTGTAGCAGAGGCACTAGTGGACATGTTCAGCAGACTTGGAGTGCCTGAAGAGATCCTGACAGACCTCGGGACGCAGTTCGTCTCTGACTGCATGAAGGAGGTCAACAGATTGCTGAGCATCCGGCATTTAACTACGACACCCTACCATCCAATGTGCAACGGGCTCGTCGAAACGTTCAATGCTACGCTGAAGTCCACCCTGAAGAAACTGTGCAGCGAGCAGCCCAGACAATGGCATCGCTACATCAACGCCTTACTGTTCGCCTACAGAGAAGTGCCGCAGGAGTCCACCGGCTTCTCTCCGTTCGAGCTGCTGTACGGAAGAACCATCCGAGGGCCGATGCACATCCTAAAAGAACTGTGGACGAAAGAAGTAGACACCCCAGAGGTGAAGAACAGCTACCAGTACGTGTTTGAGCTACGGGAGAAGCTGGAGCAGACTCTTGAGATAGCCAGAGAAAACCTGAAGAAGTCCCAGGACTGTGGAAAGCACTACTATGACCGTAGGGCTGTGAACAGGAAGTTTAAACCTGGCAAAAAGTGCTGGTGCTGCTACCTACTGATCACAATAAGTTGCTGATGCAGTGGAAAGGCCCGTACGAAGTGGAGACCGTGGTGGGGATCAACGACTACAAGGTGAAGGTCGGCCAGCATTCCAAGATATACCACGCCAACCTCCTTAATCTGTACGTGGAAAGGCCATCAGAGACTGTGCATGTGGCAACAGCAGCTGAGATCGACAACAGCTTTGACAGCGAAGAACTGTTGGAACTGGGAGACTTCCACAGCAAAGAAGGCATCGATGATGTTAAGCTAGGACCAAGCTTGACGGAAGGTCAAAAGTTGGAGCTCAAGGACCTTATGGGCGAGTTTACCCATAGTTTCAATGATGTCCCAGGCTCTACAACTTTGGTCGAACATGAAGTCCACACCCAGACCTGGAAGGAGCATCTGCAGACCTTGAGGGAGCTGTTCCACCGTCCAGCAGAAGCCAACCTGACCGTGAGACCCAGCGCGTGCATTCTGGGAGCTGGCAACGTCGGCTGCGTCGGACGTCCGACGGAGGAGGAGGATAGCGGAGGATGCACTGACTCCAGGAGGGCCCACGTGATCGTCGTCTTTGACCCTGGGCCGGTGGCGGCCGCAACTGACGAGGGCGTCGTTTCCTTGCGGATGAAAAAAAACATTGACTGTGTGTATGGTCCGATGACATTGGTAATGTCTAGACAGACTTGAAGATGAGAAACATTGACTGTGTGTGAATAAACTGTGAACATTGACAGTATCCAGAAAGACTTGAAGATGAAAACCATTGACTCTGTGTAGATAAGCTGAGCGCAATTACAGTATTCAGAAAGTCTTAAATTAGTTTCAATTGTGGATTTTGTTTGTGCCTTACGTTTCAACGTTGTTGAAAGAAATTGGGTAAATTTCTTCTTGAGTGGGGGGTTATATGTTACGTTGAAACGCGAACGAAAGTATGTCGGAAACGCGCATGATAGATCTAATCGTTTCGTTTTGCAAAGTATTCAATAATGGAGTTTATTTACCTTTGATTTGAGTTTGCATTGTTGTTAGGAGAGGCTTTGTATAACGTTGATGATTTGCGTTAGTCGATATTACTGTAGAATTTTCTGGATCTGCGTGTTTACTCTCGATAGAAATTTCCCGATACATGTCGAAGCAAGAGGACGTTCCGGAAGGAGAAGAAAATATGTATGACGTAAGAGAGTAATGACGAAGTTAGAAGCGATTGGTTAAATTGCGTCAAACGAGATTGATCCAGGTTATTCGGGAGTATCAAGAGACTATTTAAGTGCCGCGCTGTTTCAAAAATGGAGAGAGAGTGTTGTTGTTGATAGTGATTTGGAAAGTAAATTTGAGAGTGGAAAGAGGATTGAGCGATTGTATGCAGTTGTTGATGTGTGCTGAATAAAAGTAGAAAACTTCATACGTCGACTTTGTGACTTGTATGCTGATTGAGCGGGCTGCGTGAATAAACGAATCTGAGTTACACCTTATCAGGAATTCAGCATTGGGGCTGAATCAGATACTGATAAAGAAAACACCATCATCAAACGGAGTGTAACACTTGGGTTCATCTGCATGCCAGAAGAAACGCTCTACCACTGAGCCACCTCGGAGGGACAAAGAAGAAGAAGAAGAAGAAGAACAACAACAACAACAACAACAACAAAAACGACGACGATGACGACAATAACATGTACAATATCAACTACTACAACAAGCACAAGAAGAGATTCTTCCAATTCTATTCATGAATGCATTCAGATAACACATAAAGGCAAGAAACACTCGAGGCTGTGTTAAGTGGAAACAAATTCCTTCTGGAAATAATTATTGGAAATGGAGATTTCATTGCCATGCCGCCAGTTAGTATTGAATCCATTCTCTGTCTGTCTGTCTGTCTGTCTATCTGTCTGTCTCTGTCTCTCTCTCTCTCTCTCTCTCTCTCTCTCTCTCTCTCTCTCTCTCTCTCTCTCTCTCTCTCTCTCTCTCTCTCTCTTTCTCTCTCAAATCTCTGCTTCAAGAATTCAAGAATGTTTACCGATCACCCTTTTCTCTCCTTTCCTCGAGATCAGAGCCAATCATGGTTATCAACACCAATGGGTGTCAGCGCTGTAATATTAATTTTAATCTGGCTTCATTAACACTTGAAGAAGAAGAAGAAGAAGAACAACAACAACAACAGCAACAACAACAACAATAACAAGAACAACAACAAACACCAACAACAAAAACGACGACGACGACGACAACAATAGCATGTACAATATTAACTACTACAACAAGCAGAAGAAGAGATCCTTTAAATTCTATTCATGGATGCATTCAGATAACACTTAAAGGCAAGAAACAATCGAGGCTGTGTTAAGTGGAAAAAAAATCCTTCTGGAAATAATTATTGGAAATGGAGATTTCATTGCCAGTTTGTATCGAATCCATTCTCTGTCTGTCTATCTGTCTGTCTGTCTGTCTCTCTCTCTCTCTCTCTCTCTCTCTCTCTCTCTCTCTCTCTCTCTCTCTCTCTCTCTCAATTCTCTGCTTCAAGAATTCAAGAATGTTTACCGATCACCTGGCCTTTTTCTCTCCTTTCCTCAGATCAGAGCCAATTATGGTTATCAACATCAATGGCTGTCAGCGCTGTAATATTAATTTTAATCTGGTTTCATTACCACTGGACTAACGATGCCTCACGCGTAACACGAGAAACGCCCGAGGTAAAAAGGCAACCCTAGACCTGTAATTATAATGCACAGCATGTTAGTTTCATTTCCTCCGGGTCAGCTTTGTGGGGCCGAGGGAGGTCCAATAGCCTTCCATAGCCGCTACTTTACTTTGCGCAATCCTAAGCAGAGCCAGGTATCCGGTCGCCTCTGGGTTGATTGATTGATTGAATGTTGCTTTAGGTCCAGCGGACTCTTCCGAGCCAAATCAGGACCGGACAACCCCCGATCCGCATAAAAGATCTGCTGAAACAACCCTAGTGGGAAAACTGAATGCCCTCCACCGGCCAGTCACTTTACAATAAAGACATCCCACGCAGGGAACGGCTGAGGCTTTACCCCAACTAATCGAACCCCCGGTTACAAAAACAAAATAGAATACAAACATCATTATAAATTATCCACAAAACACATACATATAAAATGCCTACATTGCTAAATAATAACATCATAGGAAGCCCTAGTGACCACCCGGCAGAAAGCGTCCAATACTCCCAAGCTGATCCAACAGACCTCATACACAAACAAGGAGTCTTGTCCAGGAAGAGTTTTCAAGAAAAAAAGGTAGGTCATTGATCTAGCGAAGAAGAAGATAGTATAGCAGAGTGATAGGACAGAGCAGGAATGGGAAAGAGCAAATGAGGAAGACAGCGACAGTGGGAATTTAAAGCACTAAATTTCCAGAAAGTGGGGATACTATTTATACTGAAACCCCCGGCACTCCAACGGGGGTACTGTTGCCGCAGTGAATCGGTCATGCCTATAAAGGAAAGACAGGTTTTCAAATGGGGCTTTCACTTTTCCCTTTATAGGTTAGAACAATCTACAGTGGCAAGATTGCTCATGACCCCAAGGGGTTCGCCTCTGGGTGCCCGCACAACTCGGTTTTCGACAAGCGAATAAGGTCAAAATAATAATATGTCAAAACACGGACGGGGTTGGACAACAGCTAGCAGCCGACAGAAAGACGTGGCCAAAACTCTTCGCGACAGCATCCCTCATGTCTCTCTAGCGACCTGACAAGCTGTGGGATTAGATAGATAGATAGATAGATAGATAGATAGATAGATAGATAGATAGATAGATAGATAGATAGATAGATAGATAGATAGATAGATAGATAGGTAGATAGGTAGATAGATAGATAGATAGATAGATAGATAGATAGATAGATAGATAGATAGATAGATAGATAGATAGATAGATAGATAGATAGATAGATAGATAGATAGATAGATAGATAGATAGATAGATAGATAGATAGATAGATAGATAGATAGATAGATAGATAGATAGATAGATAGATAGATAGATAGATAGATAGATAGATAGATAGATAGATAGATAGATAGATAGATAGATAGATAGATAGATAGATAGATAGAAGCGAACAAATTAACAGCTAAGCCTACTTGCCTAATCAGCGGCTCTTTTATTAACATCATTATTTTTTAACATGTTCCTTTCGCGGATAAATAAGCACTTAGGTCTAACCACAGTTCTTTTTATTATTACCATTATTTTTAATGTGTTCATATATATACATAAGCTTACATTGTAATAGGAGTACATTACAAATCTGGCAATGTAGATCTGGCGTGGCCTACGTTTAAGACTATAACTTGTATAAGCAAGCGTTGGAGAGTCGGGGACAGGGAGTAACTACATTCCTGTTTGTGTCATTATTCTAATAAATCCTGAAGGCCTCTTGGGGTTACCCAGACCCAGTGCTGTCAATGTAAGTTAAATGAAGACATGTACAGCCCTATTCTCCGCACGTTCTCCCAGCAACTGCCAGCGGGAATAGAATGAAATCATTATACTGTATAGATTTTCCTTCATTCTTAGCGTTCTAGTCTTACATACTGCTGATACTAATATCCAAGTTACTATAACGTATTTATAGACTAGTAGAGTTTACTGCTACTAATACAATGATTTGTAACTCGCACATCTCTCGCCGTTCAAGAGACCTAATGCTAATTGTTATTTATGTACATGTGCAGAGTATAATATTAGACAACCTGATCGTGTCGGAACAATTATAGAACATGAGCACTGAATTAATGTACACTTACTATACAAGTAATGCGAGAACAAGAAAAAGAATAAGAATGAGAAGGAGAAGGAAGAAGAACAAGAACAAGAAGGCCTTCTTTCGATATTTCAGATAAAAGATTGTGAAACCCCATATGCGGTCTCTGCTCCATATCCTATGTCGCCTTGCTGTAAATGTAAGACCTGTCTACGAGGAATGTGACACAAATAGTTATCATTGAGACACAACTGCCAGCACTGCGATTCATAAAAACAACATAGAGTCTGGCACTAAACCTGTGACCTTTTTGTCTACCACGCGTTTTGAACGGAACAACTGTTTAGGACAATTCGTTTAGCACCGTGCGCTTTATGCAATAGACCACAGTTGCTTACTGTAAATTGGTGTACATTATTATGCACGCAATTCTTCTTCTTCTTTAAAATTAACTTCTTAAATTTTGTGTATTATTTATTTATTTATTATTATTTCAGGTGTTGCCAATGGAATGTTTAATAATGGTATGATTTATCTATTTACGTATTTATGTATTTAAGTATGTAGGTATTTACTATTTCTTTCTTTATTTATTTTTAAGTTAACGTTATCTATAATGAAAGCCTTTAGAATTAACTTCCTTTAAGACGGCATGACTATTCTTATTAAACAACTCTTCTCTTTCTCTCTCTCTCTCTCTCTCTCTCTCTCTCTCTCTCTCTCTCTCTCTCTCTCTCTCTCTCTTTTTCTCTCTCTCTCTCTTTTTTCTCTCTCGCTCTCTTAATTCCCCTGAAACTCACCTTGGTGACCTCTCTCTCCGTCTCCACCTTGTGATGCCAGAGGACCTCTTCGAGCCTGACCAGGCTGCTGTTCTTGCGAGTCCCGAAGGTGAGTTTACGGGATTTGACAATGATACACGTATAACAGTACCCGATGACCGCAAAATGCACCACGTAGCAGACGATGATGGTCATGATCACGTAGCTCTGGGACGCTAAGCCCGGGGAGTCCCAGTCGATGGTGCAGGAGGTTTTGAACCCTTCAGGCACGTACTGGTTCCAGCCCATCAGAGGCAGTGACGTCCACAGCACGGCGTGGGCCCAGCAAGCTAACAACACCGGCTTGGTCGTGCTTGGCGTCAGCACGTGATCTGTCCAAAACAACAGGATGATATAATAAGTACCAGTAGTCTAATAATGATCTACAGATAACGACAGAAGAATATTGGTCGATGCATGGTTGCGAAAGTATTAAGTGTGGAAGTAAATATCTTATTGATTTAGAGTTTGACTTTTATTGTGGCTGACGCCATTTAGCTAGCTTGAGTGATAGAGAGGGACCAAGGGCTTCTGTTGTATCACGGCAGGCTTTAAATGGGAGCTGCCTGTCGCATCTTTCTCGCTGATTTACAGTCTCCGGTTCTAATAAGGGCAAACTACGCAGTCACGGCTGCGATACGATCTCTGTGTGTGTGTGTGTGTGTGTGTGTGTGTGTGAGTGTGTGTGTGTGTGTGTGTGTGTGAGTGTGTGTGTGTGTGAGGGTGTGTGTGTGTGGGTCTGTAGGTGGGTGTTTCTGTGTGTGTGTTTGTGGCGTGCGGGAGGGGAGGGACTATGGGGCGCCATGTGTCCATTTATTCTATGTGACTATTCTATACATAGAATAAATTATATGCACATAGAAAGCATTCTATGCACACAAAAAGCATTCATTAGTTGAAATTCCATTTATAAAAAAGAAACCAATATTGTAAGTCATAGAATAAAATTCTTTGTATAGAATAACATTCTATAATATAGTGTAAAATTCTATGTCCATAATAAAATTCTATGTATAGAATAACATTTTATAATAAAGAATAAGATTCTATGTATGTAATACAATTCTATATTATAGAATGCACTTGTATGCATAGAATTGTATTCTATAACTTAGAATGAATTCTATTACAAAGAATGAATTCTATAACATAGAATTTATTCTATGTGCATACAATTCATTCTATAACATAGAATGAATTCTTTAACATAAAATAAATTATATGACATAAAATGAATTCTATGTGCATAGAATAAATTGTATAACATAGAATGAATTCTATAATAAAGAATGAATTCTATATGCATAGAATGAATTTTATAGCATAGAATGAATTCTATGACGTAGAATTCATTCTATGACATAGAATGAATTCTATAGGCATAGAATGAATAGTATAACATAGAATGAATAAGACGACATAGAATGAATTCTATGACATAGAATGAATTCTATAACATAGAATGAATTCTATAGCATAGAATGAATTCTATGACATAGAATTTATTCTATAGCATAGAATGAATTCTATAACATAGAATGAATTCTATAGCATAGTATGAATTCTATGACATAGAATTTATTCTATAGCATAGAATGAATTCTATGTTACAGAATGAATTCTATGTTATAGAATTCATTCTATGCTATAGAATTCATTCTATGCTATAGAATAAATTCTATGTCATAGAATTCATTCTTTGTTATAGAATTCATTATATGTCATAGAATTCATTCTATGTCATAGAATTCATTCTATGTCATCTTATTCATTCTATGTCATCTTATTCATTCTATGTTATAGAATTCATTCTATGTCATAGAATTCATTCTATGTCATAGAATTCATTCTATGTCATAGAATTCATTCTATGTCATAGACTTCATTCTATGTTATAGAATGAAATCAATATATACACTTTTTTTTAAAATAGTAAAAACTGGGGCACTGTCAAGGTATAGAGAACATATTTTATGGCATGGGACTGTATTGCAGAGAGATATACACATTGCCACATCCCATCACCACACCACATCACTCTACATCACACTGCACCACAAATGTGATGGGTAGGTGTGGTGGAGTGATTAGGTTATGTGATGATGTGGTCTGATTCACTGCTTTTAAGGCATAATAGAACTGTATTGCAGATACATACATACACATTACCACATCACATCACCACACTACATCACTCTAAATCACACCACACTGCACCACAAATGTGATGGGTGGGAGAGGTGGGGTGATTAGATTATGTGATGTGATTCACTGATGCCATGATATGTGCTGTCTGCTGCAATGTGAAGATGTGCTGCTGCTGTGATGTCGGCTGATGTGATGTGATGATTTGTTGATATGATGTGATTTTATGTGGTGTTGCGTTTTCACGATGATGGTGATGAAGCAATGTGATGCAGTGATGTGATGTGATGATGTGATCGATGTGGTGATGATGTGATGTGTCATACAATATCTTTTTTAAAATTCTAAATTTTGTTACAATTTATTAGTTGTGTTTTTTAATTTTATGTGAATGAAATGAATTATATGTATATAGAATTAATTGTATAACACAGCAAGAATTGTATGACATAAAATTCATTTTTTTAACATAAAATGGATTTTATTCGCAACACTGAATACATTCTATTTTCATAGAATTGTTTTTTTAACATTTGGTGAACATAGAATGCATTCTATGTTATAGAATGTTCATTCTATAACATAGAATGTTCATTCTATAACATAGGATCCATTCTATAACATAGAATGTTCATTCTATAACATAGAATGGTCATTCTATAACATAGAATTCATTCTATAACATAAAATGTTCATTCTATAACATAGAATCCATTGTATAACTTAGAATGTTCATTCTATAACATAGAATCCATGCTATAACATAGAATGTTCATTCTATAACATAGAATGCTCATTCTATGCGCAACTAGGTCATTCTATGTGAAGCGAGGCTGTGACGTATAAAGGGACAGTGGAGCCTTGCACGTGCGAGAACTGAAGAAATGGCTGACGTACCAAGCGCTCTGCGGCTTTATCAGACATCATAATTTCGTGAACAAGCATTTAGGTTTCTTGATGCGGACTTCGACGGTATAATTAGTGTGAGTAGATCGCTTAGCAATAAAAATAATTGACGTCACACCCTCCCCCCCCCCTCCGCCCCTGCGTGCTTGCTTTTTTCGTTACAATGTGCTGAGGTTCTGTAAGGGTTTATAGTGACAAAATCTAATTAAATAATCAGTTCTTTTCGCTCAATACCGAAGAAATAACCGTACTGTACACTCATAAAAAGCAATAATTAATATATTTAAAGGTCGAATATTGCTATACAACTCTGAGACATAATAAATGAAAGGTTCATAAAGCTGAATATTGCAAAAAATCTATTTCACCCCAAGCGGCCCCCCAGGGCGCTATGCACAAAGGCGTGGCGGCCACGTGCTGCGGGAATAACACAGCGTGATCGAGTTTGAAAATGGTGAAGTACTGTGCTGCGTTTGGATGCTCTAACTCCGACGTAAAACCTTTCTGCAAAGAAAAGAACATTTCCTTTCATCGATTTCCACTTCGAGCGCAAATGATGAAGCACTGCATGTCGTCAACTCTAAACTGAATGTCAGTGACAAATCGCTCTGTAATCATTATTGCACGATTGTGCTATGTTCAAAACATCACAATATCCCAAAATGTTCTCTATACCTTGACAGTGCCCCAGTTTTTACTATTTAAAAAAAAGTTTTTATATTGACTTCATTCTATAACATAGAATGAATTCTATGACATAGAATGAATTATATGACATAGAATGAATTCTATAGCATAGAATGAATAGTATAACATAGAATGAATAAGATGACATAGAATGATTTCTATGACATAGAATGAATTCTATAATATAGAATGAATTCTATGACATAGAATGAATAATATGAGATAGAATTTATTCTATAGCATAGAATGAATTCTATAACATAGAATGAATTATATAGCATAGAATGAATTCTATGACATAGAATTCATTCTGTAACATAGAATTCATTCTATGCTATAGAATAAATTCTATGTCATAGAATTCATTCTATGCTATAGAATTCATTCTATGTTATAGAATTCATTCTATGTCATAGAATTCATTCTATGTCATAGAATTCATTCTATGTCATAGAATTCATTCTATGTCATAGAATTCATTCTATGTTATACTATTCATTCTATGCCTATAGAAGTCATTCTATGTCATAGAATGAATTCTATGTCATACTAGAATTCATTCTATGCTATAAAATTCATTCTATGCATATAGAATTCATTCTTTATTATAGAATTCATTCTATGTTATACAATTTATTCTATGCACATAGAATTCATTTTATGTCATATAATTTATTTTATGTTAAAGAATTCATTCTATGTTATAGAATGAATTCTATGCGTATAGAAATAATTCTATATCATGCAATTTATTTTATTTTAAAGAATTCATTCTATGTTATAGAATTCATTCTTTGTAATAGAATTCATTCTATGTTATAGAATATAATTCTATGCATACAAGTGCATTCTATAATATAGAATTGTATTACATACATAGAATATTATTCTCTATTATAAAATGTTATTCTATACATAGAATTGTATTATGGACATAGAATTTTACACTATATTATAGAATGTTATTCTATACAAAGAATTTTATTCTATGACTTACAATATTGGTTTCTTTTTTATAAATGGAATTTCAACTAATGAATGCTTTTTGTGTGTATAGAATGCTTTCTATGTGCATAGAATTTATTCTATGTATAGAATGGTCACATAGAATAAATGGACACATGGCGCCCCATAGGGACGACGGCCTATTATTAGGGAAAACTATGCACTCACAGCTGCGATAAAAGTCGTGTGAGCGCGAACGCGTGTGTGTGTGGTGCGCAGGAGGATAGGGACGGATGGCGTGATTTTACTGCTGAGAGAAGAGGCGACGATATGGATACAACTATGCAATGTTCAATCATTTTGAATCAAAACAAGCACGGTGCAATCGCATTGAACTATCTATTGACAAGCCAGCACTGAAAACAGTCCGTCAAAGAACAGGCACAGTATCACCTATATTGGCACAAATCCGTGCACCCATAAATGCCTTTGCGACATATGGACATTGGATTGAGATTGGATTAGACAGGACAGAACTGGATAACTTAAATATTAACATTAATGAACATGACTTGGATTGGATAATACTTACGGTATTTGGGCCTACAGACCAAGATGTACCTGAAGACGCCGATGAATGTGAGGGTGTTCATACTGACCATGGTCAACATGAACACCAGAAACCCTCCAATCTGACATACCACATCCCCGAACATCCACCTGAAACACACGCACAGTCACAAATCATGACTTTAATGCGTAATACTCATATTGACTATACTGATACAAAGAGATCGAACATAAAACAACAATTGCAATCAAATAAAAAACTAACCTATACTTTAGTGCGATATGTCAGCAGCATAACATTTGTCATAAAGTATGGGAAGATTCCGTCACGCAGCAAACTCACAGTTACAGGTTCATCCCTTTGCTTAAATGTTCACTTTAACTTGGTGTCATGATAATGTGTATCAAAGAAAGAAATGGCCCTATATTCAATATTTTTTAAACAATGCATAATAGATGGGTCTTAATAACTCGAAAACCCATGATCAGGGTCCTCTGCACTGAACATAGCGGCGAAAAATGATCACCATTCGCTTCAGTATGGTACTGCGATAAATAGGATGACGCGAATGGTATAGTGCGACTTTTGTCGTGACAACCAGCTTAAGGGTTAAGCTAAAGCGCACACTGAAGAACAATATAGATGTATTTTATATACGTGGAGATGAGTTTGAGTTTAGTGAATGTGAATGTGATTTTATTGTATGTCCTTAGCATGTGTATAATCATTTATAAAAGAAGCATTAGGAACGCAGTTTTAATTTTATATGCTATTTTATTGTATTGCTTCGATTGCATTTGACGGGTTACACACAATGATTCATGTGTACCTGTCTCTTTCTGCTCGTGTGGCTATCAGTACAAGTTCTGATTCTGATTACTTCATAACGTCGGTGTGTAACACGCAGCAACAATCAGTTTTAAAATGATACGGTTCTTAAAACATTTCTTCGGCAGATTAAATGATGACTGTATGCAGTCAAAGTAAAAAGCAATGCAAACTTGCTCATGCTGTACTGTATGCAACAACAAAAACAACAATAACAACACATTTTGTTAGAATCCGTTCAGCGGAAGCATGCAGCACAAAATCAATTTCAAGCACAGAACCGACGCTTGCACGGTCAGCGACAAAAATATCCCATCGGCAACACATGGCGAGATCATTAAAACGTCACTTAAGATTTTTAAGAACTACAAATGTCAGCTGAAATCGAAGTGAAAGATTTCCATTGCTCCAACGCTAATGTTCCGACACACTTTCTCCGTGAAGACGCATATCTCTTCCCCTCTGCTCACCCCATCCCTTAATCCAACAGAGAATCGGGCAACGTCTTTATTATCGCCAGTCATAGTTTTTGGCCGTATGTTAAAAAAACTACCGAAGTGAAGGTTACACTTATAGCAAAGACAGGTATTTATTATAGGTACAATATGTTGGTCGCATCATTTAAGTTAGATTAATCATATTACAGTTATAATTTGGTAAATCTATAGCAAATTGACCAGTGGCTTCTGAAATCTGAGTGATGTTTTATTTCTGGATGTGTAATTTTCATAGCAGCAGGGTAAATGTGATAATAATTATAATTTGTAAGGAAAGAATTAATAAATCTTGCTAAGAGATGTGTGTATGCGTGCGTGCGTGCGTGTGTGTGTGTGTGTGTGTGTGTGTGTGCGTATTTTAATGCTAACATACATGTGTGGAGTGCTTGTATCATTGTATGGTAGGCCTATATCCGGCTTGCAAAAGGTATTTGTATAAATCTACATCCGTATCACTACATTCTTAGACATCGTATACTAAGTGGCACTTTGAACTGTTTAAATCTGAGAATGCCTACAGCGTTGTTTTTCCTCCCAGGCCTTGCTTAGGAATAATCCTTCCTACCTTTCATGAATGTAATGGAAATACCAGAAAATATAATATACGATCCATTAAAATATATTGTGGAGGATTCCAATCATGTTATTCTTTAAATTAATGGCAGCTTTCGCTTAAATGAAAATTTTCACATGATGATTTTTAGAAGGAAATCAATGGCATGTCTCGATGCAATGTTTTAAAGATGAAATGCTACCTCCAGCAATAACAATCAAATTGCTCGGAATGTTGTTGTTTTTGGTGGTGGTGGTGCTGCTGTTGTTTTGGTTGTTGTTGTCGTTTGTGGTGGTGGTGCCACTGTTGCTGGTGAGAAGAAGAAGAAGAAGAAGAAGAAGAAGAAGAAGAAGAAGAAGAAGAAGAACAACAACAACAACAACAACAACAACAACAACAACAAACCAAACCTCACCTTTTGTGGTAGCTGGACACAGCTGTCAGGGGATAGGAGGTGAGGGTGACCATGAGGTCAGCGGCTGCCATGTTGACCAGAAGGATGTTCTGTAGCTTCTGTAGCGCTCTCTTCTGACCAAGGATGACCAACAGCACTGAGAAGTTGCCCACAAACGCTATCAGCCCTGGAAAACCACCATAGCGGAAACCACAATCGTGTTGCACGGACATGCGGCTTCCCGCACTAGACACAAACATCACGATGCCAGCATTACGTATGTTTCAGCTCAAAGAGCTGCTTAAGGAGCTGACCAAAAATGAAGTTGATTCCAAGCCAGCTCCCAAGAGGCACACTAGCTGCAAACTTGCGCACTGTTTAACATCGTGGACCAAATGTCGCTATCAGGGGCTCAAATGTTAGTACTCCTTCGGATGAGAATATACACCGAGGCCTAGTCTGTGTACGCACGCATTCTGTTGTACGGACTTTAAAGATCCTGACGCTCATGTCCTAGACCGGTGCCGGCTACACAAATATACCCAGCAAGCACTAGTTCCCTTCTCCCCTATCCCCGGTTGCCCAGGATTGTGCTCAGTTATCTGAGTGTTAGACAACGCGCCCAAAGGCTGCAAGTGGGCGCTTCTGGCGCCTTGAGTTAGATCCTAAATCGGCCAGCGCCTTGATTTTTTTTTGATTTTTTTTAGCGATTTTTTACAATTTATTCTTCCTTTTTATCGTGAAATTCTGGGCCGCCTCCTTTGGGGAGCAGCTTGTGGCGCGCCCAAACACAACCTAACTAATATTAGTTGTGCTTTTTGAAATTTTGCTATAGCAGCTCTTGAGCTGGAAACGGGCTATATATGAAAGTGATTACAATAATAATAATAATAATAATAATAATAATAATAATAATAATAATAATAATAATAATAATAATAACTTTGTATAACTTTGTATAACGATTCGACGTTGACACTAAAACGCCGGTACATGTAGGCCTACAGTTTTTCCTACAGGCGCTTGCATCTGGACACGCGAGCGCCTATGCCTGTGACGCGTCTGCATTTGGTTTTCTACCCCCGTTGGGGTGCCGGGGGTTTCAGTATAAATAGGATCCCCACTTTCTGGAAATTTAGTGCTTTAAATTCCCACTGTCGCTGTCTTTTTCATTTGCTCTTTCTCATTCCTGCTCTGTTCTATCAATCTGCTATATTATCTTCTTCTTCGCTAGACCAGTCATCTACCTTTTTTCTTGAAAACTCTTCCAGGACAAGAATCCTTATTTGTGTATGAGGTCTGTTGGATCAGCTTGGGAATATTGGACGCTTTTTGCCAGGTGGTCACTAGGGCTTCCTATGATGTTATTATTTAGCAATGTAGGTATTTTATATGTATGTGTTTTGTTGATAATTTATAATGTTTCACATGGCTTGATAAAGATTTGAATAAAAATCGAAATATTGCCTCAGACCTCAACTTGGGTGTTGCTGTTTGTTTTGTTCCCCTCATAATTTATAATGTTTGTATTCTATTTTGTTTTTGTAAACGGGGGTTCGATAAATTAGAGTACAGCCTCAGCGTCCCCTGCGTGGGATGTCTTTATTGTAAAGTGACTGGCTGGTGGAGAGCTTTCAGTTTTACCACTAGGGTTGTTTCAGCAGATCTTTTATGCGGATAAGGGGTTGTCCGGTCCTGATTTGGCTCGGAAGAGTCCGCTGGACCTAAAGCAATAATAATGATGTAATGTTATTTGGTTTTCTATATGCCTGTGACGCGTCGCGTATTATAGATAACCAAAGGGAGACGTGTCACGGGCTTATGCGCTCGCGTGTATCTGGTAGATAACCAAAGAGAGACGCGTCACAGGCATAGGCGCTCGCGTGTCCAGATACAAGCGTATGTGGTTTTTACTATTGCTGGGAATCCACCGAGTCTCAAAGAAACCGAAACAAATAGGAAAAAAAACTGTTTGTTTGTTTTCCAGTTTGAGATCAAACTGACTCCGGAAGTACGAAAAATGAAACTTACTCTAACTTAAGAAGAAAAAAACAACTATTGTGAGCATGGTGTATTGTATATCTCTATAGCCAGTGCCTTTTTGGTGAGACGGTCAAATGCACTTTAGAAAAATAATACACATTATAACAACAACAATTATATCGATGATGCTGACACTAACCGAGCATGGTGATGTAGACTCCAATGGTGGTGTAAACAGCGTCCGGTAGTGGTTGAAGTGATGCAAGCAAGAGGTTGGAGACGTTGTTGTCGTCAGAGTATGTGGCGTCATACGACATGACTTGAGTCAGAGTGACGTTATTCACATCAGAGTACATGCCCGTGAAAGTAGCCATCGATATTTCATTGTTGGATGATTTCTTGTCTTATTGGCATTAAGGAAGACAAAGACGGAAGATTCCCGCTAAAGAATTTTGACAACAGCAGCATGGTGGACGGATAATGAGAATAATTATATAGTTACAAAAACAGTAACCTTGATCCACGTTTGGGGCCGAGTCCTGCGCCCATACTATATTAGGTTCCTCTAGCTTCGATTTGTTTTTCTGAAATAAAGTCCCGCGAACAATTTTCCAGACGATTATTTATTTTCGTTTTAATTAATAGCTATGTAAAGTATCTAAAAAAAAAGAAAAAAAAAGATATCGTTCAAGTCATTTTGAAATAATGCCAAATTACCAGATACGTCTAAAAATAATATATATACATATATAACTCTAACTCTCTCTCGCTCTCATTCTCCCTCCCTCACTCTCTCCCTTCCTTCCTCACTTTCTCTCCCCCCCCCTCTCTCTCTCTCTCTCTCTCTCTCTCGCTCTCTCTCTATGTACATGAACTTTATTCTAAAACCTGACTTTAAGTACATCCAAGCTCATTTGTGTATTTCCAAACGTATCTGATAATTTGACGTAATTTAAAAACAGTATCTTTTTTAAATCATTCAGATACTTTATTAGCTATTAATTAAACCAAAAATAAATAACCGTCTGTGAAGTTTTTCGCGGGAATTTACCTCAGGAAAAAAAAATCGAAGCTAGAAGAACCCAATATAGTACATGCGCAGGGCTCAGCGGCAAAAGTAGATCAAGGTTACTATTTTGTGCTGCATGCTAATCGGTTTGCAGATGTCTATTTCCATATGCTGATTGATATTAATGTCCTACTTTTGTGTTTGACTTAGTACACGTCACCATGAAACCGCTAGAACTGCTAAGAATGCAACCATCAGATGCATTGAACCGTCCTGCTACAGCCTCCAGCTAAAATCTAAATAAAGCCCTTTCACTACTAAAAAATTTAGCTTCTTTCCAACCAAGAATACCGAGCATCAGAGAACTAGAGCGAAGGCTCAAGCTTTAAGTCTATTCATATTTACGATGTTGTTACACATTGTAATATCAGAAATGTTGACAACAAAGATGTAACTTAGCTTAGAGATAAAGAAATAGTATTGAACAAAACCTGACTTTAATTTACCAGCTCTCTAGGGGAATGTTCGCAGTTATTAAATTAATATCCTCGAGACGTTCGCTCCCGAAAATATCTTGTAGAACTCGCTATAAAGAATGTAACTTAGACCACTTGGACATCTGACCGATGTCACTGGATCGCTAAGTAGCCACGCTAATCATACCACTCATAAATCTACCATGCATCTCTCCCTTGACACTCGAAGTTGAGACGTAACAGATAGTGTCCCAGAGGTGGGACAGGAGAACAAAGATTTCCGCGAAAAGAATTCACGTATTCGCGAGAACAAGATGATTGGTCGGAGAGGAAGTAGATTCCTTTATATCCTCCATACACCCTAGCTCAATTGGTAGAGCGGCTTATTAGTAACCCGAAAGGTACCTGGTTCGAATCCCGGATTGGCCAACGTGTGACCATATTATTTGCCCGTTACCATCAACTGGTTCGCTGGTGTCAGAATAATGTGACCAGTATTTGCCTATATGCTTCAGTGTCGTGTGACTATAATCTACATTTACTTACTTCTTTATTAAACTCGAAGTCACACACAAAGCGTAGGACCACGAGGGTCAAGGAGAAGACTGAAGTGAAAAAACCCTCAGTCATCACCAACAGAGTGATAGACTAGAGACGGTTTCACTGTTCCCAGATCGACTAGAAGTAAGTTAGTAGTTTTCTAGTACTTGTATGTTTAAATATTATGTTGATTGCCATGTATTAGCATGTTTATGTTATATGTATTTACAGAAACCGATTATTGTTTCTGACATGTTTTGCATATACTATATAGCTCGATATATCTTAACCTTAACATTCAGATATCGTAGTGTGCTTATAAATGGGAAACTCGGCAGATGTCTGATGCTGTAGACTACTTGCAGAGGGTACAACATATCAATATATCTGAATAGAATATTGTAGCCAGGGTTCTGGATTTTCCAGCTCAGCTCTGGAATGGCTTGTGGAGTCAACGCCTGACGCTTGCTCCCATGGAAAGAAGGGTTCATCTAGAATCTACCTCACCACGTCCGGCCCCGTAGCTACCAGACTCGCCCGATCATCCTGAGAGTGACCAGATTACCTTAGAGTGACCACCCGACTCAAGCATTTACAGAAACTGAGAGCTAAGTCTCCTGCCAGCTGCAACTGATGTCAAAATTACTCGGAACATTATTAGACCATCAAACACATAGATCTACTTAGCACATGATGAAGAAGTCTTGCTAAAGAACTTTCCCAGCACATTGGAGAGTTTATAATTATTAATTACATTTAATTAAAGTCATGTTAGAATTTGTTTTGAAGATATACAAGTTGAAATCACATAAATACGATTGGTGTCATTCTATTTGTATTGTTGTGTGTCCACTAGCTCATCTTATCTTGAGACCAATTAAAAGAGTCGCTTGACTAGCAAAAATAATTTCTTAAAGTGAGCCAATGATACTTTGAAACCCGAGAACAAATATAAATGTTTATGTTACCAAGCACCGTGATTTAGTCTCTCACATTGCTTAGGAATTTGGGTAAAGAACGTCTGATAGAGGTAGCTTAACGCCTCATCTATCTACAGATCTTAATCCCCCTGTAAAATAATCGTATATTCTCCAGGATATCATCACACACATATACACTTCCCTCTCCCCCACACCATTCTCTCTCTCTCTCTCTCTCTCTCTCTCTTTCTGAAGCATTTAGGCTTCCATTTTGTGAACAGAGAACATTGTATAGCCACTTTTCAATCCATTATATTGATATGGAAGAACAATACCGGCTGCTGAACAATTTATTTCAAAGCCATGTTTGGGTTAAACTCCAGTGCCGGACCTGCCCTAGAGGCCAGAGGGGCCCGGACCCCTACCCATTTTTGAAAAAAAAATGTGGGGGAAAAATATTTAAAAAAGAAAAGAAAACCACACACACACACATAAATAAAAACAAGTGATACAGAAACGAGAGTCTCTCTTATTCCTAACACACACACACTTTTTTAAAGGTAATTTCTCCCCAAAATGAGTGGCAAACTATAGCACCAAAATTTTGCAATTTACATGCTCAGATTGCACCAGATTGCACCATTTTTTCTCCCTTTTCAAAAAATTTTCCGGGGGAGCATGCCCCAGGACCCCCCTAGCAAACTAGGTGCTTCGCGCCTTCACTACTACCCTAAAATATATTTGGGCCCCTACCCCTGAAAAACGTAGGTCCGGCCCTGAACTCCCTACGCTGGATACCACTTGATGGTGGAATTGACTAAAAACTCAACTACCTATTTAAAATGGTACCTAGTCCATCGTCAAATGCTGAAGATGTCTAAGGGTCATTGAAAGGACCTACCCATAATAAGAATACTGTATTAGAAAGACAATTTAGTTCTTCAACATTGGTTAGTCCACGCCACAACAACTAAAATTTCTGCTCAACCCTTTTACTCTTTTGCTGTGAATTTTCAAATACGTGATCCTATCCCCCAACGCCAGGAATATTAATGTCGCATTCTTACTGTCACAATATTAATTACATCCCGTAACATATGTTGCAACGCATTAGTAGCGCATCAGTGTCATTGATCTTAGACTTGTAGTATTTAGGATATAGCACCCGTCATTGTAATATGAATCTAAGTGGTATTATGACTGATGAATGCGACTGCCCCAAATTCTGCTTGTATTGCACTATATTCAACACAATAGCTATAACAAACCAGCATGCAGCTGAAATTTGGGAATACAATAACCGAGTTTATGTGTTTGGCCTAAACATTTGAGTACGTAGTCATTTGGATTCAACGAGTAAGCTTCCTTCACTTCTTCATACCAGCGGAAACCTCCAAGACGATTGAACCGTGTCATTAAAATTTCATACATAAGATCTTTTTTCTGAAATAAGATATATGCAATAAATAAATAAATAAACAAATACATAAATAAATATTGTACCGAATGGTCTTAGCATTGCCAATACCAGCATTTACTTAATTTTAATAATTATGGCCCTTTAAGAGTGTACCAATTTTACTTTTAAAACACAAGTTCAACCTGTTTTACAATACTATTGATCACTCTTAATGTTGTCTGCAGCTGGTCACAGTACAGATTTACTGCGGCTATAAGACGTCTGGTCAAAGTTCTGTCTAGAAGGCTAGGCGTGAACAAACAACAGCATGGAAGGGTTACATCAGTCTCTACAACTGCTAATAGTATATCAAGCATCGATCCACTTCCTAGACACACACACACACACACACACACACACACACACACACACATTCACGCACGCAAAATTTTCACTAGATTTAGAATTGGTATGTTACCACTACGTAATCATTTTCTCCAATATGAGGGTTTACGTAAGGATCCAAATATTTTTTGTCCGTTTTGTGAGGGTGTGCCTGAGACTGAAATACATTTCTTGCTTGTTTGTCCTAAGTACTCGGATCTACGTACGCAGTACATACAGAAAAAATACTTTAGACAACCCTGTATGTTTAAAATGTCTTTACTTCTCAATAACACAAGTCAGAAGGTAATCAGTCAACTATGTACTTTTGTATACAAAGCATACAATGATAGAGCTGCAGCTCTTGCAAATCTGTGATGATCATTCTGCATAGAACAGTGGATTGCAGTGTGTGTGTGTCGTGTGTGTGTGGGTGGAGGGGGATGTATGTGTTTTGAAATATGTTTTCTTTACTAATGTTTGGCACTCAGTCCTGAGTAATATATTCGTTACTTATTGTTGTGAAATTTTACTATTGCTTTGTTTTGTATATGCTTTGAATGTTAGTTAAACGTTTGTGATGTCCGCTTTGTAACTTTGTAACTGTGAACTCACTTTGTTGTGGGCCTTGTAGCCTGACAAATATTATTAAATTGTCTCAATTGTCTCAATTGTCACACACACACACACACACACACCCACACACACACACACGCACACACACACACCCATCGCCTCTTCCCCACCCAAAGCACATTCATACTACAATGGTTCTGCTGAACTTCTGATAAATCCAAAACAGACTCTATTACCATTTCTATCTTCTTTCACCAGAGGTCACATCTCCCCAAGAAATCTAGGAAGAACGCTTTTATAACGCCTATTATGTAAATGCAAATATGTACATGCAATTTTAACTTTGGAACTTTGTCCTCGTATTAAACCAACAAACGATGAGACAACAAATATCAAATTAGGCTCCTAGCCTAGGGGGGCCGTATAGCAAGACAAGGGGGGAAGATTGGGGGATATGGATACACAATGTATACATAATGACAGCGAGAGCGGCACTATATTACAAGAAACAGCAGCATCTAACTGCAAACAGTAACATTTACTCTGAATGAATAAACAACAAGGTTAAAACATTTGTGACACCTAAAAAAAAATATGCAGTCAAAAGAACAATCGCATAAAGATGCCAGATAAAACAAAAACAACAGTCATTAGAGAATTGAAAGAACAATGTAAAGGATACAAAAACAGTAAAGCATACATGCATGACGACCAAACAGTATTGAAACATTTGAGGACAAAAAAACAAAAAAACAAAACACAAAATAAAACAAAAATGCGGTACTAATTAAAAAGTTAAAATATTATTCCCATTAGGCGACTGAAATTCATCAGTGTGCTTTTCGATTTCGAGTCCATTAGCTGATTTAATGTGAAGACATTTGGGCGATTCCTAAAATATTGTGAAATTAGGAAATATCTGTTGTCTTTTTTAAGGGGATTAGAAAAATTAAACAAATAATGGGGAATTCATCACTTATTTCATTTAAATCACACAAAGAACACAGCCTTTCTTCTCTCGGAATATTTATATATCCTTGGGTTTGAATCGGAAGTTGGTGGCAACTGAGTCTAAATTTTAACAGATTTATCCTTAAAAAATTGTGACAACTTAACTAATCCTCAGTACAAAACATTTCTTTGAAAATGCTGTAACACAACTATTATGCTCATAAATATCCTAATGCCACATTTACAAAAATGGGTCTTGCAGGCGTTGTTTGACCAGATTCTTAAAATTATTCAAAGAATAACTACAACCATGCAAACATATGAAAGACAAACCGAGATCGTCCAGAAGAGATCGTACAGTGTTTAACCAAGATCATTTATACTCAATATTAAAAAACAAATACGAGTACAGACGAAACATAAGCACCGATATTTTGGTGAAATGGTTACAACAATCTTATCCTATCCTATCCCGTAATTCGACGGTCGTTGGGGCACCACAGATGATCGTTTAACTAGCGTACTCCATCTTTCTCTGTCCTCAGCAACCCTGATGGCTTCGCTCAGTGTCAAGCCAGTCCATGATTGAATGTTGCCCTCCCATCTCTTTTTCGGTCTCCCTCTTCATCTACCTCCTTGCACTGTGCCTTGCAGGATGGTCTTTGCAAGGCCTGATGATCTGGTGACGTGGCCATACCATCGGAGTTTCCGTTTCTTCGCCACTGTGAGCAGGTCATCGTGTTGTCCAACGGCTTGTGTGATGGTCTGTCGGATTTCGTCGTTGTTGATGTGCTGGGTATAGGAAATGCCCAGAAGTCTTCTGTAGCACCTCATCTCCATGCTTTGTATTCTTCGTTGTAGATCTGCTGTGAGGTGCATGATTCGCAAGCGTATAGTAAGATGGAGATGACAAGGGAGCGCAGCAGTCTTACCTTGGAGTGTAGACTGGTGGTCTTGTTTTTCCGAATTGGCTTCAACCTCGCCAGGGCAGCAGTTGTTTGTGCGATCCTGAAGAAGACTTCCTGGCTGGACCCATTGTCCGATACAATGAAGCTATGCACTGTGTTGAGGGATTGGCCTTGGACTTTGATGTCCGCGTTGATGCCATTGGTGTTGTTGGTCAGCATTTTGGTCTTCTCTGCACTTATTTCCATTCCATAGTCTCTGGAGGTGGTGTAAAGCCTCTGTACCAGCTGTTCAAGTTCTTGTTCCTCTCCATCCAATCCATCCGTGTTATCCGCAAAACATAGGTTGGAGATTGCTCTATCCTATGCTATCTGTGCCTTCTTAATGTGTGTGTAAAATGACACGCTCTAGGAAGATGTTGAAGAATGCTGGAGAAAGTAGGCATCTTTGACGCACACCGATTGTTGTTTGGAACCAGTTTCCGATGGCGCTGTTATGGAAGACTGCACTGGTAGCCTTGTCATACAGGTTTTTGATGATTTCAATTATTCTAAGGTTGATGTTGTATCCTCTAATGGTTGCCCACAGAGCTGCATTCCAGACTCGGTCAAACGCTTTCTTGAAGTCTACAAACACATGATATAGATGTTGTTGGTGCTGTAGGTATTTCTCGCAAATTATTCTGAGGTTGTAAATCTGTTCAGTGGTACTTCGCCCTGCCCTGAATCCTGCTTGTTCTTCAGCTATGATCTGTTCAGCCTGGGGTTTCAACCTGTTGAGTATTATTTTCAGGAGGACCTTGCTGGGATGGCTGATGAGTCTGATGGTGCGGTAATGTTCACACTCCTGAAGGTTACCTTTTTTGGGAAGAGTTATTACAAGCGACTGGTTCCATGGTGTTGGCCACTCCCCACTCTGCCAGATCTTATTACAAATAATGGTGAGGGCGTCAATCGTCGATTCTTCTCCTGCTTGAAGCAATTCCGCGGGTATGTTGTCCACTCCCGCTGACTTCCCCTTCTTCAGCGATTGCACTGCTCATTCAACTTCTTCTCGGATAATTGGGAGGATTTCTTCTTCTTTTCTGTTCTCGGGACATGCTAGAACTGATGGGTCTCCGTTTGGTGTGTGGTTGTAAAGGTCAGAGCAGTACTCTGTCCCTTTATCCAAAACTACTTGTTCTTCTGTAAGGCACAAGCGAGACTCGCTTTGGGATCGTGGAGACCTTCAGCCTAATTCATGAGCACGGACTAATTTAAGCCCAGACTACCGATTAGTCTGCGACTAACTACGCTCAGACTAACCTAGTCGCAGGCAAGCGATTTATGAACAAAGACTACAGGGAGCATAGCTAGTCAGCGACTAAGTGTATTTAGTCCCTAACAAAATGGCCGATTCAAAGAGACCGCGCTGCACTAATTTTTCCTCTTACGAAATTGCCAAGCTTTTAGAAGAGGTTAACTTTGAAAAAGGAGTACTACTGAGCGTAGGCCAAAATATTGTCACAAATAAACGAAAACAGGAAATATGGAATCGAATAACTACAGCAGTAAACGCTGTTGGTGGAAATGCAAGAGATTGCGCGTCCATTAGAAAAAAATGGAAAGACCTTAAAATGGAAGTGGTAACCAAACGCCAGCACATGGCAGCGACTGGAGGGGGAGGAAAACTAAAAGATCTACCCTTCGAAGATATAATTGCCGACATCATAGGTGCAGGATCGCACCAAGCTGAGGGTTATACCAAGATGTGAGTAACAGATCTATTTTGACCTACTTAGGTAACACGCTTTGCTTGTACTGTAGTAGTCTTTGCTCACTGACTGAGGCTTTATGTTTATTGTTTACAAGTCAAACTGCAGTCTCCCCTACTCTAACTAGTATTGGTTCAGTTAAAAATATATAAGATTACTGATACATGTAGACTTGCAGCTATTACTTTTAAAATGTAGGCCTACTATTTGGCATGCTATAGTTTATAGATCTATGCAAGTATTTATTATTATTATTATTATTATTATTATTATTATTATTATTATTATTATTATTATTATTATTATTTCCTTATGCTTAAGGAAAAATTGTTTGTTGTTGTTACAGCCGAACAGGCAGATACATGGTATTTATTATTATTATTATTATTATTATTATTATTATTATTATTATTATTATTATTATTTCTTTATGCTTAAGGAAAAATTGTTTGTTGTTGTTACAGCCGAACAGGCAGATACATGGAAGTCTCTCGAAACATTGCAAGATTGCAGCCAGACAGACATTGATCTACAAGTACCAGCTGAACAGTTTGGTATGGTTAATTTTTAATTAATTTATTTTATTTATTTATTTATTCATTACAATACAAATGGAGACAACTGTCAACAGATTTATAAACACAGCATTTCAGAGAAAGAAAGAAAGAGAGAGAGAGAGAGAGAGAGAGAGAGAGAGAGAGAGAGAGAGAGAGAGAGAGAGAGAGAGAGAGAGAGAGAGACTCAGAGAGAGAGAAAATATTTGAGATGTCACAAACTGAAAAAGCATACAAAGGGCATGCACACATCAACAAATACTGGTGACATGTTTCTACATACAGCAATAATAATTATTTATTTTTTTACACTTGACAACTGTAAAATCAATTGAAGGGAAATTAAACTCACACCACAACATTGTTGATATCTATCATGCCAAGAAAACATGAGGTAGTAAATAAAGTTCTCTTAAGAAGATTTAAAAACATAAAAGGATTTTAAATGTATGAAATTGCTGTATTTTATCAGATTCTGACGTTTCAACGGTCTCCCCCATCAATGTCTTATGCACGCCCCCGGCTTTGGCTTTGGATACCCCAAGTGAACCAGCACAAAAGTATGTTTCTACTGTCAGGACAAAAGCGGCAAGAAAGGCGTCCCACACGATCACCACAGCATCATCATCATCATGCACGCCCCCGGCTTTGGCTTTGGATACCCCAAGTGAACCAGCACAAAAGTATGTTTCTACTGTCAGGACAAAAGCGGCAAGAAAGGCGTCCCACACGATCACCACAGCATCATCATCATCATCTGTCTCTGAAAATATCGAAGATAAAGATAAAATATGGAACAATTGGATGCTAAGCGAAATTTCTAAAAATAAATTGAAAGAAATACTAATGAAGGAGCAAATTGAACTGATAAAAGAAAAAAGGGACCTTGTTCAACTTCAAAAACGAAAGCTGCAAGAAGAGTTAATGGACAAATGTAATTACTTGGTATGACAATATTAGAATGGATCAAAAGAAGTCCATCCAAATAACTTGATACACTCAGAACATATATAATTGTTATGCACAATAGTGTGTGCTTGTGTTTTATTTTCGGTTTTTATATAATTATTATTATTAGGTGATTGATATGAGGCTGTAGTATACATAATTGTTTTCTCTCTCTCTCTCTCTCTCTCTCTCTCTCTCTCTCTCTCTCTCTCTCTCTCTCTCTCTCTCTCTCTCTCTCTCTCTCTTTCTTTCTTTCTCTCTCTCTCTCTCTCTCTCTCTCTCTCTCTCTCTCTCTCTCTCTCTCTCACTTTTTACATGTATTTATGATTCGCCTTAACTTTTTATTTTCAACTTTGTCAAACAAAAATGTTATGGCTATGATTATTAAATCAAAATAACTATGGTATGTGTTTGTCTGTGTCTTTGAAGAAAGTCCGATTGAACTTGGCGATTAATGTAAAACACTACTGCCATAATACAAGATAATAATCACATAATAATTAATGAACAACAATAATAAATATCCACACACCTATCAAAAGCACCGGTCGACAATCCTGGCTCTTGCTGCTCTCCCAGCTTCTACCCGGACTCTCTCAGCGTTTACCCTGGGCAATCCATCAGGTGCTGCTAATCTTGGCTCTTCATCTTCGTCTTCTGTTAAATTGGGGCTGTCAGATTCTTCGTCTGATGAATCCTGTTGTGGTGGTGGTGGTGGTAGTTTGCAGCGTCTTGCAACATTATGCAGCATAAAGCATACGACGATGACTTTGCATGCCTTTTCGGGAGAAAGTTGAAGTTCACATCGGAGGCAGTGCCACCTCTGCTTAGCCACGCCTATTGCTCTTTCAACAGTGTTGCGAGTAGAACTGTGCGCGAAATTGTAACGCCGTTCTTTATCGGTAGCAGCAACACGGAGAGGCGTCATCAACCATGGACGCAACATGTAGCCACTATCTGCTAAGATTATCCCTGTCACAGGTGGGTTGGGACCTTCAAAAGCAGCAAAAAGTGGAGACAGGCGTAGAATCTTTGCATCATGGACTGAACCAGGCCATCGAGCAACGACATTCACAAATCGCAGATCGGCATCGCATACGACCTGCACACAGCCAATACACTTATTATAAATTAACAATAGCATTGAATATCAGACTATCAGACATTTTTCTTTGATAAAAATATTATAAAACAAAGGATTTTAAATGTATATTATAAGAACAAAGGATTAAAATCATTGACATTGTCAAAGAGAGAGAGAGAGAGAGAGAGAGAATAGAAAGAAAGAAAAGTAAAAATAGAAAAAGAGGCAAGAGTGAAAAAAAGAAAAGAGAAAAATTTGGTTAAAAAACAAGTATAATAACAAAGTATATAATGCTAAATATAGAAAAAATAGGAATAGTACTTGTAAAAACAGAAAAGCAAAAGGGAGAAAAATGACAAAAAAAAAGTGAAGAACAAAAGAGAGAAAAGACAGGGAGGGAAAGAGGAAATAGAAGTCATAAAAGAAAACAATATAAAATTTAACGTTGAACCAAACTATTTTGAAAAACTTAAGTCACAGTTAACAGAAAAGTCTATAATCACAATGTTAATTTAGTTGTTTTTTTTAACCTTTTAACCCCAGCCATTATCTCTTAAAAAAAAACATAGATTTCATTTTTTTTCGGGGTGTGCAGAACGCACTGAAGGGGTACAGGAGCATAAAGTAATGTAACCTAAATCTAACCCTCTTAACTATTCATATAAACAATAACCCACAATAAATGTATTTCAACAATCGCCTGTATATGTCATATCACACTTCGCCTAGGCCTATCTATTAAATCAAAGCAACAATAACAACCTCAAAAAGTGTACCAACCAAAATAACTCACTTGTACATTGATGGAGTGATAACACTTTCTGTTGATATACTCTTGTTCGTGGTCTCTTGGGGCTTGAACTCGAATATGAGTTCCATCGATGCATGCAAACACATTGGGAAATCTCTGCATGTTGTAAAATGCAATCTTGCTGGTATCAGCTTCGCGCTGGGTGGGCATCTTGATGAAATTATGCACCTGCTCAATAAAAGCATCAGTAACTCGTGTAACAGTTCTGCTGACGGTACTTTGACTTACGCCTATCAAGTCACCAATGGTGTTTTGAAAAGTTCCAGTTGCATAAAATCGAATTGTTAGGAGAACTTGTAGCAGTGGTGGTAGAGATCCTTGTCGCTTTGCCTGATACTCGATGGCATTTTTGACAAGATCTGTCAGCATGAAGATTTGTTGTCGGCGAAATCGGAACTTCGCATATATTTTTTCGTCATCAAAGACCTCTAGAGGATTTGTGCGGTCACGGAACACTCGATTTCTTCGTAAATTCCGCCTATCCAAGTAAGCCATGTACACGGCCGCCGCCATTGTTGGAAGTCAGACTAAGCCCTTACGCCTGCTAAATCGCGGGTGTAACTTTTTGACACTTTAGTCTCGCAATTAGTCTCAGACTAGACTTAGTCAGAGTCCATGAATTTCATACTAGCAAGTTTAGTCTAAGACTTGTAAGTTAGTCTCAGACTAAGGTCCTAGTCCGTGTTCATGAATTAGGCTGCTTGGGCTGTTTAACACTTGTCAGCCGCTTCACAGTCTGGTAGGCCTTCTTGCTGTTGTTCTTGTTCAGACTGTTTTCTATTTACTGGCATATATATATATATATATATATATATATATATATATATATATATATATATATATATATATATATATATATATATATATATATATATATATATATATATATATATATATATATATATATATATATATATATATATATATATATATATATATATATATATATAGACTACCGAAAAAATCAACAATATGTATAATTATACTCTTCCCCTCCCCCCCTCTCTCTCTCTCTCTCTCTCCCTCTCTCTCTCTCTTTTGTCCGCCGCTACTCCTTTCTCCCACCCTCACACCCATTCAGAACTTTTCTACAACACAAACCCGCCGTGAATCTGTATTCTGAAGGCATCTATTGATTTTTTTCACGTAACATTCACAACTGTGAAATTAGACAGCGCATTAAATTAAAACTAAAGTATAATCTGTATTCTAACTGCTTCTCTCAACGACAATAAATCTATTGTCGGCTACGAGTTCAAGATTGGAAATAAAAGTAACGGATATTATTGGAGTGTTATATATATATATTTTTTTTAATCATTGTTATAACTAAGTAGAACGAAGAAGAAAATAAGAACAAGAAGAAGCGGAAGACGAAGAAGAAACAAAACCAAGAAAAATGTTTTATTGTAAACAACATTAAGTATGCGGGTTTTTGCTATAGCAACGAATTATTTCAACATTGGTAAACTACAGTATAATGCAGGTACAACTTCCGCAAAAGAAGTCTTCGGTAGAATAATGTTTCCATCGGAAAATGTCAGCATCAACACGAAGTCTACTAGTTTATGGCATATTTATTTATAACAAAATATATAATACTCTTAATGAATATTTCATTCAAGGAGAAACTTGATGGTACAGCATAAATAAATACCGTTTGACAAACACTGTATTGTTTGTACCATCACAATATTAACAATAATTACATAAAACACTACTCCCATCTTCATATCCCCCTGGCCCTCTCCCACCCAAAAAAAGATGCATGCTTGCGTGAGTGCGTATGAGCGCATATATGTATGTATATATGCGTGTATGTATGTATGTATGTGTGTGTGTGTGCGTGCGTTCGTGTGTATAAGCGTGCGTGCGTGCTTATTTGTGTGTATGTGTGTGTGTGTGTGTGTGTGTGTTAAAGAAATCTATCTCAACAGGACTGTGTGTTAAAGAAATCTATCTCAACAGAACATCACAATTCATTTAATTCGTCAGCTGTTTGGTTCTATCATCAATAATTAAATATGCATATAGGTTTTAAAAAAGAAAAAAAACATCCGTACGCTCAGTTCATACAATTTTATAAACGTGCTCAAATTCCGCAGTAAATAAACACACTTTGCTTCTACTTCGTCATTGTCGTCGTCACTTTAAATGAATGTTATTTCCGACAATGAATAAAACTGGTGATAGATTCACTGGTCCGACCGTTACAATTGTACACGTGGACACGCCAGCCTTAAACACACGCGGTGGAAAAAACACATGCATAGTTCATTCATAGATATAACTCCTAGCAGGTGTTATTTTTTTAAAGACCATCCGCATCACCACAAAACTCAAGTAACAATAGCAAATGGCAAGATACTACTGCCAGCAAGCAAGCTTCCGTGGTCCATGCTTGCCGTAGTGACTGCGATCTCTCTCTCTCTCTCTCTCTCTCTCTCTCTCTCTCTCTCTCTCTCTCTCTCTCTCTCTCGTAAAATCTGGGATTTGTATTTCAATATTGAACAACATTGGACAACACGGTGACCTGCTCACAGTGGTGAAGAAACGGAAACTCCGATGGTATGGCCACGTCACCAGATCATCAGACCTTGCAAAGACCATCCTGCAAGGCACAGTGCAAGGAGGTAGAAGAAGAGGGAGACCACAAAAAAAGAGGTGGGAGAACAACATTCGAGAATGAACTGGTTTGACATTGAGCGAAGCCATCAGGGTTGCTGAGTACAGAGAAAGCTGGAGTACGCTGGTTAAACATCTGTGGTGCCCCTACGACTTCCGAGTTACGGGTATACGGGATAGGATAGGATTGAAATGAGTAAGCCTACGTTAGCATTTTGTGCTCTACAATTACAATGCGCTGTATCACATTTTAACGTCTTAACGACTGAGCCCTTCCCTCCATAGTGAAAACAGCGGGCTTGTTGCCTCATTCTCCCCCTCACCTTCACACCCTATCCCCCCTACCCCTACCTTTCCCATAACACATGCGCGCGGCCTTGGGTGCTTTGTGAAGCTACTTACCACAACAGGCTTAATGTCGACTTGGACTGGTAATTTATTGTTACTGACAAGTCATGCGACGGCCGTGAAAGCTTCACAAGGTCCTTTTGGCCTGGCTTCGGACGAGCTATCATGCGATTTACCCCTACGCACTCTCAATCTCATGTGTGGCCTCGTCTTGTCATACTTTCTACTCCTCTGTGGGCTCTTTCAGCAGCTCATTGAGCACGCTAAAAAAATAAAAATAGTTAACAAATATTTTCGAACTGTAACAGCAGCTAAGGATGATGATAATGATGATGATGATGATGATGATGATGATGATGATGATGATGATGATGATGATGATGATGATGATGATGCACCTGTGGTAAACGTTTGCTGAAGCCGCGACGGCTATTGGAAGATAACTTCTTGGCAGCCATGACGGCTGACTGGAATAGCGAAGAGACACCTTGTGACAGTGGTAGGGGGCTGGGTTAATGTTGGACAAAGAAGTTTATTACTGAAAACGCGCAAATGTCTACGGGATGAAGAGGAGTGTGGTGGGTGACAGAAACACCCCACAATTAGAAAATACACTACAGAATGTTTCTCTACAAGTATGGCGCTCTTTCCGTCTATCCTATCTTATCCCGTAAATTGGTCGCTAAATAATCCTATCCTATCCTATCCCGTAACTCGGAGATCGTAGGGGCACCACAGATGATCATTTAACTAGCGTACTCCATCTTTCTCTGTCCTCAGCAACTCTGACGGTTTTGCTCAGTGTCAAGCCAGTCCATTCTCGAATGTTGTTCTCCCAACTCTTTTTCGGTATCCCTCTTCTTTTACCTCCTTGCACTGTGCCTTGCAGGATATGGTCTTTGCAAAGCCTGATGATCTGGTGACGTGGCCATACCATCGGAGTTTCCGTTTCTTCACCACTGTGAGCAAGGCATCGTGTTGTCCAATGGCTTGTGTGATGGTTTGTCGGACTTCGTCGTTGGTGATGTACTGGGTATCGGAAATGCCCAGAAGTCTTCTGTAGCACCTCATCTCCATGCTTTGTATTCTTCGTTGGAGATCTGCTGTGAGGGTTCATATTTCGCAAGTATAGGAAGATGGAGATGACAAGGGAGCGCATCAGCTTTACCTTGGAATGTAGACTGATGGTCTTGTCTTTCCAAATGGGCTTTAACCTTGCCAGGGCAGCAGTTGTTTGTGCGATCCTGGAGAGGACTTCTTGTCTGGACCCATTGTCCGATACAATGGCTCCTAAATATTTGAAGCTATGCACTGTGTTGAGGGATTGGCCTTGGACTTTGATGTCCGTGATGATGCCATTGGTGTTGTTGGTCAGCATTTTGGTCCTCTCTGCACTTATTTCCATTCCATAGGCTCTGGAGGTGTTGTCAAGCCTCTGTACCAGCTGTTTAAGTTCTTGTTCCTCTCCAGCCAATCCATCAATGTCATCCGCAAAACGAAGGTTGGAGATTGCTCTAGCCTCTATGCTAACTGTGCCTTCGTGATCTGTATGGGCATCTGACATGATGCGATCCAGGAAGATATTGAAGATTGTTGGAGAGAGTAGGCATCTTTGACGCACACCGATTGTTGTTCGGAACCAGTTTCTGATGGCGCTGTTATGAAGGACTGCACTGATAGCCTTGTCATACAGGCTTTTGATGACTTCAATAATTTTAAGGCTGATGTTGTACATACTCATGGTTGTCCACAGAGGTGCAGGCCAGACTCGGTCAAATGCCTTCTTGAAGTCTACGAACACATGATATAGATGTTGTTGGTGCTGTAGATATTTCTCGCAGATTATTCCGAGGCTGAAAATCTGTTCAGAGGTATTTGGGCCTGCCCTGAATTCTGCTTGTTCTTCAGCTATGATTTGTTCAGCTTGGGGGACCTTGCTGGGATGGCTGATGAGTCTGATGGAGCGGTACTTTTCACACTCCTGAAGGTTACCTTTTTTGGGAAGAGTGATGACAAGCGACTGTGTCCATGGTGTAGGTCACTCCCCACTCTGCCAGATATTGTTACATATAATGGTGAGGGCGTCAATCATCGCTTCTCCTCATGCTTGAAGTAGTTCCGCGGGTATGTTGTCCACTCCCGCTGACTTCCCTTTCTTCAGCGATTGCACTGCTGCCTCAACGTCTTCTCTGATAATTGGGAGGATTTCTTCTTCTTCTCTGTTCTAGGGACATGCTAGAACTGATGGGTCTCCGTTTGGTGTGGTTGTAAAGGTTAGAGCAGTACTTTGTCCATCTATCCAAGACCTATTGTTCTTCTGTAAGGTACATGCCATACTTGTTTAAATAATGGAGACCTTGGGCTGTTTAACACCTGTCAGCCGCTTCACAGTCTGGTAGGCCTTCTTGCTGTGGTTCTTGTTCAGACTGTTCTCTATTTCCTGGCATTGATCTTCTATCCAGTTCTCCTTTGCTGTGCTCATGCCTTTTCGGAAGTCATTGTTGATTTTTCGGTAGGCTTCAACTCCCTGGGAGGTGTTCTTTCTTTTTCATCTCGCTTCGTTTATCAGAAACCGATTTTACTGCTTGGATTCTCAAATTCCGTGAAACCAAGTGAGGACGCTATCCAGCGTCAACAAACGGTTCCAAAATATTGGTAAATGGTTTGAAAAAGCCATTTGAACTAGAAAAAAAGAAAGTTTAACCTAATACGTAGCCTAAAGGAGCCCAAAGTTGTATTTCACGAAAACTTTTTTTTGACCCGGATAGGCCGTGATGTATATGTTACCGGCAATGTGTGAAATCCCGGTATTGTATAGAATGCCTCGGACAAGTATATCTATATTACATTACATGGTTATTGCTTTAGGTCCAGCGGACTCTTCCGAGCCAAATTAGGACCAGAGAAGTGAAAGAAAACTCACCCCTGATCCGCATAAAAGATCTGCCGAAACAACCCTAATGGTAACACTGAAGGCAATCTACCAGCCGGTTACTTTACAATAAAGACTTCCCACGCAGGGGACGCTGAGGTTATAGGCCTACTCTAATTTATCGAACCCCCGTTTACAAAAAACAAAATAGAACACAAACATCATTATACAATATCAACAGAACACATACATAGAAAACGCCTACATTGCTAAATAATAACATAATAGGAAGCCCCAGTGACCATTTGGCAGAAAGCGTCCAATATTCCCAATCTGATCCAACAGACCTCATACACAAATGAGGAGTATTGTCCCGGAAGAGTTTTCAAGAAAAAAGGTAGGTGACTCGTCTAGCGAAGAAGAAGATAGTATAGTAGATTGATAGAACAGAGTAGGAATTAGAAAGAACAAAGGAGAAAGACAGCACCAGTGGGAATTTAAAGCACTAAATTTCCAGAAAGTGGGGATACTATTTATACTGAAACCCCCGGCACCCCCGCGGTGGGGGTGGAGGGGGAGGGGGGAGGAAAAGTATTTAGTCATTCTATAGAATGCCGGATTTCACACATTGCCGGTAACATATATATCAAACACTGAATACATCGTTTACTTTTTATGCCATTTTTATGTGCGTTTTGAATGTCTTGGCTGCTTGTGATTAATGTTTTAACATCGTGGTCCTGTATTTTATAATGCTTTTTTATTCACGGTCCCCATAGTGGGAAATTGTCCGGGGACTCTAATCTAGCAAACGAAACGAAACGAAACATCGTTTAGCCGTGAGGGCTGACCAGCTAATTCAAGTCAGCCGTCAGGGCTGCTCAGAAGATATCTTCCAAGAGCCGTCGCGGCTTCACAAAACATCTACACCGGGTGGATGATGATGATGATGATGATGATGATGATGATGATGATGATGATGATGATGATGATGGTGATGATGATGATGGTGATGATGATGATATTGATGATGATGATGATGATGATGACTTCCACTTCTAACGCGCAGCTATCATCCAGAAGCATGTTTGTTGTGCATAAGGAGAGTGCAGGAAAAGCGAAAACGATAGGACAAAGAAAGTCCAGTGGGACAAAGGACGAAGAAATCGGAGTCTCCGTTAACTCTGTTAAAGCACGTATTACAGGTTACAACGGACACGCATGCAGGTCGTTCGTGTATTCCCGGCTTTCTATGGGGTCACCCAGTGCGCTGAAATTTGTTCCTACAAACTTATTTTTATCTACATCAATGGATTATATTGATACTGTCCCATAACAAATAACGTGAAAACTTCCACTATATGGAAACTTGATAGTAGACTATCAGAGGGCTGTACATACCGAGATAATCAGGGATGATCAGATAGTTATACCATGGACCTTTAAACTAGTATGCTCCATCGTTAGAGACACTACAAAGATGCATTATGAACATTAAATTGTTATGCGCCAAGATACACAATCGAGACAATCTAATACTTAGAATTCATGTAGTTTTTGTGTATTGGCGTTGGTTGATGTGAAAAGGGATCTGCAATATAAAACTCATGGTTAAAAACATCCCCAAACACCTCTCTCTCTTTCTCTTTCTCTCTTTAACACACGCACACAGGCGCACACACCCACACACACATGACGCGCACTAAAAATGCTTCTCATCGAGCCAAAGCAAAAAGAGATGATAGCTGAACGAGCTGGGCGTGGAGAATAAAGAGCAGATGTTGGGCGTGGAGGTCTACTTGCCCCACCCTCAAGAAACCTAAAATGTCAGTTAGTCGCACATATTGTACCGTACCACCACCACTCGGCGTGTGGACTTCTGATACCTTTTGACCAGTATTATTATCTTATAAATAAGTAATAATATATCGTTGGCCTATTTGAAGACACTTATTATTGTACTTCATATTTAGACACCATTTTGTCAAGAACCCCCACTTGCTTCGCTAATCAATTCTCCTCCCCAGCCGCTAGTTCAGCCACCGTCTCCTGTGTAAAAAAAGCGAGCGCATTTGCTTATATCCCCTTCATGGGTATGCAGTGTTTGAGAAATGGTAAGCAGAATTTGCATATTCGTCGTCATGAATACGACTTAAATGTAATTTAAATTGTTAGTGTTCATCTGTGAAAATCCGCCATATGCCTTCGTGAAGATTCCCTTGGCCTACATTTTCTTGATAAAATTATCACCTTGTTAGTTTAATAAAATGCTTCAAATTCAAAATGTTCCTGTCAAGTTGCTGAACGACTGTTCTATATTTTTCGCCAAAGCAATTCCTTTTACATGTCACTGTTATAAATAACGTTTTTCGTAATGAGCCAAAGGATTCTAATTCGGGTAATACGTCACAGTTCGTAACTATAAATAGACCTCACCCTTTTCCGTTCACGTAATCAACGGAGCATTGTCAACCACTATTCATACTTTTCTGCTATCCTATGCACCAACGGGAATCCCCTCTATGAAACATACTTCCGTTTTTTTTCTCCGCGTGTTTTAGTGAGTTATTTCCAAATATTCAAGAATAATAACATGTGTCACTGGCCATCTGTATCGTACCCTCACATATTTTTATTTTTTTTTCTGCAGTTTATTATCCCTTTCTATCGCCAGTGGCGCGCCTAAACCCTACCTACCTAACATTATTTGTGAATTTTTGAAAAATATTCGGAAAAACATAATGCCCAGATGCTGCCTCGAACCCACACCTGTCAGGCACCATTGGTTTCTGGCTTGTGGACAAGACAAGTTAGTCCCGCCTTAGCCCACTTGGCCACAACGCTCGCCTAACATAGTCAACTACTTCGTGTTTTGTGAAGGTTGCGACGGCGAAGCTATGGAAAACTACAAGAGTCTTCAGGTCCTGTTTCACTTTCTGTCGATGATCGACGCACCTCCGAAGTCGCCACAAATACAGGCCTCTACGATTGTTTTTGGCATCCTTTCACTGAGCATGTACTTCCTCCACCGTTTTTATACTTATCCCACTCGTTTTCTGGCTCTAACAATCGTCGTTTTCGGCAATTTGCCATATTTAAAAGTCACGCATCAAGCTTTCATAAAAGCAAAACAAGCTAGACCGGAACTTGGTTTCATGCTAACCTCGTTTTAATTTATAATGGCGATACCCACGAGTTTTTATGAGAGGTGCCGGAAAGATGTGAATAGTGACAAGCAATAACTGCAATAGCACTTTTAAAATCTAGGTAATTAGATAGTTTGCTAGCTCAGGTACGGCCTGCTCTTGTGTTAGTTATTCATTGCTTATAGGGTCCAGCGGACTGCAAAGAGCCGAATCAGGACAACAAAATCAGGACCAAAACTTGGTTCAAAGAGGACTCACTCCATGATCCGTATAAAAGATCTGCTGAAACTACCCTAGTGGTCACATCCCCTATATGCGAAAAGTGTCTGGGGACTCTAATCTAGCAAACCAACCAATCCTAGTGGTAACACTGAAGACACTCCACCAGCCGGTCACTTTACAATAAAGGCATCCCACGCAGGGGACGCTGAGGCTTTACTCTAATTTATCGAACAAAAACAAAATAGAATATAAACATCATTATAAACTATCCTATCCTATCACGTACTCAAAGTTCGTTGGGGCACTACAGACGATCGTTTAACCAGCGTACTCCATCTTGTATGTTGTTAAGGGACAGATTGGAAGATTAGACTGTATCATTAGTATAAAATCTGTATCACTAATTAAAAAAAAAGTTTCAAGTTTCAAATTTCTCTGTTCTCGGCAAACCTCATGGCTTCGTTCAGTGTCAAACATGTCCACTCTCGAATGTTGTCCTCCCACCTCTTTTCCTGTCTCCCTCTTCTTCTGCCTCCTTGCACCGTGCCTTGCAGGATGGTTTTTGCAAAGCCTGATGCTCTGGTGACGTGGCCATACCATCGGAGTTTCCGTTTCTTCGCCACTGTGAGCATGTCATCATGTTGTCCAATGGCTTGTGTGATGGTCTGTCGGACTTCGTTGTTGTTGATGTGCTGGGTATAGGAAATGCCCAGAAGTCTTCTGTAACATCTCATCTCCATGCTTTGTATTCTTCGTTGTAGATCTGCTGTGAGAGTCCATGTTTCGCAAGCGTATAGGAAGATAGAGATGGCAAGGGAGCGCAGCAGCCTTACCTTGGAGTGTAGACTGATGGTCGTGTCTTTCAAAATGGGCTTCAACCTTGTCAGAGCACCAGTTGTTTGTGCGATCTTGGAGAGAACTTCCTGTCGGTACCCCCTGTCTGATACAATGGCTCCTAAATATTTGAAGCTATGCACTGTGATGAGGGATTGGCCTTGGACTTTGATGTCCATGTTGATGCCTTTGGTGTTGTTGGTCTTCTGTAGAGAACAAGATTTTTCGTTTTTTTAAAAATTAAATAAATTCATGTATTCTGATTGGGTCAAATTCTTGGACCAATGGGATAATGAATAGTTCGCAATCAGGGCATAGTTCACTCAGTCGAATTTACTGTGTGTCGGGCGATGTGATCGTAGTAGCAGTGTCTGTGTGTAGGCCAGGAAAAAGAGAAAAAGATAAAGAAAGAAAAGAGAAAGTAAATTGTAAAACTTAAAAGAGGTAGAAAGCGTTGAAAGCCTATCAAGGTGAATAGGTTCTGCGGACTTTCTCTCTGAAAGAAGAAATTGTGTGCTGTAAAGATTGTAGCTGCTTACCTGGGAGCGGTTGTCTCTCCATACTGTCCAAGCGGGGACAAGGCGATCCGTGAGGTATCGGATCGGGTCGGCCATACTCTCTTGCTGACCAAAGACTATGATATCAACTTCGGGCGGACTGCGGGCTAACGAGCGCTCCTCCGCCCGTCGACGACAGCATTACCACTCATCTCTTGTTGCAACGTCACTGGCATCCAGTGCCAGCTTGTGTATAGACCCGCCTCTCACGCCTAACGAGGTACAGTGATTCTTTTGATTATTTTGGGCCCGGACAAGCGATTGCCGGCTCTCGTTTACCCTAGCGCGGCGTCGTCAAACCGGCGTGGGATTTGTGTACAAAGTTTAACAGCATTAAGTTATACGTGCGAAAGAATTGGCGTGAAAGATTGATATAAGAATATTATTGATTATTTATATAAAGTTTGAGAACGCGGAACATATATTTTGTGTTGGTGTTTGCCTGTATTGGAGAGAGTCTGTATGTGTGTGGTGTGGTAGTTAACAGAGAAACTTGCACGCACCCTTATTTCTGATCTAGGAGTCAATTATATTACACATTCATTTAGCTAATATAAACGGGCACGCACATTCAAAATATCCGTACGTTACATCTTCATATTGATCTTCTCTGCACTTATTTCCATTCCATAGGCTCTAGAGGTGGTGTCAAGCCTCTGTACCAGCTGTTCAAGTTCATGTTCCTCTCCATCCAATCCATCAGTGTCACCCGCAAAACGGAGGTTGAAGATTGCTCTACCCCCTATGCTGACTGTGCCTTCGTGATCTGCAATGGCACCTGGCATGATGCGCTCTAGGAAGCTGTTAAAGAGTGTTGGAGAGAGTAGGCATCATTGATGCACACCGATTGTTGTTGTGAACCAGTTCTCGATTGCGCTGTTGTGGAGGACTGCATTGGTAGCCTTGTCATACAGGCTTTTGATGACTTCAATAATTTTAGGGCTGATGTTGTACACTTTCATTGTTGCCCTTGAGCTGCATGCCAGACTCGGTCAAACGCCTTCTTGAAGTCTATGAACACATGATATAGATGTTGTTCGTGCTATAGGTATTTCTCGCAGATTATTCTGAGGTTGAAAATCTGCTCAGTGGTACTTCGCCCTGCCCTGAATCCTGCTTGTTCTATGATTTGTTCGGCCTAGGGTTTCAATCTGTTGAGTTTTTTTTTTAGGAGGACCTTGCTAGGATGGCTGATGAGGCTGATGGTGCGGTAATTTTCACACTCCTGAAGGTTACCCTTTTTGGGAAGAATGATGGCAAGTGACTGGGTCCATGGTGTAGGCCACTCCCCACTCTGCCAGATCTTTCTACAGATAATGTTGCGGGCGTCAATCATCGCTTCCCCTCTCACCCCCCCCCCCCCCCGGCTTGCAGCAATTCCGCGGTTATGTTGTCCACTCCCGCTGACTTCACCTTCTTTAGTGATTGCACTGCTGCCTCAACTTCATAACTTCATCTCTTTGAATTGGGAGGGTTTCTTCCTTTTCCCTGTTCTAGGGACATGCTAGAACTGATAGGTCTCCGTTTGGTGTGTGGTTGTACAGGTCAGAGCAGTACTCTGTCCATCTATCCAAGACCTCTTGTTCTTCTGTAAGTTATATGCCAGACTTCCTTTGGTATCGTGGAGACCTTGGGCTGTTTAACACTTGTCAGCCGCTTCACAGTCTGGTAGGCCTTCTTGCTGTTGTTCTTGTTCAGACTGTGCTCTATTTCCTGGTACATGTATTGCTCTTCTATCCAGTTCTCCTTTGCTGTGCGCATGTCTTTTCGGATGCCATTGTTGATTTTTCGGTAGGTATGAGCTCCCTGTGAGGCGTTCTTTTTCTTTTTCATCTCTCTTCGTTTATCACAGGTCCAAAAGTTCAGGTGTGATCCACGGTTTCTTCATTGGGCGGTGCTTGCCAAGGATCTCAGAGGCGGCACAGCTGAGTTGAAGGTTGACATTTACTTCACCAAATCCCAAAATGAGCTGCAGTGGTGCAAATTTCCCTCCAATTGCAGCTTGGAATATTTCTGCCACCTCCGGGTCTTGCAGTTTGTCCAGGTCGAGCTTCAGCCTAGTGCAATTTGAGCCGGAAAGACATCATCACGAGATCATGGTCACTTCCGATGTCTGCTCCTTGAAAAGTGCATGTCCTGCCAATGTTGATGCTTGATCTGAAGCGTTTCTTGAACATGATGTAGTCGATCTGGTTGTGATGCTCCCCGCCGGGACTGTGCCATGTCCATCGTCTGGATTTTTTGTAGAGACCAAGCATGTTTGCCAGTATCAGATTGTTGTATCTGGCAAACTCCAAGAGCCTCAGACCCATGTCATTTGTCTCCTTGTTGCAATGGGGTCCACATGTGTTTCCCCAGTTGTGCGCATCTTGGCCAACCTTGGCATTCCAGTCGCCTTGCATTATGACTATGTTCTTGTTCGACACTTGGTCAAGGACAGCCTGTAGATGCATAGTAATAGAAGTCCTCGACTTTGCTGTCGTCATAGTCTTATGTTGGGGCATAGAACTGGATGATAGTGATGTTGAAATGGGCTGCTCTCAGACGGATGGTAATGAGTCTACTGGAGACTGGGCGGCAACTCATGACAGTGGCTAGAATGTCTTTGTGGACCAAGAATCCAACACCCTTTTTGTTCCTGTCATCTCTACCGCTGAAATAAAGCTTGTGGCCGTTGTCGGTCGCTGTTTCACCTAGGCCTTTCCAGCGCAGTTCGCTGATACCTAATATGTGCCATCGATAGTGGTCCAGCTCGTGGGCAAGTTCTTCTAATTTTCCCTCCGCAGTTAGAGTCCTGACATTCCAGGTTCCTATGACGATGTTGTCTCTCGTGCGGATCCTGTTAAGTTGTCCATGAGTAACACACTTATCACTTACGTCCTGGTGTCCAAAGGAAGGCGCGGTCCTTGGTGACCCGGGCAACGACCGATACGGTATGGAGTGAGTGGTTCTTTTCATCATGCAGTGTGTCTTGGGCAATAAAGACCTGGCAGGGCCCAATCCTCTCCAGTCTGTTGGCAACAGCCGAAATCCATGAATACAGTGTGACTCGCCCTGGCCCCGAGAACGTGATCGTTGAAACAGTCCGGTGACCTCTGTGTAGAAGACTTTCGCCCAGTGATGCCGTGCTGACATTAACCCTGTTAATCGCCTCTTACGACACGCCGAGAAACGTTGGGTCTATTGTATTCTATTCCGTGACCGAATCCACAGAGCGTAAAATATCAACAAAAACATACATATAAAATGCCTACATTGCTAAATAACAAAATCATAGGAAGCCCTAGTGACTATTTGGCAGAAAGCGGCCAATATTCCCAAACTGACCCAACATACCTCATACACAAATGAGGAATTTTGGAAGAGTTTTCAAGAAAAAAAGGTAGGTGACTGGTCTAGCAAAGTATAGTAGATTGATAGAACAGAGTAGGAATGAGAAAGAACAAAAGAGAAAGACTGTGACAGTGGGAATTTAAAGCATTAGATTTTTAAGAAAGTGCGGATACTATGTATACAGAAACCCCAGGCACCTCCACGGGGCCATATAACTATAACTGCAAGCAGAAATATAGTCCCTTATATGCTCCTGTGTCTAGGGACAAATCTATCCACGCAACGCAAGGGATTGATTGTTTGATTGATTTATTGTTGCTTTAGGTCCAGCGGACTCTTCCGAGCCAAATCAGGACCGGACAACCCCCGATCCGCATAAAAGATCTGCTGAAACAACCCCAGTGGGAAAATTGAATGCCCTCCACCGGCCAGTCACTTTACAATAAAGACATCCCAAGCGGGGGACGGCTGAGGGTTGACCTCAACTACGCGAACACCCCGGTTACAAAAACAAAATAGAATACAAACATCATTATAAATCATCAACCAAACACATACATATAAAATGCCTATAGTGCTAAATAGTACATTCATAGGAAGCCCTAGTGACCACCCGGCAGAAAGCGTCCAACACTCCCAAGCTGATCCAACAGACCTCATACACAAACAAGGAGTCTTGTCCAGGAAGAGTTTTCAAGAAAAAAGGTAGGTCATTGATCTAGCGAAGAAGAAGATAGTATAGCAGAGTGAAGGACAGAGCAAGAATAGGAAAGAGTAAATGAGGAAGACAGCGACAGTGGGAATTTAAAGCACTAAATTTCCATAAAGTGGGGATACTATTTATACTGAAAACCCCCGGCACTCCAACGGGGGTACTGTTGCCGCAGTGAAGCGTCTTGCCTATAAAGGAAAGACAGGTTTTCAACTGTGGCTTTCACTGTTCCCTTTATAGGTTTGAACAATCTACAGTGGCAAGATTGCTCATGACCCCAAGGGGTAAAACGCAAGGGAAGAATCACTGAAAATAATGATTTCTGAGACGAGGATGAAACGATAAGCAAATCAAAAAGACACTCACACGTGCTACAGCATTACAGGGACAGCTGTCACATTTTATTCCATACGAAACAAAAATCAATATGCAACAAATTAATCAGAATATGAGTTAAACATGGTAAAAATTGTAACAGTACAGTATATCATAACACGGTCAGAATTGTGTACTTGAGTAAGTTATTTGAGCTAACAAAATTTGGAAACAACAAACTTCTATCCGTGTAAAAAATATTATTGTTAAATTCTAAACGTTACAACACTTTTTCCCTTTCTGAATAGTATTGGCACTTAGTGAATATAGTCTTTTTAAAGACACAACGTGCTTGTATGATGAAAATACAACGAAGCATTTGAATACAGTGGTGTGTTTTCCTACAAAAATATTTTTAAAAAAGGTTGGAACAAATAAAATGTTCTCTTGGTTTTATTGTATGAGCATGAGGTGCTACTATGAACAATTGTAATTTAATCTGCACGGTTTACTTTTCAAAGTCTCATTGCTGAATCACTGTATTTCAAAATAGACTGAAATTATACAGATACAGTTCCTTTCCTGGAAGCATTTCTGAGACATTTTTCCACCGGATTGAAAGAGCGAAAAATCAAACGAAAATGCACAGAAAAAGCAAGCAAAAAAAATATATATAGTATTTCTCCAAAAGCGGGAAAATTCAAGCACGAGTAATTTCTTGAGACAAACATGTATTTATCAACAAGGTGGACAGGAAAGCATGTAAAGTTCAATACAATTAAGTACTTCAAAATGAACAAAATTAATGGACATTGCATAGGTTGAATGTTTATCACAAATTTGATTTCTCGTTAAAAAAAACAGTTTTAATATTTAATTCAGCAATTGATTATTTATGATCAAATGGACTCAAACTATAAACAAAGTAGGAACATGTGTGAACTATAATTTGTAATATCTACTTTAGCAAACCCTACGACCAAACGTTTGTTAAGCTAATTTGCGATTTTTTAAATTACAGAACTCTAACTTCAGTTTCAAGAAAAAGACACAGAAAAGAAACTAAGTGATAGTATTTTGTGACTTCACTGCATCATCTACAGTAAAAAAAAATCAACAAACATTTTTTGTAGGCCAAGTTATTGCGTCATAAATTTAAAAAATGAAAATCACAAGATACATTGGAAGCCAATACAGAGACACTTTGTGATTGAAAGTGTGAAACATTCTTCAGTATTATACTTTATACACAATGCTCCAAAGGCAACTCTGGAATAAATGATAAATAAATGTGAGTGAGCGTAAGTTCTTTGTGTGTGGGATACATTACAAAACAAAGTAATGGCGATTGTATACAGTAGAGACAGTATTATTTTACTTGTATCAAAACTTTTCTGTAAGTTTAAAGGAGCGAGATCTATTGTATTCTTAAGAAGAAGGTGCTACTATATTCTAATGAAGCGACATTTTGCAGCAATTTGTGAAAGTTGTTAAAGACACAAACGGTGCAAATCGCCTTCTTAATAATAATAATAATAAATAAATAAAAATACACTGAATCATATGCATTAATCTGCCTGCTGTTTAAGAAAACAATTATTGTAAAATGATTTTTTCTCTCTTTCTATATTGTCATTTGAGCTAAAGAGAACAAAACTACAGAAAACAACAACTCAAGTTTGGTCAAAGGACAATGCCAAGGTATTTTACAATTCTAAACAGAAACAAAGTAGTTCGCTTCAAAATTAAATGTCCCTCCATTGTTGTTCGAGCAAATTAACAATTTTTTTGTTAAAATCTATTTGATGTGAAAGTATCTATGACCTCAATAACAAAACACTAATATAAGTCAAAGATAACTCGTTCATGAAAAACTAATTAAACTCATATGGCAACGTCCCTAGAGCATCAGGCCTTGCAAAGACCATCCTTCAGGGCACGGTTTTTTAATTGATTGATTGATTGATTGTTGCTTTAGGTCCAGCGGACTCTTCCGAGCCAAATCAGGACCGGACAACCCCCGATCCTCATAAAAGATCTGCTGAAACAACCCTAGTGGGAAAATTAAATGCCCTCCACTGGCCAGTCACTTTACAATAAAGACATCCCACGCAGGGGACGGCTGAGGCTTCACCCCAATTTATCGAACCCCCGGTTACAAAAACAAAATAGAATACAAACATCATTATAAATTATCAACAAAACACATACATATAAAATGCCTATATTGCTAAATAATAACATCATAGGAAGCCCTAGTGACCACCCGGCAGAAAGCGTCCAACACTCCCAAGCTGATCCAACAGACCGCATACACAAACAAGGAGTCTTGTCCAGGAAGAGTTTTCAAGAAAAAAGGTAGGTCATTGATCTAGCGAAGAAGAAGATAGTATAGCAGAGTGATAGGACAGAGCAGGAATGAGAAAGAACAAAAGACAGCGATAATGGGAATTTAAAGCACTAAATTTCCAGAAAGTGGGGATACTATTTATACTGAAACTCCCGGGGTAAATAAAAACAGCACTCAAGCAAAGAAACCAAACAGTAATAGTTCTAATGAAGTAATACAGCCTACAGATTCTGCACTAAACTATCTCTCAAGCATCAATCAACTGTTTAAAATCGATAACAACAATGATAACACTTTACATTATTCACCGACAAATTAAAAGAACCCCTAACAGATATTAAAGTAATTGCGCTGACATATTTTACATTACCAGAATAAAACGGAAAACAAAACGTTTAACGGATCTTAATGTGTTGATTTTGTTCTTTTCCAGGCACCTAAAACTCTATTATAAAATGAACTCTCCTTTAAAACACACTGCAAAATCACTCTGAAAAGAAAATATGCTTAATAAACTGTCAACAATGAAAGGTTCTGGTCATAAATAAGCGTAGTGTTTAAAATAAAAACTTTCTGGAAGCGCAAATTCCATGACAACGCGAATAAAATTATGTACACAGTAGGCACTGTAACAAAATTGTTTATGCTATTTGAATGTAAACTAAACTGTGTTTATGCGGATGGTTTTGAAGAAAATAATGTGCTAACATGAAAATTTATGGTATTCTAAATATTATAATGATTAATTGAATCTAAAACCAAATTCCAAATTTTAGTGTTTTTGTTTTCTGTCTGGTATTCTTTGAATTCCACTAGTTGTAAAAAATATTTTGCCATAAAAAAACATTCACAGTGGGATTTATTATGTATTTGTTTGTCTAAATTTATTTCTAATAAAAATAACCCAACTAAAAACATATTTAGTGCAGTCCAAAACGATATATTGTTAATATCAACACAAAACGATTCCTATATTAAAGTTAAATAAGTTTTGATATGGCGTTACAACAGGTATTTCATATAACAATATTTAACAAACATTTTGCATAATATTCATTTAGAAGCAAAATTATTTAAAAAAAAATACAGGACAGCAATTTATAATAACAGTTTGATAATTTTGGTAGGCAGGAACAATATAACAGTAGCGCAACAATATGGTTAAATTTATATACAAATCGCAGTCTATGTGTTTCTCACTGAGACATATACGCAAGGTTACAACGTGTGTATATTGTAATTTTTGTCAAACCTGAGCTAATTGGCAGAATTATGAATAACTTTCCCCCCCAAAAAAATAAATTAAAAAAAACAACAACCTTCAATCATTTATTTATAGGAAAAAATCTGCTGTAAGTTTTATAACAACACCACCTTATTTTGCACTTCTATCAAAAAGTGTCAGCATCTTCATACATTTAAAATAATTTCATATTTATGTTTCAGCAGTATAGTATTTCTTGATTAAACACTATGGGACACTATATAGTAATGCATTATTAGGCAAGTAACTTAATTTGATTATTATGCAAAGAAAGAATGTAATTAAAGACAAATCTTTTGTCAACAACAAAAAGAAAGTATCACAAATGCATTGGAAGTAAGGAACTTGTCCCAGCTTCACTCCAACAACGTGCGCACACACATTCTCAGTCACTGCTGACATACACTAAGACACATATAATCATGTACCACTTTGTGGAACCCAAATTGTGTAGGTCTACTATGGTCTCCGTGCAGATCTTGGAGTAGCGCCCTCCCCCAATCCCCTCTTTTTACCTCTCCTGGGAATGGAAGGCAGAAGTGCAATGCTCCTGTCAAAGGGAATGATCAAATATCACAAAGTTCCTGTCATGACGTCACCCGGCCCAGAGACCTATACTTGTTCCAATTAGATTAAGTTTTTAAAAAAAAAGTCTTATATCACAATCGAAAAACACGGTCATCCTATTCCATATACTTACTGCCATACGTCGTATTGAAAATTGGTCAGTATAACTGCTTATTACCCATAAAGCGGACAGAGACAAGTGAGAGGGGGAAGGCCTCGACTAGTCTCAGCTATGCTGTGTGCTTATTACTGTTTCTCTGACTGAACCTCACAATAGTACAACCGTATTCACATTCTAGTCCATAAGTAAACCTTCAAATAAATACAACGTTCCAACATAGCATTCTCACGTGTAACAAAATCATGTGGGCTAAAAACAATAATATGCATACAATGACATTAATCATAACATATAGGCACCATGTGTACACAATATTTATAAATAGTAAAATTCATTAATGTAAAAAAAACAAACACAGATTTTTTTGTCAATGAAGTTTTATTCAAAATCTCTGTCACATATGGACCTAGAATCTTTTCTTATCATCGAGGACAGTAATGATAAGTTCAGCTTTGGTGACAGAAAAAAATCGTTCAACAGAGTCAATAAAGCCATGATTTTGGGCGACTATTATGTCGAAGGAAAACAATAAAAAAAAAGAAGACCAAAAAATAGTGCAGAAACAGGAAGAGGAAGAACAGCATGAGGAGGATGTGCGTTTTGAATGTCTTGGCTGCTTGTGATTAATGTTTTAACATCGTGGTCCTGTATTTTATCATACTTTTATTTTAAATTCACGTTCCCCATATGCGCAAATTGTCAAATCTAGCAAACGAAATGAAACGAAAAATCGTTTAGCCGTGAGGGCTGACAGAAGGTGTCTCCCAGCATATTCAAGTCAGCCGTCAGGGCTGCTCAGAAGATATATTCCAAGAGGCGTCGCGGCTTCACAAAACATCTACACCGGGCGGTTGATGATGATGATGATGATGATGATGATGATGATGATGATGATGATGATGATGATGATGATGATGATGATGACTTCCACTTCTAACGCGCATAAGGAGAGTGCAGGAAAAGCGGAAACGATAGGACAAAGAAAGTCCAGTGGGACAAAGGGTAAGGACGAAGAAATCGGAGTCCCCGTTATCTCTGTTGTTACAACGGACACGCATGCGGGTCGTTCGTGTATCCCCGGCTTAGTATGCTCCATCGTTAGAGAGACTTCAAAGATCCATTATGAACATTAAATTGTTTTGCGCCAAGATACACAATCGAGACAATCTAATACTTAGAATTCATGTAGTTTTTGTGTATTGGCGTTGGTTGATGTGAAAAGGGATCTGCAATATAAAACTCATGGTTAAAAACATCCCCAAACACCTCTCTCTCTCTCTCTCTCTCTCTCTCTCTCTCTCTTTAATACATGCACACAGGCGCACACACCCACACACACATCACGCGCACTAAAAATGCTTCTCATCGAGCCAGAGAAAGGAAAAAGAGATGACAGCTGAACCAGCTATTGGGCGTGGAGAATATGGAGCAGGTCTCCTTGCCGCAGTTCAAGAAGCCTGAAATGGTAGTTAGGCGCACAAACTGTACCATTCAGCGTGTGGACTTCCGATACCTCTTATTCGCGCATAAGAGGTGTGTGTATTGTGTGCTTTATGTGACGTTGAGGTCTTTTTAGTAATTGATTGAGAGGATTTTATGACGAGCCGACATTAGTTGCATTGCAAGTACACATTCTGTGACAATATTAATTGCCTATTTCACGGATTTGGTGCCTCTGCCTTATTTGCACAACTTCATATGACCAGTATTCTATCATTAATAGATCATTGGCCTGTATGATAACACGATAACACATTCACAAAGCTGACCCGAACGATCTTACTTCATAGTTAGACATCGTTTCTTTGGCCAGTTTTTACGAGAACCCCCACCTGCCACATTTGGCGAGGGTCAATTCTCCTCCCCCAGCCGCTTAGTTCAGCCCCCATCTCCTGTTAAATAATGCGAGCGCCTTAGCTTATATCCCCTTCATGGGTATGCAGTGTTAGAGAAATGGTAAGCAGAATTTGCATATTCGTCGTCATGAATACGACTTAAATGTAATTTAAATTGTTAGTGTTCATCTGTGAAAACCCGCCATATGCCTTCGTGAAGATTCCCTTGGCCTACATTTTCTTGATAAAATTATCACCTTGTTAGTTTAATAAAATGCTTCAAATTCAAAATGTTCCTGTCAAGTTGCTGAACGACTGTTCTATATTTTTTCGCCAAAGCAATTCCTTTAACATGTCACTGTTATAAATAACGTTTTTCGTAATGAGCCAAAGGATTCTAATTCGGGTAATACGTCACAGTTCGTAACTATAAATAGACCTCACCCTTTTCCGTTCACGTAATCAACGGAGCATTGTGACAAGCAATAACTGCAATAGCACTTTTAAAATCTAGGTAATTAGATAGTTTGCTAGCTCAGGTACGGCCTGCTCTTGTGTTAGTTATTCATTGCTTATAGGGTCCAGCGGACTGCAAAGAGCCGAATCAGGACAACAAAATCAGGACCACAACTTGGTTCAAAGAGGACTCACTCCATGATCCGTATAAAAGATCTGCTGAAACTACCCTAGTGGTCACATCCCCTATATGCGAAAAGTGTCTGGGGACTCTAATCTAGCAAACCAACCAATCCTAGTGGTAACACTGAAGGCACTCCACCAGCCGGTCACTTTACAATAAAGGCATCCCACGCAGGGGACGCTGAGGCTTTACTCTAATTTATCGAACAAAAACAAAATAGAATATAAACATCATTATAAACTATCCTATCCTATCACGTACTCAAAGTTCGTTGGGGCACTACAGACGATCGTTTAACCAGCGTACTCCATCTTGTATGTTGTTAAGGGACAGATTGGAAGATTAGACTGTATCATTAGTATAAAATCTGTATCACTAATTAAAAAAAAAGTTTCAAGTTTCAAATTTCTCTGTTCTCGGCAAACCTCATGGCTTCGTTCAGTGTCAAACATGTCCACTCTCGAATGTTGTCCTCCCACCTCTTTTCCTGTCTCCCTCTTCTTCTGCCTCCTTGCACCGTGCCTTGCAGGATGGTTTTTGCAAAGCCTGATGCTCTGGTGACGTGGCCATACCATCGGAGTTTCCGTTTCTTCGCCACTGTGAGCATGTCATCATGTTGTCCCATGGCTTGTGTGATGGTCTGTCGGACTTCGTTGTTGTTGATGTGCTGGGTATAGGAAATGCCCAGAAGTCTTCTGTAACATCTCATCTCCATGCTTTGTATTCTTCGTTGTAGATCTGCTGTGAGAGTCCATGTTTCGCAAGCGTATAGGAAGATAGAGATGGCAAGGGAGCGCAGCAGCCTTACCTTGGAGTGTAGACTGATGGTCGTGTCTTTCAAAATGGGCTTCAACCTTGTCAGAGCACCAGTTGTTTGTGCGATCTTGGAGAGGACTTCCTGTCGGGACCCCCTGTCTGATACAATGGCTCCTAAATATTTGAAGCTATGCACTGTGATGAGGGATTGGCCTTGGACTTTGATGTCCATGTTGATGCCTTTGGTGTTGTTGGTCTTCTGTAGAGAACAAGATTTTTCGGTTTTTTTTTAAATTAAATAAATTCATGTATTCTGATTGGGTCAAATTCTTGGACTAATGGGATAATGAATAGTTCGCAATCAGGGCATAGTTCACTCAGTCGAATTTACTGTGTGTCGGGCGATGTGATCGTAGTAGCAGTGTCTGTGTGTAGGCCAGGAAAAAGAGAAAAAGATAAAGAAAGAAAAGAGAAAGTAAATTGTAAAACTTAAAAGAGGTAGAAAGCGTTGAAAGCCTATCAAGGTGAATAGGTTCTGCGGACTTTCTCTCTGAAAGAAGAAATTGTGTGCTGTAAAGATTGTAGCTGCTTACCTGGGAGCGGTTGTCTCTCCATACTGTCCAAGCGGGGACAAGGCGATCCGTGAGGCATCGGATCGGGTCGGCCATACTCTATTGCTGACCAAAGACTATGATATCAACTTCGGGCGGACTGGGGGCTAACGAGCGCTCCTCCGCCCGTCGACGACAGCATTACCACTCATCTCTTGTTGCAACGTCACTGGCATCCAGTGCCAGCTTGTGTATAGACCCGCCTCTCACGCCTAACGAGGTACAGTGATTCTTTTGATTATTTTGGGCCCGGACAAGCGATTGCCGGCTCTCGTTTACCCTAGCGCGGCGTCGTCAAACCGGCGTGGGATTTGTGTACAAAGTTTAACAGCATTAAGTTATCCGTGCGAAAGAATTGGCGTGAAAGATTGATATAAGAATATTATTGATTATTTATATAAAGTTTGAGAACGTGGAACATATATTTTGTGTTGGTGTTTGCCTGTATTGGAGAGAGTCTGTATGTGTGTGGTGTGGTAGTTAACAGAGAAACTTGCACGCACCCTTATTTCTGATCTAGGAGTCAATTATATTACACATTCATTTAGCTAGTATAAACGGGCACGCACATTCAAAATATCCGTACGTTACATCTTCATTTTGATCTTCTCTGCACTTATTTCCATTCCATAGGCTCTGGAGGTGGTGTCAAGCCTCTGTACCAGCTGTTCAAGTTCTTGTTCCTCTCCATCCAATCCATCAGTGTCACCCGCAAAACGGAGGTTGAAGATTGCTCTACCCCCTATGCTGACTGTGCCTTCGTGATCTGCAATGGCACCTGGCATGATGCGCTCTAGGAAGCTGTTAAAGAGTGTTGGAGAGAGTAGGCATCATTGATGCACACCGATTGTTGTTGTGAACCAGTTCTCGATTGCGCTGTTGTGGAGGACTGCATTGGTAGCCTTGTCATACAGGCTTTTGATGACTTCAATAATTTTAGGGCTGATGTTGTACACTTTCATTGTTGCCCATTGAGCTGCATGCTAGACTCGGTCAAACGCCTTCTTGAAGTCTATGAACACATGATATAGATGTTGTTCGTGCTATAGGTATTTCTCGCAGATTATTCTGAGGTTAAAAATCTGCTCAGTGGTACTTCGCCCTGCCCTGAATCCTGCTTGTTTTATGATTTGTTCGGCCTGGGGTTTCAATCTGTTGAGTATTATTTTTAGGAGGACCTTGCTGAGATGGCTGATGAGGCTGATGGTGCGGTAATTTTCACACTCCTGAAGGTTACCCTTTTTGGGAAGAATGATGGCAAGTGACTGGGTCCATGGTGTAGGCCACTCCCCACTCTGCCAGATCTTTCTACAGATAATGTTGCGGGCGTCAATCATCGCTTCCCCTCACACACACACACACACACACACACCCACCCACCCACACACACACACACACACACACACCCCGGCTTGCAGCAATTCCGCGGTTATGTTGTCAATCATCGCTTCCCCTCTCACACACCCCCCCCCCTCCCCCGGCTTGCAGCAATTCCGCGGTTATGTTGTCCACTCCCGCTGACTTCACCTTCTTTAGTGATTGCACTGCTGCCTCAACTTCATAACTTCATCTCTTTGAATTGGGAGGGTTTCTTCCTTTTCCCTGTTCTAGGGACATGCTAGAACTGATGGGTCTCCGTTTGGTGTGTGGTTGTACAGGTCAGAGCAGTACTCTGTCCATCTATCCAAGACCTCTTGTTCTTCTGTAAGTTATATGCCAGACTTCCTTTGGTATCGTGGAGACCTTGGGCTGTTTAACACTTGTCAGCCGCTTCACAGTCTGGTAGGCCTTCTTGCTCTTGTTCTTGTTCAGACTGTGCTCTATTTCCTGGTACATGTATTGCTCTTCTATCCAGTTCTCCTTTGCTGTGCGCATGTCTTTTCGGATACCATTGTTGATTTTTCGGTAGGTATGAGCTCCCTGTGAGGCGTTCTTTTTCTTTTTCATCTCTCTTCGTTTATCACAGGTCCAAAAGTTAGGTGTGATCCACGGTTTCTTCATTGGGCGGTGCTTGCCAAGGATCTCAGTGGCGGCACAGCCGAGTTGAAGGTTGACATTTACTTCACCAAATCCCAAAATGAGCTGCAGTGGTGCAAATTTCCCTCCAATTGCAGCTTGGAATATTTCTGCCACCTCCGGGTCTTGCAGTTTGTCCAGGTCGAGCTTCAGCCTAGTGCAATTTGAGCCGGAAAGACATCATCACGAGATCATGGTCACTTCCGATGTCTGCTCCTTGAAAAGTGCATGTCCTGCCAATGTTGATGCTTGATCTGAAGCGTTTCTTGACCATGATGTAGTCGATCTGGTTGTGATGCTCCCCGCCGGGACTGTGCCATATCCATCGTCTGGATTTTTTGTAGAGACCAAGCATGTTTGCCAGTATCAGATTGTTGTATCTGGCAAACTCCAAGAGTCTCAGACCCATATCATTTGTCTCCTTGTTGCAATGGGGTCCACATGTGTTTCCCCAGTTGTGCGCATCTTGGCCAACCTTGGCATTCCAGTCGCCTTGCATTATGACTATGTTCTTGTTCGACACTTGGTCAAGGACAGCCTGTAGATGCATAGTAATAGAAGTCCTCGACTTTGCTGTCGTCATAGTCTGATGTTGGGGCATAGAACTGGATGATAGTGATGTTGAAATGGGCTGCTCTCAGACGGATGGTAATGAGTCTACTGGAGACTGGGCGGCAACTCATGACAGTGGCTAGAATGTCTTTGTGGACCAAGAATCCAACACCCTTTTTGTTCCTGTCATCTCTACCGCTGAAATAAAGCTTGTGGCCTTTGTCGGTCGCTGTTTCACCTAGGCCATTTCCAGCGCAGTTCGCTGATACCTAATATGTGCCATCGATAGTGGTCCAGCTCGTGGGCAAGTTCTTCTAATTTTCCCTCCGCAGTTAGAGTCCTGACATTACAAGTTCCTATGACGATGTTGTCTCTCGTGCGGATCCTGTTAAGTTGTCCATGAGTAACACACTTATCACTTACGTCCTGGTGTCCAAAGGAAGGCGCGGTCCTTGGTGACCCGGGCAACGACCGATACGGTATGGAGTGAGTGGTTCTTTTCATCATGCAGTGTGTCTTGGGCAAGAAAGACCTGGCAGGGCCCAATCCTCTCCAGTCTGTTGGCAACAGCCGAAATCCATGAATACAGTGTGACTCGCCCTGGCCCCGAGAACGTGATCGTTGAAACAGTCCGGTGACCTCTGTGTAGAAGACTTTCGCCCAGTGATGCCGTGCTGACATGAACCCTGTTAATCGCCTCTTACGACACGCCGAGAAACGTTGGGTCTATTGTATTCTATTCCGTGACCGAATCCACAGAGCGTAAAATATCAACAAAAACATACATATAAAATGCCTACATTGCTAAATAACAATTATTATAATTATACAATATCAACAGAACACATACATAGAAAACGCCTACATTGCTAAATAACAAAATCATAGGAAGCCCTAGTGACTATTTGGCAAAAAGCGGCCAATATTCCCAAACTGACCCAACATACCTCATACACAAATGAGGAATTTTGGAAGAGTTTTCAAGAAAAAAGGTAGGTGACTGGTCTAGCAAAGTATAGTAGATTGATAGAACAGAGTAGGAATGAGAAAGAACAAAAGAGAAAGACTGTGACAGTGGGAATTTAAAGCATTAGATTTTTAAGAAAGTGCGGATACTATGTATACAGAAACCCCAGGCACCTCCACGGGGCCATGTAACTATAACTGCAAGCAGAAATATAGTCCCTTATATGCTCCTGTGTCTAGGGACAAATCTATCCACGCAACGCAAGGGAAGAATCACTGAAAATAATGATTTCTGAGACGAGGATGAAACGATAAGCAAATCAAAAAGACACTCACACGTGCTACAGCATTACAGGGACAGCTGTCACATTTTATTCCATACGAAACAAAAATCAATATGCAACAAATTAATCAGAATATGAGTTAAACATGGTAAAAATTGTAACAGTACAGTATATCATAACACGGTCAGAATTTTGTACTTGAGTAAGTTATTTGAGCTAACAAAATTTGGAAACAACAAACTTCTATCCGTGTAAAAAATATTATTGTTAAATTCTAAACGTTACAATTTTTCCCTTTCTGAATAGTATTGGCACTTAGTGAATATAGTCTCTTAAAGACACAACGTGCTTGTATGATGAAAATACAACGAAGCATTTGAATACAGTGGTGTGTTTTCCTACAAAAATATTTTTAAAAAAGGTTGGAACAAATAAAATGTTCTCTTGGTTTTATTGTATGAGCATGAGGTGCTACTATGAACAATTGTAATTTAATCTGCACGGTTTGCTTTTCAAAGTCTCATTGCTGAATCACTGTATTTCAAAATAGACTGAAATTATACAGATACAGTTCATTTCCTGGAAGCATTTCTGAGACATTTTTCCACCGGATTGAAAGAGCGAAAAATCAAACGAAAATGCACAGAAAAAGCAAGCAAATAAAAATATATAGTATTTCCCCAAAAGCGGGAAAATTCAAGCACGAGTAATTTCTTGAGACAAACATGTATTTATCAACAAGGTGGACAGGAATGAATGTACAGTTCGATACAATTAAGTACTTCAAAATTAACAAAATTAAAGGACATTGCATAGATTGAATGTTTATCACAAATTTGATTTCTCGTTAAAAAAAAACAGTTTTAATATTTAATTCAGCAATTGATTATTTATGATCAAATGGACTCAAACTCTAAACAAAGTAGGAAAATGTTTGAAATATAATTTGTAATATCTACTTTAGCAAACCCTACGACCAAACGTTTGTTAAGCTAATTTGCGATTTTTTAAATTACAGAACTCTAACTTCAGTTTCAAGAAAAAGACACAGAAAAGAAACTAAGTGATAGTATTTTGTAACTTCACTGCATCATCTACAGTTAAAAAAAATCAACAAACATTTTTTGTAGGCCACGTGATTGCGTCATACATTTAAAAAATGAAAATCACAAGATACATTGGAAGCCAATACAGAGACACTTTGCGATTGAAAGTGTGAAACATTCTTCAGTATTATACTTTATACACAATGCTCCAAAGGCAACTCTGGAATAAATGATAAATAAATGTGAGTGAGCGTATGTTCTTTGTGTGTGGGATACATTACAAAACAAAGTAATGGCGATTGTATACAGTAGAGACAGTAATATTTTACTTGGTTCAAAACTTTTCTGTAAGTTTAAAGAAGCGAGATCTATTGTATTCTGAAGAAGCGAGTTCTATAATATTCTAATGAAAAGGAAAAAAGCAGCAATTTGTGAAAGTTGTTAAAGACACAAACAATGCATACCGCCTTCTTAATAAAAATAATAAATAAATAAAAATACACTGAATCATATGCATTAATCTGCCTGCTGTTTAAGAAAACAATTATTGTAAAATGATTTTTTCTCTCTTTCTATATTGTCATTTGAGCTAAAGAGAACAAAACTACAGAAAAAAACAACAACTCAAGTTTGGTCAAAGGACAATGCCAAGGTATTTTACAATGCTAAACAGAAACAAAGTAGTTCGCTTCAAAATTAAATGTCCCTCCATTGTTGTTCGAGCAAATTAACAATTTTTTTGTTAAAATCTATTTGATGTGAAAGTATCTATGACCTCAATAACAAAACACTAATATAAGTCAACGATAACTCGTTAATGAAAAACTAATTAAACTCATATGGCAACGTCACCAGAGCATCAGGCCTTGCAAAGACCATCCTTCAGGGCACAGTGCAAGGAAGCAGATGAAGAGGGAGACAGAAAAAGAGGCGGGGGAACAACATTCGAGAATGGACTAGCTTGACACTGAGCGAAGCCATGAGGGTTGCTGAGGACGAAGACAGATAGAGTACGCTGGTTAAACGATCACCTGTAGTGCCGCCACGACCTTCCGAGTTACGGGATAGGATACGATAGGATAATTAAACTTAAAAACTCAATAAAAATGTATTAACATATTACACGTTCTGAACAAAGAACTAGTTAGTTATTTTTTTTCATTGCTTACAGGATCCAGCGGACTGCAAAGACCCGAATCAGGACCACAAAATCAAGACCACAACTTCGCTGAAAGAGGACTTGCCCCTGATTCGCATAAAAGATCTGCCGAAACAACCCTAGTGGTAACACTGAAGGAACTCCACCAGCTAGTCACTTTACAATATAGACATCCCACGCAGGGCACGCTGAGGCTATACTCTAATTTATCGAACCCCCCTTTACAAAAACAAAATAGAATATACACATCATTATAAAATATCAACAAAACACATAATATAAAATGGCTACATTGCCAAATAATAATAATAACATCATAGGAAGCCCCAGTGACTACCTGGCAGAAATCATCCAATATTTCCAAGCTGATCCAACAGACCTCACACACAAATGAGGAGTTTTGTCCCGGAAGAGTTTTCAAAAAAAAGATAGGTGAATGGTCTAGCGAAGAAGAAGATAGTATAGTAGATTGATAGAACAGAGCAGGAATGAGAAAGAACAAAGGAGAAAGACAGCGACAATGGGAATTTTAAGCACTAAATTTCCAGAAAGTGGGGATACTATTTATACTGAAACCCCCCGGCACCCCCACGGAAGGATTGATAGAACAGAGTAGAAATGAGACAGAACAAAGGAGAAAGACGGCGACAGTGGGAATTTAAAGCACTAAATATCCAGAAAGTGGGGATACTATTTATACTGAAACCCCCGGGGTACTGAACAAAGAACTATACTGATTTATATTGACATAATAGATCAGCTATGATATATGTATTTACTGAAAACAAAACAGAAGAAATAAAAATAAAAACAGCACTCAAGCAAAGAAACCAAATAGTAATAGTTCTAATGAAGTAATATAGCCTAATGTAGGTACAGATTCTGCAATAAACTATCTCTAAACATCAATCAACTGTTTAAAATCGATAACAACAATGATAACACTTAACATTATTCACCGACAAATTAAAAGAACCCTTAACAGATATTAAAGTAATTGCGCAAACATATTTTACATTACCAGAATAAAACGGAAAACAAAACGTTTAACGGATCTTAATGTGTTGATTTTGTTCTTTTTCAGGCACCTAAAGCTCTATTATAAAATGAACTCTCCTTTAAAACACACTGCAAAATCACTCTGAAAAGAAAATATGCTTAATAAACTGTCAACAATGAAAGGTTCTGGTCATAAATAAGCGTAGTGTTTAAAATAAAAACTTTCTGGAAGCGCAAATTCCAGTGCAACGCGAATATATTATGTACACAACAGGCACTGTAACAAAATTGTTTATGCTATTTGAATGTAAAGTAAGCTGTGTTTGTGCGGATGGTTTTGAAGAAAATAATGTGCTAACATGAACATTTATGGTATTCTAAATATTATAATGATTAATAGAATCCGTTTTTGTTTTCTGTCTGGTCATCTTTGAATTTCACTAGTTGTAAAAAATATTTTGCCGTAAAAAACATTCACAATGGGGTTTATTCTATATTTGTTTGTCTAAATTTATTTCTTATAAAAATAACCCAACTAAAAAACATATTTAGTGCAGTCCAAAACGATATATTGTTAACATCAACACAAAACGATTCCTATATTAAAGTTAAATAAGTTTTGATATGGCGTTACAACAGGTATTTCATATAACAATATTTAACAAACATTTTGCATAATATTCATTTAGAAGCAAAATTATTTATATTAAAAAAACACCAGGCAGCAATTTATAATAACAGTTTGATAATTTTGGTAGGAAGGAACAATATAACAGTAGGGCAACAATATGGTTACATTTATATACAAATCGCAGTCTATGTGTTTCTCACTGGGACATACACGCAACGTTACAACGTGTGTATATTGTAATTTTTGTCAAACCTGAGCTAACTGGCAGGATTATAAATAACTTTTCCCCAAAAAAACTAAATTAAAAAAACAAAAAAACAAACTTCAATCATTTATTTATAGAAAAAAAATCTGTAAGTTTTATAACAACACCACCTTGATTTGCACTTCTATTAAAAAGTGTCAGCATCTTCATACATTTAAAATAATTTCATATTTATGTTTCAGCAGTATAGTATTTCTTGATTAAACACTATGGGACACTATATAGTAATGCATTATTAGGCAAATTACTTCATTTGATTATTATGCAAAGAAAGAATGTAATAAAAGACAAATCTGTTGTCAACAACAAAAAGAAAGTATCACAAATGTATTGGAAGTAAGGAACTTGTCCCCGCTTCACTCCAACAACGTGCGCACACACATTCTCAGTCACTGCTGACATACACTAAGACACATATAATCATGTACCACTTTGTGGAACCCAAATTGTGTAGGTCTACTATGGTCTCCGTGCAGATCTTGGAGTAGCGCCCTTCCCCAATCCCCTCTTTTTACCTCTCCTGGGAATGGAAGGCAGAAGTGCAATGCTCCTGTCAAAGGGAATGATCGAATATCGCAAAGTTCCTGTCATGACGTCACCCGGCCCAGAGACCTATACCTGTTCCAATTAGATTAGGTTTTAAAAAAAAAAAAAGTCTTATATCACATTCGTAAAACACGGTCATCCTATTCTATATACTTACTGCCATACGTCGTATTGAAAATTGGTCAGTATAACTGCTTATTACCCATAAAGCGGACAGAGACAAGAGAGAGGGGGAAGGCCTCGACTAGTCTCAGCTATGCTGTGTGTGCTTATTACTGTTTCTCTGACTGAACCTCACAATAGTACAACCGTATTCACATTCTAGTCCATAAGTAAACCTTCAAATAAATACAACGTTCCAACATAGCATTCTCACGTGTAACAAAATCATGTGGGCTAAAAACAATAATATGCATACAATGACATTAATCATAACATATAGGCACCATGTGTACATAATATTTATAAATAGTGAAATTCATTAATGTAAAAAACAAAGATTTTTTGGGGGGGGGCAATGAAGTTTTATGCAAAATATCTGCCACATATGGACCTAGAACCTTTTTTTTATCATCGAGGACAGTAATAATAAGTTCGGCTTTGGTGACAGAAAAAAATCGTTCAACAGAGTTAACATAAAGCCATGATTTTGGGGTGACTATTATGCCGAAGGAAAACAATAAAATAAAGAAGACCAAAAAAATAGTGCAGAAACAGGAAGAGGAAGAGCAGCATGAGGAGATAAAAAAACAGAGGTGAAAGGTTTTAGGTCCATATGTCACAACTCTTCTCGTTCACTACCTACACTTATCGGCAGCATCAGCTCTTTGTGTCATCATTGTTTTGTATAAAAAAATATATTTTCGTTTTTCGTAAAAAAAAAAATTGTGTTTCCTTTTTCAGTCAGCACAACTTTTCATAATGTTACCACCAGGTGGTCCAGATAAACATTCCCTCCCTTTCTCCCCCAACAACAACAAAAATCACGTGATGCAATGAACATTCAATGTTATATCACGATTATTAGCATTCAGTCCATTTCCGGGATACTGATCGCGTGGTAGGGTATGATAATCATGTGGTATTAAATGCTGGATGTGAGAAACATTAACCACTGTGAAGTTTCACAAAATAAGTTCAAAAATAAGAAGACCGCATCTAGCTAGGTGATCTTCTAAGTCGAGCAGATAAGGAGGAGTCTTCCTCGATGACAAAATGGTCGATCACAGTACAGTGGTTGGCCTCCCATCAAAGCTGGTGTTTTCGTACAAGTTCTCCTCTTGCACTGCAACCCAAATAACATCGACACTGGTAACACACTTTTAAACTGGTTGATATGACATTCGAGCACTTGAAAATTAAAAGGTGTAAAAGCAAAGATTAGAAAAAAGAAAAAGGAAGAGGAAAATCAAAGGAAATGCAGAGAAATTATTATGTTACTATATTAAATACTCACTCAAAGGATCCGCTTAAAATGCGCACAATTAAATGTCGTAATGATCACACAACGTTGTAATTTTAATTCCTTCCTACTGATAAGCCCCATACAGATTAATGTACCCTTGCATTATATCCTAGATTGTCACGCTACGCAGTTTGCAGTCGCGCGCCTATGTATATAGTTTGATCATCAGCCTGTACATAGAGGTTAAAAGTTACGGTAGTCAAGGGGAGAGAATCAGAATAAATTAATTTGGTTTATAATTAATAAAAGTAGCGAATGTTTTGCGCCCGTGCGGAACGCACTATGTTAGAAAAAACAGCATAGTTGGCTATTTTGTTATTGAGAAGATTAATTGCTGCCATGCGATATTCTATGTGTGAAATGCGTGCTCTAATCGCGAACGGTGCAGGGAATGAATTATGATTAAAACGAGTAAATTCTAGAAGATTCTTAGCTAATCGTATAAAACCCCTTGCACTGTATATTTTGATAGGGAGCAGTAACAGTTGCATATCGCTTTTGTAGCCAGAATCAACAGATCCAAGTTGGGTCAAGGTGCCAGTTAGTGACTTTGTCTGTGGGTCGTACAGATCAGACCGTCAACGAAAAAGAGCCTATTATCGGAAGAGGAGGACTGTTTTGGGAACACTTTGGAAGTGTTTGTTTAACTAAAACTGTTCTAAGCTGTTTAGAATACCTACAGTGTATTCTCGGTGAAATCTGAGTTATCTACGTATAACGTCGGGTGACCTGTGACTCCGTCTAGGACTTCTTATGCCTGTGTAATCACCTTGCCTAACCATCCGTGCCTGTGTGTTTGTCCAGTCATTGTGTGTCTTTGTCAACAGGCCGGAGAATCCACTGGTAGCCGTAAGTTATTTACCTCAATTTCTCAGTTGGCCATAGCGTTCGGGGGTTTGGGTTATGCATGCGGTGTGAATGGTTAGTTAATTACGTTTTCTTAATTCTATTTTTTGGTTTCATATTGGTTGCTGCATAAATACCTAGCAATAGAGAGAGAGAGAGAGAGAATTTTCTAAAATGTATTGTAAATTAAGTAATTATAAATTGATATAAAAGAATTCGCTGTCACGTAGCAAAGAGATGACAGAAAGGAGGTGATTGTGAATGTATATGCGCGATGACAGGGAGGATGAATAAGGATGTTGAAAGGGAGACAACCATTCCGACAGCGGGGTGCTTGTGCAGTATATTGTAATATAATTATTAATGGTTGCGTATTCTTGTATGTATTGTTGTAGATGTACCAACAACACCAAAACCCTAGAGCAGATCATTGATGGTGTGCTGAAACCTTGCTGGTGTGAAGCTTGTGTGCCTCGGCCTATTACGCCGTGTTTTCCGTGTGTCAACCTCGGTTGCGAAGGTTGTGGTATTCGCCCAAGGAACTTTATTTCGTTTATAAAGCACACGCACACACACTCCACCATACACAACAAATAACTATAACCAATGATAATCTGTTGTGAGGAACGATAATTGTTTTACATGTGATAAATTATAAATTACAGCACATTGAGATATATTTAATTTGAATTGATTGATAAACGTTGTTGAGTAATATTACCTACTAGATTAAGTAACCCTGTGATTGTATAGTTTTGTCTGGGGGAATTATTTCGCCAGATATTAGTTAATTAATAATTTAGATTATTTCTTACAACTTCTATTCTGCATAAAGGATAAATTTTCTCATTCATTTTATATAATATAAAAGACTTGTTGTATCTATTTGAAGTTTAAGTGGAACAAAGTTTGAATATTTATAAAGATTTAAAGCAGTTGCTTACTGTGTATTTATTTCGTTGTCAGTAAGCTGTTTCAGCCATAATTATTATAAATCTCTTGTACATTTGTAGTTAGTCATTTTCCATTTTGATTTAATTATCATTATTATTTTGAGCGAATTGTTTATGTATTAGTTTGGGGTTATATTAGTGGGATTGAGGGTTGGTTGGTTGGGAAGCGGGATAAAGGGAGTTAATTTTTAGTGCGAACGAGTGTGTGAAATAAAGAAATTGTCTTGTTACTTCTGGTTTTGTCTTTTAGAGTTTATCTAGGTGTTGGGTTTTTTTCTCGTGTGAAAGAGCACACATGTCGAACCACTGTTGAGGCAGTTGGGACGTGACATTTTGGTGGCAGCGGTGGGATAGAACTAGGATAGGTTAGGGGGGAATAGGTTGGGTAGATTTATTGTTATTTGTTTAGATACCAGAAGTCAGTGTTTGTTTCTTTGTCGTCTTGTGTGTCGGATGAGTGGCCAGTGGGTGGTTGGTCGGGAGTGAGGTTGCGCTGCGCAAAAGGGTTCACACCCCGAGCGTGTGTGCACAAACGGGGGGTTGAGGTAAACAACTTTGTCGTCGAGGCCTAGACGATAAGGGACTTCTCCGGCTCCTGTTACTGTTTACTTGTCATTTGTTCGACTGTTTGTATACGTGTTAATCGTTATTTGTTTCATTGTTATTCACCCATTTTCTTCCCATTTTCATTCTTAGTCCGCGACTGTATGCTGACGAGGGCTGCGACTCGGAGAGCAGCTGAGCAGGCGCGAGCGATGGACCAGTACACGGAGGCCGACGCAGCCGCTTCGCGTCGGGAACCGATGGACGAGGAAACCACAGTGAGTACGCCTTTCGCTCATAGTACTCGCGTGGCAGCTGATCTTACTCCTACTGCAGTTAAGGCCGGTGCAGGAACAAGTAGCGTTGGCATGGAGGTATACCTTAGATACAAGGAGCTAGGCGCTAGCATGGGGCTGAAGGGAGCAGGTCTAGCCAGTTTTGTAGTAGACGGGGCGAAGAGGGAGCAAGAAGCTGCTAGATTAGCGGAGGAGTCTGCTAGGTTGGCGAGAGAGATGGAATTAGAGCGAAGGGACAGAGCTAAAGAAACAGCTAGGCTCGAGAGGAAGATGGAACGAGAAGAGAAGAGGAGAGCAGAAGAGTTAGCTCTGGCAGAGAAGAGAAGAGCAGAAGAGATGGCTCGAGCGGAGAAGAGGAGGGCAGAAGATTTAGCCATAGTAGAAAGAAGGCTAGAACAGGAGAGGAAGGACAAAGCTAGAGAACTGAAGCTCTTAGAAAAGAAAATAGAAGCCGAACGGGAAAATGTCGAGTTGCGTCTGCAAGAGGAACGTACAGCTAGAGAGCAGGCTCGGGAGGACGACAGAGAAAGGCTTAGGCAACAGTTAGAACAAGAGAAAGAACTAGAAGCCCAACGTAGGAGGGATAGAGTTCAGCCTGATAGCTACAAGATCAAGGTCCAACCATTTGATGGTAAAGAGGATATTGAGAGCTACCTTCAGCACTTTGAGCAAATAGCTAGAACTCAGAAATGGAGGGAAGAGACGTGGTCGGCTAGGTTGTCACCGTTGTTGTCAGGGGAGGCAAGAGAGACTTATCTGAAGTTAACTCCAGAGCAGATAGTCGATTTCGAAGTGGTTAGGGGGGCTCTTCTGAAGCGATTTAGGAGAGATGCCGACTACTACCGCAAACAGTTCAGGGGGAGTAGGAAAGAAGGCACAGAGACTTTTCCGCAGTACTTGAGTAGAGTACAAGTCTTAGTGAAGAGATGGTTTTCTTTGGCTAAGAAAGATATAGATGATGCGGGCGTAGTGCTTGATGTCTTTCTGACTGAACAGTTGTTGTCAGTGATGAACCCTGAGTTAGAGCTGTTTGTGAGGGAGAGGCAGCCTGAGAACGGCGAGCAAGCAGCTGAGATTGCCCAGTTACATGTAGATGCGAAACGGACAGTGAGTAACAGACCAGTGTTCGGTAGCGTGCCGTACAAGGGGGGTAATCGTGCTGTCAGTCAACCTGTAGGGGCAGCGAGGAGTGGTCCTAGTGGCAACAAGGGTGAAGAGGATAAGAGGAGGGAACCTAGTGGGGAGAAACGTCCTGTGAAGTGTTTCAGGTGCGGGAAGCTAGGTCACGTAGCGAAGGAGTGCCGTAGTCCGAAACAGTTGCTACGTATCACTGTCAGTCCGGATTCAGGACCGATTCACTCGGAAATGACCAAGACTAGTTTTAGTACCATTCAGCCGTACAACCCGTGGAGCATGGGAACAGTCAGGGGTCAGCCGGTGAAGATTCTGAGAGATACTGGTGCCGAGGTGGGGGCAGTAGCAGCCAAGTGGGTGCGTCCTGAGGATATGACCGGTAGAGAGATCGAGGTCATGTTCGCTGATCAGGTCAAGTCAGGGAAGTATCCTACAGCGTACGTAGAAGTAGACTCAGCTTTCGTGAAGGGTACGGTAGAATTGATCGTCATCGAGCAAGTTGTACCTGATGTCATTCTTGGCAACTGGGTTACCTTCAAGGGAGGCTATCGAAGTCCCGTGGCTGTAGATGGGTTAGAGTGTGCGATAGCCGCCGTTCAGACCAGGGCACAGGCCAAGGCAGAAGGGAAGCAGGAGAAAGCACTGCCGATTCCGAAGCCATTCCAACTCGATGTGACGCCCGATCAGTTGGCCAAGTTGCAGGAAGAAGATCCCACTTTAGCTAGAGCTAGAGAGTGCGAGAAGCAAGGGACAAAACTCAAGTCAGGCAAAGCGATGGTTAGCTTCTGCAAAAAGAAGGGCATTTTGTATAGAGTACACCATCAGGGGGAAGAAGAGCTGACGCAGCTAGTCGTGCCTAGCAAGCTCAGAGGAGAGGTGATGCGCCTGGCGCACGACCCTCCGATGGCCGGACACTTAGGTGGAAAGAGGACACGTGAGAGGATATGGGGGGTGTTCTATTGGCCAGGAATGTGCGGGGATGTTAGGCGATTCTGCGAATCATGTCCCGAATGCCAGAAAACGGTTCCCAGGGGTAGGGTAGCAAAAGTTCCGCTGCAGAAACTACCTCTAGTTGATGAACCGTTTCAGAGAGTTGCAGTCGATGTTGTGGGGCCTTTAAAACCTTTGCGTCATTCGAAGGTGGAAACTATCAGGACAGAGATTGGGACTATGTTGGTCATAGGAGCAATCGAGCGGGCAGTTTCACCAGTCAGTTCGCCGATTGTGTCAGTAAAGAAGAAAGACAAAGCAGTCAGATTTCGATTTGGTGGTAGGAAGCGTGCCAGGCGCAAGCTGGAGTATTTGGGACACATAGTGGGGGAAGGCAAAGTGCAGCCGGAACAAGGGAAGATGGACAAGATCCAGAATGCACCACGTCCCACTACCAAGAAACAGGTCAGGTCATTCCTTGGATTAGCAGGGTATTATCGGAAGTTTGTGCCGAATTTCGCTGCGATAGCGGTGCCGCTGACCGACTTAACCAAGGGAGGCAAATCAGGTCCCGTACAGTGGTCCGATGCTTGCGAAGTAGCGTTCCAGACGCTCAAAAACCGCATATGCTCCAAACCCGTATGCTGTATGCCAGACATGGAAAAACCATTAGTGCTACAGACTGACGCATCAGAGATTGGAATAGGGGCGATTCTGTGCCAGGACCAAGGTTTGGGCTTACAACCAATCACATGTGCCAGCAAGAAGCTAAACCAGGCAGAGAGGAATTATTCCACCATAGAGAAGGAATGCTTGGCACTGGTGTGGGGGGTACAAAAGTTCAAGCAGTACCTGTATGATCGGACAGTCATTGTGCAAACCGACCACAGACCTTTGCAATACCTGCAGCAAGCAAAGACTACGAATTGTAGACTCATGAGGTGGGCACTTCAACTCCAACCTTTCGATCTGATAGTGGAGAGTATTCCAGGGAAGGAAAATGTACCAGCTGATTTCTTGAGCAGAACTGAGTAGCGTGGTTGTTAAGAACTAAAACTGTTAGTTTTCGTCTTGGTGGGGTGCTGTGTCACGCTACGCAGTTTGCAGTCGCGCGCCTATGTATATAGTTTGATCATCAGCCTGTACATAGAGGTTAAAAGTTACGGTAGTCAAGGGGAGAGAATCAGAATAAATTAATTTGGTTTATAATTAATAAAAGTAGCGAATGTTTTGCGCCCGTGCGGAACGCACTATGTTAGAAAAAACAGCATAGTTGGCTATTTTGTTATTGAGAAGATTAATTGCTGCCATGCGATATTCTATGTGTGAAATGCGTGCTCTAATCGCGAACGGTGCAGGGAATGAATTATGATTAAAACGAGTAAATTCTAGAAGATTCTTAGCTAATCGTATAAAACCCCTTGCACTGTATATTTTGATAGGGAGCAGTAACAGTTGCATATCGCTTTTGTAGCCAGAATCAACAGATCCAAGTTGGGTCAAGGTGCCAGTTAGTGACTTTGTCTGTGGGTCGTACAGATCAGACCGTCAACGAAAAAGAGCCTATTATCGGAAGAGGAGGACTGTTTTGGGAACACTTTGGAAGTGTTTGTTTAACTAAAACTGTTCTAAGCTGTTTAGAATACCTACTGTGTATTCTCGGTGAAATCTGAGTTATCTACGTATAACGTCGGGTGACCTGTGACTCCGTCTAGGACTTCTTATGCCTGTGTAATCACCTTGCCTAACCATCCGTGCCTGTGTGTTTGTCCAGTCATTGTGTGTCTTTGTCAACAGGCCGGAGAATCCACTGGTAGCCGTAAGTTATTTACCTCAATTTCTCAGTTGGCCATAGCGTTCGGGGGTTTGGGTTATGCATGCGGTGTGAATGGTTAGTTAATTACGTTTTCTTAATTCTATTTTTTGGTTTCATATTGGTTGCTGCATAAATACCTAGCAATAGAGAGAGAGAGAGAGAATTTTCTAAAATGTATTGTAAATTAAGTAATTATAAATTGATATAAAAGAATTCGCTGTCACGTAGCAAAGAGATGACAGAAAGGAGGTGATTGTGAATGTATATGCGCGATGACAGGGAGGATGAATAAGGATGTTGAAAGGGAGACAACCATTCCGACAGCGGGGTGCTTGTGCAGTATATTGTAATATAATTATTAATGGTTGCGTATTCTTGTATGTATTGTTGTAGATGTACCAACAACACCAAAACCCTAGAGCAGATCATTGATGGTGTGCTGAAACCTTGCTGGTGTGAAGCTTGTGTGCCTCGGCCTATTACGCCGTGTTTTCCGTGTGTCAACCTCGGTTGCGAAGGTTGTGGTATTCGCCCAAGGAACTTTATTTCGTTTATAAAGCACACGCACACACACTCCACCATACACAACAAATAACTATAACCAATGATAATCTGTTGTGAGGAACGATAATTGTTTTACATGTGATAAATTATAAATTACAGCACATTGAGATATATTTAATTTGAATTGATTGATAAACGTTGTTGAGTAATATTACCTACTAGATTAAGTAACCCTGTGATTGTATAGTTTTGTCTGGGGGAATTATTTCGCCAGATATTAGTTAATTAATAATTTAGATTATTTCTTACAACTTCTATTCTGCATAAAGGATAAATTTTCTCATTCATTTTATATAATATAAAAGACTTGTTGTATCTATTTGAAGTTTAAGTGGAACAAAGTTTGAATATTTATAAAGATTTAAAGCAGTTGCTTACTGTGTATTTATTTCGTTGTCAGTAAGCTGTTTCAGCCATAATTATTATAAATCTCTTGTACATTTGTAGTTAGTCATTTTCCATTTTGATTTAATTATCATTATTATTTTGAGCGAATTGTTTATGTATTAGTTTGGGGTTATATTAGTGGGATTGAGGGTTGGTTGGTTGGGAAGCGGGATAAAGGGAGTTAATTTTTAGTGCGAACGAGTGTGTGAAATAAAGAAATTGTCTTGTTACTTCTGGTTTTGTCTTTTAGAGTTTATCTAGGTGTTGGGTTTTTTTCTCGTGTGAAAGAGCACACATGTCGAACCACTGTTGAGGCAGTTGGGACGTGACATAGATGCTATTATTACTGCGGTCCCGCTTCCTAAGACAATACTACCTATTTACAGTGATTTTACACAAGTTTCTTGTCTCCCTCATACTAATTATCAGATAACAAGATGTTTGGGCAATGTGTATACGGATACTCTTTCTGCTCTGTACAGTGTGATGCCATCACACTTCTTTAGCAAGCGTGAACATACGACTCACATGACATGACAACGATGTTGAAGGCCTTCAAGACTCTAGTGAAGCCTTTCTAAATCAGCACCAATTTGTGAGTGGGGAGATTATGACGTTTGTTACAGTACTGCTTTTAAATACTGGTGCACAACTACATACTGTAGTTAAACAACCGGGATGTTACTTTACTCTCGATCACTGAAGACTTGTTTTGAGTTAAATCAGACAAAATAAAATGAATTAATGAGAACGAAATGGCTGCTTCTCTCGTATGGAAGTCTGAAGTTTGAAAACTTTATTGACGTTGACGTTAACCTTATCTTTGAATGTCGTTTCTGTGGTTAGAATTATTGCCAACCTAAGGTCACTCAATTCTGAATGAAATATTAGATAAACCAACGCCTACAAGCTTTCATATATGTGAGACTAGAAGATGTGTTTTGTTTTGTTTTTCATTGTATGCACATACCTTAAACTGCTCATCCAGAGGCTGGAATCTAGATTACTCACCGAGAAAATGAATATGCTTCCCAGGTTTTCATTACGAGTCACTGCTGATTAATTTGTGTCTTCATAAATACTCAGTAACTAAGCACACTGCAAGCATGCCCTCTGGTGTGAAAGATAATTTCTTCTCCTCTTATTGACCAACGCTGATGCTGGATGAGAAGTGTCTAGCACACAGCCTACTTCGGCTGTAGTAAACATTCATCACGTCAAACGATAATTCTAATAGGATTGCTTGCGCTCTAATACCTTTCTGTGGGCGAACTTTGTTGCCAGTCCAGTCAGTACAAAAGACATGCAAACTCTGCCTGTGTCATATCCTGTCTCATATTCTTTCCCCACCTCAATCCTCCTCCTCCACACCATCACCTCAATCATTAACGCCTTTAAATGCACACTCTGAAATATTATAACATGTCATCCTATCACCCCCATCCGATTGAAAAGAATAATTTCCATCCCACGAATGCCTCGTTATTAAACCCACCTCACCCCACACTCTTTTCCCCATTTTCTAATTGTACGTTATATTGAATTATATCTCTTGTCTCTCCTCGCTCTCACTTGCTCTAAATCTGGGCAAAATAAAATCAAAACAAGACAAGAAGGCGAGAACGAGCGAGAGAGAGAGAGAGAGAGAGAGAGAGAGAGAGAGAGAGAGAGAGAGAGCGAGAGAGGAGAGAGAGTTTGTACTTCCAGAGAGAGAGAGAGAGAGAGAGAGAGAGAGAGAGAGAGAGAGAGAGAGAGAGAGAGAGAGAGAGAGAGAGAGAGAGAGAGAGAGAGAGAGAGAGAGAGAGAGAGAAAACATAACCAGACAGACAGACGGCACAGACAGACGGCACAGACTAAATAAAACGGATAGTAGGAAAACCAACAAAAGAAAGAGGGTAGGCCTACTGACCGAAGGCTTGATTCTGGTAGATGCTTTCTTCTTGACCTTGATTCTGGTAGACGTTTTCTTCAGACTGCTCCAGCTCCTGTATCTTCTTATCGATGATCAGCTTCAGCGTGTCATGGATAAAGATGTATTGTCTCTGCAGTGCACAAGTCATTCACACGTCATTACCATAGTCACTGACAAGTCATTACAAGTATAATTTGTGTGATTGTGCTATTTTAGTAACGGATATCGTTGTAACAGATATTGTTGTGCAATAATTACAGTATTTCTGATGTTGTATTTTAGTAAAATTATTGATAACGAAGTTTTTTTTTTCACTTTTTTTTTAAAATTATGGCATGTCTGTGTGATAGGGATGAATAAAGTGTGTGTTGGAAAGAAAAACGAAAGAATCTCTAAATGTAACTATTTTTAAAATGTAAGTATTAGTTGTTGTTGTTTTTTAAAGAGTTGTTTATTTTGCCTGCTTTTATTTATTCAAATGCCACAGAGATGACTGTGCAATAATTCCTTTGATGGTAAAAAAGATTTATTGGAACTGAACGAAAAAATGAGTGCGTATAGAAGAAAAAACTAAATGATTTAGAAGCGGAGGTGAGAGGGTAAAGGGGAGGTAAGACGATGAAAGTAAACTAATTGATAAAGTTTTCGTGATTAAAATTTAATGTTTTCGATGTTAGAGGGATTGATAAAGGTTGAAAAATAGAAAAAAATGTTAACAGCGATGAGGTAGTGGAGAGTTTTTTTTTTTATTTTTAAGGTATTTGCTTGTTCTTAGTTTGGTGGTGGGTAATGCTACTGCATGCTGCTGTTGTGCTTCTTGTTGTTACTGATGAACGTGGAAACGATCTCGAACATACGCACCATAATTTATGTGGATGGATCTATGCAGATGCAATGATACAGAATAGAAGGATGAGGAGATCTGATGCTGTGGAAGACGATGAATATGATGTGAAGCCACGACTATTATGCTGATGCTGATAATAATGACGACGACGACGACAACAATTTCGATGACGATGTTTCTGATGATGACAATGGCAACGGTAATAATGATAACGATTGCGGAGAGGACCGCAATGAACGACGTTCCAAGACTAACCTCCGACTGCACCATGTAGGGTCGGTTGTGTCGCATGTTGAGCACCAAGTTGTAGATATCCACTTCGTCGTCCAAGTCGTGGTCTCTGACGAACTGCATCAAGAAGTCCAGGGCGATGAAAGTCCCTGTACGACCCACGCCAGCACTGAAACAATGTGCAAGAGAGACATCAGCAATGCATATCGATTGGTGCGTGCGTGCAAGTGTGGGTGTGTCCGAGTGTGTGTACGCTAGTGGGAGTGAGTAATGTGTTCTTGATAATGTTTTATGTATGTGCTATTGAGATTGTCTCCCCTTGCCATTTGTATTGTGTTAACGGTACATTAAACTTGCCTCCGCGTTTCTGTATAGATCTATATGGTGTCGTTTTAAAGTATTAGAGATGTGTGTGCTTGTTTTATGTGATTGGTGTTTGGGTTTGAGCTCAAAGAGCTGAGGGCGCTCTGGCCACTGCGATACTACATGACCCAATAGTTTGCCAACAAGGTATAGGTCTTCAGATGCGTGTCTATCTCTCGCTGGTCATAACCTATTTATTGAGACATTTATAAGTAAAGCACTGCCCACAAAACCCCCATAGATAAAGAACTGTACAGGTCACTATTCTCATTCATTACAATCGATAATCGGGTTACAAGGATGCTTCTGCTAACTGCTGGCTGTAATTTTTGTAGCTGTCTTTCTGTCTGCTTACGCATCCATCTCATCTCTCTTTGATTCGGAATGAAGTTCAAGAAACGTGATGACTATGAAATGTTGTTAGGAACTTTTTAATGTAAAGATTTTCGCAGAATTATTTGAAGAAGGTTTGTGAATCAGGGTCTGCGTTTTGAAATACTTAGTGGGCATCGTAAAAATGAAATTAAAAAATGGAGAATCCGCTATATGACTGCTGTGCAGCCGATTAAACTACCGCTGCAACATAATAAGCACCAAACCAATGACAGGAAAGGACAGGTTATAGATTATGGATTTGTATATATTTACAAGCCTTAACTAACTCACATAACCACCCTCACTTCTGTCTCTCTCTTTCTGTCTCTCTCTTTCTGTCTGTCTCCCTCTGTCTGTGTGTGTGTGTGTGTGTGTGTGTGTGTGTGTGTGTGTGTGTGGGTGTGTGTCTCTCTCTCTCTCTCTCTCTTATCTCTCTCTGGAAAACTCTCCTGAAGATCTCCGCACTCTAGCATCTAAATTTTCATCATTTAGAACACGTCTATTACAACACATGACAAATTAAATGACCATTAATTGTTGTTGATCGATGTTAAAAACATTAATTTGAGTTGAATTTTAAAAACCATTTTTTGTAATGAAAGCTTTGTTTACTGTTGTTGGTCCATGTTAATGTTATAACATTAAGTTGTTGTATTTAATAGTTATTGCTAAAAGCCCCAAAGCCAAGACGTAAAAGGCTCACTCAGCGCGTACTGTTACACTAGCAAAATAAAATTCTTTTCTGCTTTCTTCTCTCTCTCTCTCTGTCTCTGTCTGTCTGTCTCTCTGTCTCTCTCTCTCGCATCTTCTTTGCATGTCTCTTCGCTCTTTACATTTCTCTTCCCCGTTTCAATGCGACGAGAGAAGACAGGCGGTGATAAAACTATTGATTTGTAATAAAGTCCAACAGCCAAGAGGCGAATGGAGCAAAGGTTTGGGATAGTGGCACGCAACTGCAGTGCTAGTTACCGCAAAATGTGCCTTACCCCTTACCCCATCCCAATTCTATTTCCATCAAAATCATCATCACAACAGCCTTCTTTTTCTCAAGTATCCCTCCCCTTCCCTCATATTTTTTATGCTATTAATATCTCCCGCTCTCTTCAATTTGTCTGGTGTAGTGTTCACTCCATAGTACCATGCTAAAGGTAGGGATCAGACGGTGTCAAAACGAACATCGATCTCTATACTAACAATATCCTAGTTCACCACCAGAGAGGACCCAGAAACTGTGACATGGTTTCAAGGTCGGTCTCCCTCCCTCCCTCCCTCCCTCCCTCTCTCTCTCTCTCTCTCTCTCACACACACACACACGTGTACACTCCCTCCCCCCACCCTCCCTCCACCTGAAAACACACACCATCCAGCGTCACATACACACACGCACAGCCCGCGCAACAAAACAACAATTTTAGAAAGAAAAAACTATCAGCCTACTAGATAACTGCCGAAAACAACAATGTGTCTGCAACATTAGACTCTAGACAGTACTTCTGACACTAATTTGTGGTAATCCTCTTGGCTCGTGGGGAGTTAAAGGGAGGGTGAGGATGGAAGAGGCGGGAGTGTGTGTGTGTGGTGGGGTGCGGTGGGAGGCGGTCACTTAGCATCCATCTGGCAGCGAATGATTGGCGATCAACTGAGCTGACAAGTTTATAGTCATTATACTCCGCCCACACTTAGTTTCGGGGGTGGGGTGAGGTATACTATTTTTCCATTTTACTAGACATCTTTTATTCACCGCGTGTCCACCATAGCTCGTAGAACTCTTCAACTTACTCCATAGTCAGCATTATTTTCGTATGTTCTTTACGTCTACACGTCTACATCTTACGAGCAAAGAACACCGTGACCGTGACTACGTAGCTATGCTAAGTTCCACACCTTAAAACCACAAGATCCAGAAGAGATGAGGTAGGTTAACTGTCTTTGTTGTTTAATCACACCCTTGAACCACAATAACATACGATTACCGGATGCTATTTACGCGCTTTTTCCCCAATCAACCAATCAATCTCAAAGATCTGCGAATTGTACCAACATAACCGCTCACACGGTACCCACGCTCTCACATACACTACAAACTCACATTCATCACTTGAACAAATGGTGAAAATGGGAGGATGGAGTCTCATAAGGATTATGCTCCAGTTCTTGTGATTACCCCCAGTCCCATTGTACAACTGTAAGGCGCAACGAACCGTTTCATTGCGTTGCACACATATTTTCGCCTCAAATGCCTCTTATTTTTCAACGAACAATGCAACTACCTTTCAAAATGAAGCGCAAACAAGGCTATGCAGAAAACTTTCTACGTTTGGAGCATGGAGATGAGGTGCTACAGAAGACTTCTGGGCATTTCCTATACCCAGCACATCACCAACGACGAAGTCCGACAGACCATCACACAAGCCATTGGACAACACGATGACCTGCTCTCAGTGGTTAAGAAACGGAAAATCCGCGTTTGGCCGCGTCACCGGAACATCAGGTCTTGCAAAGACTATCCTGCAAGGCACAGTGCAAGGAGGTAGAAGGAGAGGAAGACCGAAAAAGAGGTGGGAGGACACCATTTGAGAATGGACTGGCTTGACACTGAGCGAAGCCATGAGGGTTGCTGAGGACAGAGAAAGATGGAGTTCGCTGGTTAAACGATCATCTGTGGTGCCCCAACGACCTCCGACTTACGGGATAGGATATCATAGGATAGGAAAGCATATGTCCAAAGAAGCCGGATAGTCATTGGTTAGTAATGACGTTAAGGTCACGAATAGGTAGGAATTATCCGACCTGATACATCAAGAACGATACTTGCGTATCAGCAGCGGTGAATGTTATGCAGATTTAAAGGAAAACAACAACTCATTAAATGATTGTGTTGTGCAAGTGAGACTGCTAAAATAACTGTTACGAGCAAATCTACTTAGCAATAAGCTGACAACGGAATAAAAGCGTAACAAATTATGCTGCAACATAGCACGCAAACCTTCAATACGCTGCCGACATTCTTTTCATCTTCGCGTAGTCTCCGCCCACTTGACTTATTTTGACTCGGTCCCTTTTTACCACTTTCCAGCACTGCTACATCTGGCTCACTCACATTTCCTTTCTTCACTGTACCCGTTGTTCTTCCCCTCTCTCTCCTTCTGCACCCACCCTTTATTCCCAGGCCTAATCATTAATCACTAGAAATTACCTGGGATGATTTATGCATGACACGCAAATATTAAATTATTACATACATGAAGAGGATATTGTTGACGTCGGTTCTTTTCTAACTTCTTATCTTTTCTCCATGTCCTGTCCTCTCCGTTGTTTGTTTGTTTGTTTGTTTGTTTGTTTGTGTCTTTAATTTAACGTCTTTTCATCTAAGTGATTTTAGACGTGATTGGAGCAGGGCAAAATATTAAACAAATACGGAATGGTCAAAATTAAGGGAGAAAGGAATAAAACAAAATAAACAAAACTGAACAATTAAACAATCAAAATTGTAAAATAATGATAACTTATACAAATGACGTCCAATATCACTACATAACAATCCTCGTAAAATGATCTTAATTATTTCTCATATTTTGTTAGTTAGTCATTGCTTATAGGGTCCAGCGGACTGCAAAAAGTCGAATCAGGACCATTATATCTCATATATAATATTCAATTTTATGAATTTATGCTTCACAGAAAAAATCCATTAGACCTATTAATAATCTGCACCGACTCTTTTACAAAAGAACCTGTCCTCCCCGTGGTCTCAGACGTGAACACAACACCGGACGAGTTATGTCAGCTTTATTATGTGAATACATCCCCCAAAACACGCGAATAATAATAATAATAATAATAATAATAATAATAATAATAATAATAATAATAATAATAATAATAATAATAATAATAATAATAGGAAGAAAACAACAGCCATCTTAATCATCATCATTATAATCACCATTATCATCATCATCATCATCAGCAGCAGCAGCAGCATTTCAGGAGAAAGATATTAAATCATTACTGCCTACGAAGCAAAATAGGCCTATTTCAGCAAGTTTGCCTGCTATAAAATGAGCTTACAATCCGATATCTATAGATCTGAGGAAAGAAAATCTTGTAAGCGTACTATTATTGCATATTCGTTTATGACAGCACTTATTTTATTAACCCAGGTCGCAATTTGTGTATGTGTGCTTGTCATAAAAAAAATAATCAGTGGTGGTGACAAGAGTAACTGAAAAAGATATATAAAATGAAGGTTATATGAATAAAGATCAGTTACAATTAACATCAGCAAGTCACGACTTAAGTAAAAATTGCTAAAAGTACAATTTATAATCTAGGACAGTGAGAGCTGTGAAAAATCCTAAGGGTCAAAATACCCACATCAACGATCTGGTATTCAAAGTCTTTCAACTGGAGTGACATAGAGTCATTCACAACAATCAACCTCTTCAACGCTGTTGATACGGCTGCGTACGCTTATCCACATGCAGAGTGGGGTATGCGTCAACGATGAAGATGTTGCTCCTCGCCCCATCGCTTAATACATGTATTTGGGACTTAGACTATCAATGGAGCCTGGCGTTGGCATGAGATCACATTTCCAACTGCTTTTATTTGCAGTCAGCTAATGATGTGAGTTTACAACTCGCCATAAATCATAAGCTTGGTACCGCCACGTGCACTATAATAAATGAGCAATCGGCATTTGTAACGGTCACGCCCTCACTCACACCCGTGCGCAGCACCCATGTGCACATGGAATAAGTGTGAATCGCAGAGAATGAACGCGCGCTCGCACATACCCACACAGTGTGATGCCATCTCATAGTAAAGTCTTTGGCAGAACAATGATGTGTAAGCACAAAAAAATGTTCTGCAGCGCACAAGCACTCAAAACCACTATATTTAATGTGTTATTATTTCTAGTGTGTGTATACCATAATTACGTCTTTAATATTGGAGATACTTACCCTATCATATTACAATCACAATAGCAACTACCGCCGCTGAGGCTACAGCTCCGTCTCGATATAGCAACACTGCTGATATACAATTACTAATATCTGTGCGTGGTTTCAATAGGTCAAATATATGTTATGTGTACTGACGTTAAAGATGAATATATAATATTCTTGTATAATATGCAGATGTGCGACACAGCACAATGACTTACGTCTATAATATCACGTACACATGACCAGTAGCAGCTGGTAAACACTACCACCACCAATGCTACCACGACCACTACAAATCCAGTGATTTTCAATTACTGATACTCCTCCATGATCGGCAGACGGGTGACAGAGCACAATGACTTATTATAACGTACCATTCGCTCATATTACTTTATAACGCAAATGAACAGTTGATAATCACTACTACACAATGGCCATTAGTAATGCTCATCTTTGGCAGGGCACACACTCGCACAAATAATCCTTAGTACGTGTTTCATGCGATGATGGATGGCAATGCCGATGAGTCTAGAACAGAACGCCGTGACAGCATGCACGAATTCAGAAGCAAGCAATAACATCCTCCCATGTTTTTAATAAACCTTTTTGTCATTTGCCGTGATTTATGTGTGCTACACGACTTGCACGTCCGGTATCGTGACAAGTAAAACAAAACAACAACGCTAAATTGAATATTGGATGGGGAGAAAACCGTCAAGAGCAACGCCAGTCTTTCATTTATTACCCTACTTCAATCACTAAATAATTATGATCTGAATCCTAAGTTATTTTAACTCTTGTATCTTCGCTAACACCCATCTGGAAACTAAATCACTGTGCCGGATAATCTTATGGGAGAGGCTCTGAGGGGTAGGGCTATGGGGAGGGGAAGGGTGTATGTGTAGAGGGTGTTGAGGGTAGATAGCGATGTTCTGACGAATGGTCAATCCACTAATGTATGATTTATTTTTATTTATTTAGTTGATCGATCTCATCTAGCGCTTTTCCAGCTCAATGGCTGTTCAGGCGCTTCACTATGTAAAGCGCTCGTTAAATCGTCTCCAACTCCCCTTTCCCACCTCTAACTCCTCGCTAATATACGAACGGCACAATACAGCCTAAATGTGGCGGTCGTACTATAAATGTAAAAAAAATAAAAAAATACACACTTTAAATACAAGAAACCGATTTTAAGGAAATGCTTACTTTGTAAACAACATATATATAAACGACCCTTCCCTTACCATGACCCACCCCACAACAGCTGACAGGGTACCGTGTGATGTTTTATTTTAATTCGAAGGTGGAAATGAAGTTGAACTTCACAAGGACCTACCTGCAGTGGACAATGACGGGACCACCTGGTTTTGAGGACCTGGCCTCCTGGCGCACGGCAGCAATGAAATCCATGACCTCATCCGGGGACAGGTTGGCCGAGTAGTCCTCCCAGCCAGGAATGAAATACTGAACCACGCGGCGGATCTCTGCAGGTTGCTGCTCCTGCTCCTGCTCCTGCAACGATAGTCACATTCCCGTGTAGTGTTCTTAGGCATGCCTACATATCGCACTCTCCACTTCTAAAGTCACACACCTGTTTAAGCCACTGGCTACCACTGAAGAACCGTTTTGCGGCAATTTAACTGTCCAAATATGGATCGAATCCATGCTGGCCACGATGCACATTTGCAGCAAGTTTGTGCAATGTGTTCCGCGATGGACCGCTGAGCTCTCTTTGCCCAGACGTTGTTTTTTATAACCATAATTATATGATCATTACGTAGAAGAAAGGACTGGACTATCACTAGCCTACAGTTATATTCATTGCTTACAGGGTCCAGCGGACTGCAAAGAGCCGAATCAGGACCACAAAATCAGGACCACAACTTAGTTGAAAGAGGACTCTCTCCTGATCTGTATAAAAGATCTGCCTAAAGCAACCCTAGTGATCACACTGAAGGAACTCCTCAGCCGGTCACTTTACAATGAAGGCATCCACTATAATTTATCGAATATAAACATCATTATAAAATATCAACAAAACACATACATATAAAATGACTACATTGCTAAATAATATCATAGGAAACCCTAGTGACCATTTGGGAGAAAGCGTTCAATATTCCCTAGCTGACACAACAGACCTCATACACAAATGAGTTTTGGACACTGTGTAAACAAGTACACACACACATACACACACACACCCATACACACACACACACACACACACACACACACACACACACACACACACACACAATCTTTCCATTCTCTCTCATCACCCTGCCCCTTCAAGAGTTGCTCTCCTCCTTACCATGTAGATGTTGAAGGTCCTGATGGAGTACTTGTTGAGGGTGGAGTCACTGGTCAGCTCAACGACGACGTCGCCATAGCGCATCGGACTTTTGTGTTCTGGCGGCCAGTACATGTCCACTTTCGGCTGTCCACACACATACCCACAACACATCGCATGAATTGTAGCTTTTGTTGCGGTGGGGTGGGGAGTGGAGGGGAGGGTGGTGGTGGGGGGATAGCGCGCTTGGGACACTAATCATCATAGTGAACATATCACTACTTAAATTAATGCTACTCGTCATTCATATTTTGTTTACTATATTGTTATTATTATTTTATTAAGAATACCACATGTAAAGTATAGGTGCATTTTATACATGTTAGTATTCAGTACAGCAACAAACGATTGAAATACCTTAACACCAAACAACAATAACTGACGATATATATTGGATATGTCTCACATTTATTTAACGATTCAGATCAATTACGAAAAAAAAAATAAAAACTTCACTGAGCAAAATAGCATTAAACAACTACAACGTGGACGAATAAAACTAGAAGAGCAACGCTCATATGACACATGCACTTTAAGGAATCTAATCAAACTACTGATTATCCAACATGAAAGTGCTCATTGTAGGACGCAGTTAGAAAACAAATGGATTTTTTTAAAAGGAAACGTAATAATGACTTTGATCTTGACTTTGGTGTCCACATGTCCATGCATAGGCTACTCAGGTATCATCACCTAAACCAAACAATAGTTGTACAACGATAAAATGCTAAACTGATCTTGAAATTAACTTGACCTTCAGATGACTTTAACGTTTACATGACCTTTCATTCTCATGTACGATTGAATAATGTAGTTAAAATAAAGAGCCATTCCACTATAGGATTACACATTTTACTTGACCTTGAAGATCAATACACAAAGAGAAAATATATGAAACGTCAATCCCTATGTTCTTTACAAACAAGTGTAAACTTTTTCATCTCTCATAGTTTAGGGTTAAAGGCACTTTAAAGTATCCATATAAACCAACTTTGAACCGCTTTAATGGACAACTTGACCTTTGAGAAAGGTTGACCAAAACAACAAGGTAGATGTGTTTCACTCATGTCTTCACAATCAATAACTTGAGGAAAAAATGAAATTTTGAGGGGAATAAAAAACAACAACATATTTTTACCCTTTGACCTTGTAATGAGGTCATTCAAACACTGAGTTTTCGAGTTTATTCTGGATAGTTTCAATAGATCCCGAGTATTGTAGTATTAACAGCGCTAAGTTTTCCTACTGACCGCCGGCCGGCCGGCCGGTCGGACAGTTTCATATTTTGTAAGAACATAATTTTTGGACTGTTTAGGACTCTGGAAATATGTTTAATTTAATGTGAATAAATGGACACACATTGTTGCACGCATGAGAGTCAATAAAAGGAAACCCCATTTCAACAGTAACAAATCATTTAAAAAAATACACAAGTTCAAAAGCATATTAGTGATATTAAATGAAACAAAATCAACCAAACAAAACAGGAGGAACAAACAAGATAATAAGTAACTAGTGGTAAAATGTATTTATTTTTGTTTCGACGCAAACGAATTCAGCAGATTACAGTTCACCAGTGTATTAGAATTTCTTTTTTTTTACTGTCATGCATATTGCCATACCTATGTTAGGAAACTGGAAAAAAAATAATACATTTTAACAATATATTCATAATGTACACTCACAATCATAAACGAACTATTTGATGAAGCATGAAGAAAAGAGTATAAAAAGCATGTTTTCTATTGGCAAAGGAATGTCTAACATACGTGAATACTATTTATTACGTGTAAAAGCGCTGGCAACACTACTGTATTAAAGTGTGTTTTAAAACTCCATCTGTAGTTTGGTTTAGATTGATTCATCCGACTGTGACTGAGATCCCGGCTATGTACCCTTTTTGAGGTTCAGTGGAGTGGTAGCATATACAAACAACACCAAAAAATCACAACAAAAAAAACACACACAAAAAAAACCCCCAAAAAAAACCTTGTAGATTAAAGTCGCTAGTTCTTCTACGAGTTGCTACTCTCACCTACAAAATCAATTTTGTTAATCATCCACAGATTGTCAATCATTCATATAAGCTTACAGGTCCAACTCAGTGGGTTGATTTGCGTTCAAATCCTTCATTAAAAGAAACAACATCACTGATCTGTGGAGGTTCTGATTTGAAACTGAAGTCAATCCACCATGACTGATTGACTTAAATGTAAAAATATTACCCTCCCCGCCCAAAAAAAATAAAATAAATTAATTAATTAATTAATTAAAAAGTACACATTTGATAAATTATTAATGAATTTACTGCACGCGTTTACGACTCCAAGGGAGAAAAATCCTGTTCAATGATATATGAATAAGGAATCGGGCATTTGTCTCCTCTTACAATCTAACATGAACACGCGGACGCTGTCAAAAGTCCTTCCGGTCGTACTTCAATTATCGTAAGGGGAGTTTGATACAACTAAATTTGGAAAATATATAATGTAGAAAATTTTGCAAAATTTTTTAAAGAATAGGTCCATATGCAAAAACGTATACGCATGCGTTAATTTAGTCTAAATCAGGTAAAGTAGGTTTACAACTATATTGCTTTAATATGGTTATTATTATTATTATTATTATTATTATTATTATTATTATTATTATTATTATTATTATTATTATTATTATTAATATTATTATTATTATTATTATTATTATTATTATTATTATTATTATTATAATTATTATTATTATTATTATTATTATTATTATTATTATTATTATTATTATTATTATTAAAGAATTTAGATTAATGCATTTAAAATCCTCAAGCGATGGGAAACAAAAAGCAGTAGCCTATGTACTACTGAAATACCATTGCATCCAATAGTAGGTCTAATTTTATCATAACGTTTCACATCTGTAATATATATGGTGCAATAAACGAATGATATATTAACAATCCAAATAAAACAAGAAGTGCTCAAAACTGTTTTGTAATTTATATAGTCTATATTCAATTCAATCCATATCGTATAAAGTCTGTCAAAATACAGTATATTTTAATGCACATTAAAAACTACAACAAAGACACAGCAATTTGTACAGCATATGAAGGAATAGCGGCAGTAGCAAAGAGATTTATACCCTGTGGCGGAAAGAAATTAAAAAAATTCTATTCACTATTTCTTGTGTGAGTATTTTAATACACCACAGTCTCCAGCTTGACCCTCCTAGCTAAATGAACTGAGAAGAAAAATGAGATGGCCGACGGATATTTCACTACTCCCACACTAATGCATTGCCAACATGACCATGAAGCTACTAGTATCCGCCAAAAAGGCAAGAACCGTGTTCGAGTACAACTACAAACTGCTCTGTTTTAAGCTTGAGGCCAAACAGTAAGAGAGAGTAGGCAGATATGCATGACAGTATTAAAAGTAAACACTTACGACCCAAACATCAACTCCGTTTTTCTAAATATTGAAACAAAGAAACAGACAAAAAATGTGTATACACAACGACCCTGCCGATGAAAACTTCAATGATTTCACTCTCCATTTATTGACAGTTTTAGAAAAGACACATCTAGACAACATTTTGCTGCAGCCGAAAAGAGTACTAAAACTACATCATGTTCACAAGCAAGGCTCTTTTCAAACAATGCAACAATTCCAATAAAATAAAGGCATTAACTGCAGGGTCACTGCAACACATGATGCACGAGAAAACGAGCAGAGAAAACAACGGGTCGAGAGAAAAAAGAAAAAAAAGCAGGAGGAAGAACAACGAAGCTTAACGTCCTATTGCATCAGCGTTAAGGACGATCACCACGTCGCCACCCTGACAACAATGATTATCATCATCATATCAAAAAAAGCAAAGACAGTAGCCTACATCGTCTTTGTTAAAAGACGGTTGAAATGAAAATGCATATATAACACAAAGGCTATCCATGACGATAAATGACCGTCACATAAAAGTAGAATTTCAATAAGCTTAAAAGCAGCTCAAGTTACTTACTAATAGCCATGGACTATATCAATACATTGCAAGCAAAGACAGTCCGGTCATAGTTCAATTCTTTTATATTTTATATTTGTGAGATATAATGTAGAGTTTATTAAAGAATGTGTTTGTAGACAGGAAACTAAGTTTTAAAAAAAAAAAGACTGATTTGCCATATTTTAAAATTATATTAAAATGTATGAGAACATCAGGAGCATTACGCTCTGCACACGCCTAGCGGTTCTGTAGCAATATAATATGTAATTTTAAACAAATTAAATAAAAAATAATATTTAAATAAAACGTTAAAATTTACCCGTCCTTTCTCTTGCAAGTCAGATAGCATGACAATGATGGAAGACTTCTGCTCCCAAATCATCCTCCAGAAATCCTTGATCGTTCCCATCATGGGTCCTTGTGTCGCGATGTATTCTCTGGGAGATGTGTATCCCTGTACACAGTTGCATGATAGCAGTTAGATCACGCATAGCGTCACTGGGAGCATGAAATAAAGGGTTCTCATCGTTACTGTCATCATCATCCGCAGTAGCAACGTCGTCGCCATCGTCATCATTACCACCACCGCCAGCACCATTGTCATGCTCCAAACTTTCATTATGTATTAGTCTGTTTACTTTCAGAGCACTAGCCTTTGCTAGCATAAAACCTGAACAAACAAATATTGATTTGAAGACAGACCAGTAAGTCATCAACCATGCGTTGTATAGGGAACACTTCAGGCAAGCAGTAAAAACAATTTATTAAGGCAATTCATACTCCAAAAACTAATAACGTACCCTGTAAAACGTACCCTGTATAGAAATTATGTCATTATCACAAAGTAAATAATAGTTCTTCCATGCACTGAAAAGGCCAACGAAGACAGCGTATACGCAGTCTTGTAAACGACTATGAGGAAATAAAGTACCGGAATGTAGTTGGCGTTGATGAAGTCGGCAGTCTCATCATCATCATCAGCAGTGAGTTTCACTCGGGTGTGATCGTCTGCCAAACAAATCAGGTTCAGTGTAAATAATACTGTCATCGTAACCATCGTAATCATCATCCCATAACTCACTCATTTGCGGAGATCATCATCATCATCATCATCATCATCATCATCATCATCATCATCATCATCATCATCATCATCATCATCATCATCATCATCATCATCACTCATCTGCGGAGGTCGCCATCATCATCATCATCATCATCATCATCATCATCATCATCATCATCATCATCACCATCATCATCATCTCATAACTCGCTAATTTGCGGTGGTTCTTTTTGTGGAAAAAGCACGAGTCTTTAGATTTGGTCCATCAGGGGCTAATAAAACAGACACTTTTACCAACAACATTTTAGTTGAAGTTTAGGATAAAGCATTGGTAATGTTTGCTTCTCTCTCTCTCTCTCTCTCTCTCTCTCTCTCTCTCTCTCTCTCTCTCTCTCTCTCTCTCTCTCTCTCTCTCTCTCTCTCTCTGTTTTAATTTATTTTTTTTTTTAACACAAATTAGAGAGCTTCTATAGCCCCAAATTGTGTTCATTGCCTACGCTAGTCTAACTAGTCCGTTTAGGCCTACGAACATAGTAGAATAGGACTCATCCAAACCAAGGACTGTTCGTGCACACTCATACGAATACACCAGAAAAGTGATTTTACATCTTTACCATGCCCAAAGAAGACACTTAATAAACTTAGACATAATGCAAAACTTATTTTGAAAATCTCAATCGGAACCACAAACTCCTCTGCCAGTTTACATCTGAAAACAAAAGCAGCCCCCAAAACAGCACCCCCTTTTTAAGAGCAAAGGACACCTATTTTAATGAACCAACAATAACAACAACAAATGGTGAGAGAATACAGTCAAAGCATTTATTCAAGCTTCCATCTGGGAAAAAAACAAACCCAAAACAGAAACTTGCATGAGAATCACGATTCGTCAAATTGATGAAAATTCCGCATTTTCACGCAGCGAAGTTTTCTACGTAAGGCAAATGTGGAGGTCGTGACCTTCCGGAACTTAAAAGTTATGACGTAGGCGATGGTGGGGGTGGGGAGTGGGGGGTAGGGTTTCCAACGAAAAAGAACTACGAACCAAGTTAATGTGCTTCCTAAAGCTCTCTATCATCATCAATCTTCGTCGTCATCATCGTCAAATGCCTTCATGATCAAGGTCATCAAGAAATCACACTACATACACTACTAGTACTCACATGGCAAGATATTGACGTATCTGTTCTTGACCTTGTTGGCATCAATGAGGGCTGCGTCCTGAGTGAAGTGCTTGGGACTGTTGTCTTGCACATCCTGAAACCACAATACTTTAAGTTTATTATCTCAATTGAGACATTCCATTCCAGAAATTGTAAATCCCTATAACAGCACCACATCAGTCTTAAAGCCACGTGACAACACCGCATGAATCTTAAATGTACATCAATGTGAAAACACATCAAACAGCCATATGACACAGCACAACATCAATCTTACACCAATAATACAACACCACATCAAACAGTCATATGACAACAAACAAGCAAACAAACACCCATGCATGCACGCACGTGTGCAACACACACACAAACACACGCACGCGCGCCCCACATACACGCGCCACACACACACACACGCGCGCGCGCCACTCACACACATACACGCACACGCACCCACGCAAACACGCGCGCCGCATACACACACACGCTCGCCACACACACATACACACACACCCATGCGCGCCACATGCACACACACGCACACCAGTCTTACCTAAATGTGGCAAAGCATAATGATCTTGGACCTACGTGCGTGACAACACCATGTCAATCATGCAACCGTCCAATAAAAAAACAAACAATTTATCAAGGTGCTGGCCGATACAGGATCTAACTTAAGCCGACCGAAACTTCCTATTGCTGCCCTGGGCGCATAAAAACAACAACTGCACATCAGTCTTTTACGTCACCAGTCTTTTACATTAATGCAACACCACACATTGTTCCATCGTTGATAAAACACCACAAAAATCGTACACCAGTATAACAAAACAACTTAAATCTTTACATCAAAGCAACCACAGAACACAAACGGTGCATCAAGAGAAACAGTACTCCGAAACAGTACATGCAAAGAACAACAGAGCAATACAGTTAAAAGCAATACCGAATTGTCCCAAGGTTTATTTCTCTTATAATGGAAAAGTTACTAGAATCTTTTTACGTCTTCAACAATACACGAAAGACATTGTATCAATTTAACACCATATAATTGTCAATTAAAAAAAGAATGTTAATTATCTCATATACCAATGCAGCAGCTCGCATAAACTGTACACTTAAGAACAACACCATATAAACCATATGGTAGAAACAACACTATGCATAGTACAACGCCATGTACAACAATTCACAAAAACTATACAGTACAGAATCTTTATGTCCATGAAGCAGCATCAGACAATTCTACATCCGTGGAATACAACAGATCTTTAGATTACAAAAAGCGTTAGTTAATGAAAATGTACACGAATATCAACACCATATAAATACTGCCACATGAAATATATCTATAATTTTTATTTTCAAGACTTGATCACCGAGTAAGAAAAAGATCCTACGAGGCTGGAGAGTATTGTGAACTGATAGTGATATGGACAAATATTTAGTTTTTAAAAAGATGTAGTATACAAAAAATATAAAAATATGTAGCATACAAAAAATGAACTTAAAATTCTATACTACATAATCATGACGTATCCAATAATTCGAATACCATGATCTCGAATCTCTTAAATCGACTTTAATAAAGCATATATATATATAAAACAAAAGCATTCGATACATATGGTCTCCTAGAAAATACATGCCGGCTTCTGCAACAGAGAGCCAAACAACACGAAGCAAATGAAATGCAAATGTCCTCTGACTTGTAGACAGGAAGATGAGTTTTATCAAATACAAGCACAAAGGATTAAGACTATTTTATTAACTACAAGCGCGCAGCGTGTGCTGTTTTGCTAGTAAAAGAAGGCATTTAAGTAAAACGTCTTACGAGTTCATGTTAGGCGAATGTGAATGTGTCCAGCATGCGTACACAGAGAAAGAGACAAACCGTCGCCACTATAACAGTGTCTAACAGTGTCTTGCATGCAAACATATACCGTTATACGTGATAGTAACCGAGCGAGGAAACACAGTAATAAATACAACGTATAATACAGGAAAAGAAATAAAATGAGAAAATGCGACAACATGTACAAACCTAGGAACTAGAAACTTAATTAAGTGAATGCATCAATGACGCAATTATGTTCTCCAATTATAATCACAACCATTGCAGCTACGTGAAGCAGTCAGCACGGTTGCTGAATTTGATGATTATGATTTTTATGACGATTGGGGTGGCCTCGTGGCGCAGTGGATAAGTCGCCGGTTTCCTATGCCGAAGGTCGCGGGTTCGATTCTCGCAAGGGGCGAACGTATGTGACTTAGGTACGAGACTATTGAGGTCACCGAGGGTTTTCTCCGGGCACTCCGGTTTCCTCCATCCCTTCAATAATGGTACTGGACGCAGTAAACATAAAATTTCAAAAATGAAAATTCGAGTTTCTTTCCGTCTTCCAAAAGCGATCTCCCTGCCTTTACACCACCTGTTTGAGTGATGGATGTGTATTTGGTGTGTGTGAGGGTGGATGAGAGGTGAGCGTGTATGTTGGTATAGATCGCCGCGCTTTGAGCCTGATTGATTTGGGGGAAAGGCGCGTATATAGCATCCTGTATTATTATTATTTGTATTATTATGTTCCCTCCCAAAAGCAGTGTGGAAAAAGTAGCAGACGATTTCGGTAAAACGTGACTGACTGATTGATTGCATCAACATTCATTCGCGCAGCCAAGTTTCCAAATACACTTCGAATCCGCGACATTCAACTTGATGTAAGCTAAAATCTTTCAAATCAAAGTCATAATTTTGCATGCATGCATGCATACAGGTAAAACTATACAGGGCAGGTGGCTTTATTTTTAGTTCGGGCAAATAAGCCAAAACAGAATAAAAAAAAAAAAAGGGGTTGGGTGTTTGGGGTGAGGGGGTGTTATAGTAGGAAAAGCCCATTACCTTAAATTCTGCGCGGAAAAACGCGCTGGCGTAGTTTGGATCTTTCTGTGTTGGACACAAGTGAATAATGCGTTCATGTACGACGGTCTTTCTCACGGAAAGCCCAAAATAACATCCAACATTACAATTCACAAACACTAATCAGTTACACACAGTCTGGCACTTTAGCACCACGCACATTGCTTCATGGCCAGAGAGGATGGGAGGAAAAGAGGGAAAAAAGTGGAGAGAGAGGGAGAAAGTGGAGAGAGAGAGAAAGAGAGAGAGAGAGAGAGAGAGAGAGGGAGGGAGGGAGGGAGAGAGAGAGAGAGAGAGAGAGAGAGAGAGAGAGAGAGCGGAAAGACAGAGAGAAATTGAGAGAGAGAGGTACAGACAGAGATAGATGAAAAATACAGTCTTTAAACTAATTAATCACAAAGCTTGCAAAGCGATGAAATAGGGTGAGATTATCCCAAATTGTGAGTGGAGTGTCTGTGTGCCCGAGTTCCTAAATGCGTGCGTACGTACGTGAGTTCGCTAAGGGAAAATCCCACTAACATTACATGGTATTCAGAAATCGTGACCAGATCCTAATATTAATAACAGGTTAGGCAAATTCCAGCCCTGCTGATAGGAGAGACAACAAAAGACGCATCTACGCCGTCGAGAATCTCAATGGCAAGGCCGGACCACATACTTATAATTGTTTCACACAAACATTTAGTAAACAGCAAATATGCCAAGCAATATGCCTACTGGCTACTAACACAAGATTTCCTCAGAAATTTCGACACCTACTTGAATGCTTACACAAGACCTGGGAGCGAAAAGGATAAACAATAACAACAAAAACACATTAAACAACATTAACAAATTATAAACCATAGGAAACCTCACCTCAAATTCCTCTTGGAATCGGAGGTTGGAGTCCTTGTGCAGCCTATCCAGATGCTCATGAAATTCGCGCAGCTTCACGGGCCTCCTGTGTCATAAACCACACCAATATATAATGTGTACACATCTCTGAATGCAAAATCATGAAATACAATATAATTATACGTTTCTCCATGCAAATCGTACACTGGTGGACATTTAGCAAATGTGGCATATATTTCTGAAGTAACAGCGAATGACCAAGATTTGTTTAACGAAGAGATGGACTACTCTGCTTCAATACGCTAACGTTATTAGACTGATGTCATGCACACAGGATATATTTTTAAAATGTCCATTGCTGAAATAACTGTTATAGCCTACAGTGTAACTTGAGAAAACAGGTATGAAACTTTAGTGAACTAACTCACTCACTCACTCACTCACTCGCGCACGCACGCTCTATCTATCTCTAGCTCTCTCTAAATTTTATTACAAACGTGTCACGGACCGGTTTTAGATATTCGGGTCCGATGACTTTACATTATTGTTAGTCTGTTTCTTGTGAGAAGATAATGGTAATTTTTATGAGAGCTAAATTCTGATTGGTTGAGCTGGTCACATGACAGTTACTGTACATTCAAAAATCTATTCATTCTTTTCTTGACTATACTAGAGATTGGTTGTCCTGGACTTTTCGCAGCTGTGTCTGCAGGTATATATTGTATATTATTCGAAATGTTGTATTATAAATGCAATAGTATTATTAAATTATGATACTGTACTGTAATAAAATGAATAATACATAATTTTTGATAGTAGTGTGAAGGATGGAGTGGGGAGGAGACGATCAGGGTGGTTCACTGTCATTTTTGAATAACGAATTGAATTCGGATAATTATTTGAATTGATTTTGAAAGTACAATTGCAGTGTAAAGTATTAAGTTTAATTATATGAATAAAATTAATTAGTGTCATTAACGAAATAATCAGCTATTATAATTAGTTGTAGAATTTGTATCTATGTTGTAAACTGTATTCGATATATGAAATCTGAATTGTATTGCTGCATTTGTCCCGTCACATAAGAGAGAGAGGTATATGTAATGGTCCAAAGAAAGTTTATGTATCAAGAAACTTAGTTGTGGTTAACTCCTTTGTCTGCAGATGTCTCTTGCTGCGGGGCTTCAAGAATAGGCGAATAATAATAATAATAATAATAATAATAATAATAATAATAATAATAATAATAATAATAATAATAATAATAATAATAATAATAATACAGGATGCTATACGCGCCTTTCCCCAAATCATTCAGGCTCAAAGCGCGGCGATCTATGCCAACATACACGCTCACCTGTCTCATCCACCCTCACACACACCAAACACACATCCATCACTCAAACAGTTGGTGTAAAGGCAGGGAGATCGCTATTAGAAAACGGAAAGAAAATCGAATTTTTATTTTTGAAATTTTTATATTGACTGCGTCCTGTACCATTATTGAAGGGAGGGAGGAAACCGGAGTGCCCGGAGAAAACCCTCGGTGACCTCAATAGTCTCGTACCTGAGTCACATACGTTCGCCCCTTGCGGGAATCGAACCCACGACCTTCGGCATAGGAAACCGCCGACTTATCCACTGCGCCACGAGGCCACCAGCATTACATTACATTACATGATTATTGCTTTAGGTCCAGCGGACTCTTCCGAGCCAAATCAGGACCAGGAAGAAGCAGCAGCAGAAGAAGAAGAATAGAGAGGATGGAGAAGAATGAGACGAAGAAGCAGAAGGGAGAGGGAGAAGAAGAAGAAGAAGAAGAAGAAGAAGAAGAAGAAGAAGAAGAAGAAGAAGAAGAAGAAGAAGAAGAAGAAGAAGAAGAAGAAGAAGAAGGAAAAGAAGGAAAAGAAGGAAAAGAAGAAAAAGAAGAAAAAAGACGAAGAAAGAAGAAGAGGATGCTGAAGAAGAAGGTCACTTTGTCCCCTTTAAATAAATGTATGTATGCGTGGTGTAGAAGAATAAATTGAGTATTTGTTTTGGACAACCATATTGAAAATAATGTAATAACGCTTTTATTATATTTTTAGGATTATTTTTAGTCTTAGTGCACTGGCCAACATTCATATTTCTATTTTTAAAATTAACATGACATAATCATTATAAATAATAAAATGTTCTCGAAATGTTTCATACATTGTTTTAAACCCTGGCTGGTGGCTGTGTTGCTGAAGACATTAAAGAATCTAATGGTCAAGAAAATTATCTCTCTCCCCCTCTTTCTCTCTCTCGCTCTGTCTCTCCCTTTCCTCTCTAACACATACACACACAGGTTTATCCGGAAGCTCTTAAATACACATATCCTGGTGGTGTTTGATCTTGGGGTCAGAGCGCGTAAGGCTTAGATCTGCACTGACCATACTTAATGTCTTCATGTCACACAACACAATCTAATAAAGGTGACTTCCCAGCCAAGAGTCTGACTTTAAGTGTTTACCTGATGACCTGGCGGTGGACATCACGGGTTGAAAGCATGGGATCGCCGAGGTCCTCATCGCTGCACATAGCCAATCCATATAGACACGTTATAGCAAGCCACACAGATACGCCAGAATACGAACTATCTCTTTTAAGAATATTCAAAAAAAAAGACAGGATGCAAAATGTTTCCAACTAAAGTAAACAAAATCACAGTCACGCCACATGTCATGAGTTTGTACTTCGCGATCATGGAGACTGAATTATCTGATGTAGTCCTACGCTAAGCACTCGTGCATCCGCTAAGTATAAGCTCACCACGTGTGCTGTTTTGGGGTTTAAAATTCTCATAGATGGGAGAGTAAATAGACCCTCATTGTGAGGAATAAAGGTTGAACGCCACGTTTCCTCTTACAGGCACGATTAAGAAACTGTGCACGATGGAAATGGAACACAAACATCACATACAATAACGCAAGATACGTGAAACGATATAATCCGCTTTTAATTTTATTTAAAAGAAATTAAAGGATACTTAACAAGGACTCTAATATAATTATGCAATTAGATAGGTGTATGGACGGAAGCATGGGATTGGATGGATAGATATGAATAAGGGAAAGGAAGAGGGGAAAAGATAGATTACTCTGACAATGTGAATTGGGTTAGAGGAAGCAGAGTGATTTGGATGGATGGGAAAGGCAGGTAAAATGAATAGATAAAATGGTAAAAGATAGGATTGGATGATGAAATCACTGACAAGAATCTGGAAAAGAAAACAAAAACTACTCACGATGCACACTTGAGTTTATCCTTACGATGCAGCACAATCAGAACAGCAGCAATGGCTGCCAGCACCACCACACCCGCCACTATGCCACCAACTATGGCACCGACTGGAGGTCCAGCTGTAGGCAAACACATAACAACACACACAGGCACACACACACACACAAAAACACCCAGAAACACACACACACACACACACATTTATGTAAAGCTCTAGCACCACAGTCCACACGTACGACGTGAGATCAAAAAGCACAAATCAAACGTAACAGTTATTTCAAGGGAAATCAAAGGTTTCAGAAGAGCAGACAGTCATATAGGCCTGCCAGACGAATTAGCACTTAGTATGAAAATATAATATTGTTCCAACAATAGAGAGTGGAGGCGGGTGACACGATTTAAAAAAAAAAGTTTTCAAACAAGCAAACGCACATTTCACATGCCTACAACCACTGTTTTATTTTCCGTCACTCACTCAACAAATGTTTTTTTTAATGCAATTTACTAGGAACTACGGGATTTGTGTACTTTCCATTAAACAAAATGATGATTATGAGACAAGGTAATGCACAACTGATAATTAAAAAGGAAAAGGTTTATACCAGGTTCGCTGTCTGTGTTTACTGTAATGGTTGGGCCACTACCGCATCCTCCATTCGTGCAGGAGACAGCAAAAACGCTGAAATCAAAATGACAGCTTAAGTCACTCAACCATATGTGTATCATAAACAAGACAGATACATTATATACAACATACCCGATGATTTATTGCCTTCATTTACAGAAGGAAATTTGACATCTCCTGAAATCTAAAATTATAAGACATTATCCTTCATCTTCCTTCGCCCAAGTTTTTACTTTCTTCTCTTATTCTTTTTTAATATAATCAAACAGTTCGTGTCTAACATATCGAGGTCTCAATGTAAATCAAGGAAAATGGCATCAAATGTTTTTCTTCGTTAAAACCGAAAGCTCAGCAATCTTGAATATAAAATGGTCTTTTATTCGAGGTGTAGACAAGTAGAAATAGGCACTTTTCTTCCTTTCTTTAATTCGTTCTTTCTTTTTTTCTCCCCCTCCAATATGTTTATCTCCTAACTAAATACAACAACCTGCTCCAGTATACAACCCTATCCCCTCCTCCTACCCCTCCCCCCAAAAACTGAATCAGGAAGCTGCTAATGATATACAATGCATTTGGTGCAAAAGAATGTTACAAAATGGAAAGAACTGAAGCATGGTCTCACGAGTAAGTGACTCCAGGGTCGAGAGGACCGTTGCAGTATGTAGTGATGGGTTGATTACTGCAGTTTGTGTCGTTGCCCAACACGTAGACCGGTGATGCCTCTCTTCTCTCGCGATGCAGCAGCTCAACCGCTGACCTACGTCGTCGACCTGTAACAACCATAATGAACCCATATTTTTGACATTCAATCCAAATATCACTCAACCAGGGGATGGACTTTAGCCCGCCTCTTTAAAGAATGCAAGGCCAGTCGAGCTCAATACATCTTTATTCACAAGAACACGGGGAACTTTTGGCACGTCGCTTAATATCAAACATACAACGAAAATGCAACAGCAGCACACACACACACACACACACACACGCACACACACAGCTGCATGTTCCTCCATCTGTCTGGAATCAACTTTTGTCAAATGTTTGCTCCATACGGGTTAAACTTGTTTTTGAGAACATGCAAAAACACTGTTTAAAAATGACGGAAACATCGGACATATGCTAGAAGAGTTCGGGTAAGGGTTAGTTGTAGATCTATCCCTAGCCCTTGCTCTAACCCTTTTCTCTATAAAAATGCACTTTTTCAGTCCCCAAAACCCATTTGCCTTCTCGGATTCTTAAATTGTATGAAACCAAGTGAGGACAATATCCGGCGTCAATAAACGGTTCGAAAACATTCTCAAACGGTTCGTAAAAGACAGTTGACCTTGAAACAAATACAGCGTGACCTATTTCGTCGCCTAGAGGAGACGAAACTTACTTTTTCTTGCGTTTTCAAAGTTACCTTGGATCTGGAGACATTCGCATGTTCCCAGATACCAAACAGTGTTCCCAGATGACCGCACAATGACAAATATACCTTGTTTCTGGATATATATATATATATATATATATATATATATATATATATATATATATATATATATATATATATATATATATATATATATATATATATATATATATATATATATATATATATATATATATATATATATATATATATATATATGACCATCGCGACAGACCATCACACAAGCCATTGGACAACACGATGACCTGCTCACAATGGTGGAGAAACGGAAACTCCGATGGTATGGCCATGTCACTAGATCATCAGGTCTTGCAAAGACCATTCTGCAAGGCACAGTGCAAGCAGGTAGAAGAAGAGGGAGACCGAAAAAGAGGTGGGAGGACAACATTCGAGAATGGACTAGTTTGACATTGAGCTAAGCCATCAGGGCTGTTGAGGACAGAAAAAGATGGAGTATGCTGGTTAAACGATCATATATATATAGGCTATATGCCTAGCCTTGTTTCCAACAACAGCACAGCGGTAGACGCGTCAGTGGTTGCAGCAATTAAACTGAAAAATGAAAAGGTAAACGAATACACGTGCCAGCGTGGAGGATTGTACTTCCAGAAAGCACGTAGGCCTAGTAAGGACAGAAACCAGTGAGCTCTACAATATTATTCATTCAGTGAGAGACTCACTGTTGTATGCCGAGCCTGTACACGCGCGTTCTCTCCAAGAATGTAAACTGTTAATTAAGCCACAACTGTAAAACTACCACGAAATTTAAGGGATAGGCCGACACGAGAAAAAAAACACATTTGTGATTCTAATAAGATTATATTCTAGGTTTCGAAAAAAATCTCTAACTCTCCTCCCATCTTTACATACTTTCCTCCCATCTATACATCTTCAACAAATGTAGCAAAGTTACTTTGCAGTTGATTTATTTAATATAAACAGCGGAAAATATTCATATAAGACCAAATCGGCTAACTTTCTAAAGGCGGACAGTAGCCTATTACGAGCGTACAAGGCCAACATAAATATTTTCGCTCTCGCAAAATAAGTCATGAAACCGCAAAATGTAAGACAAAAGCAGAACTGCGCAAAGCCAAAACAGAATACAGTGGACTACAGCTTACCGCCTTCAGACGGTCATTCACACAGAAACGCAGTATCAAACAAGAAAGGAGACGCAAATTCAGCCCCAAAAAAGCAAATCGCAGTCACAAACACACGTTCTCGTAATAACCACGAAATAAATGCGACACGTTCAACGTTGAAGCACAGACATGGAGATATAAAACATCACACATAAATCTTCAATCTGTATCATAGCACAATTATGTGCTATAAAGGATCGGAAAAAGTCAACTTAGAAAAACTCACAGACCCTCACAAGAGGAAAGATATGAGTTCCAATGTTGCAGTGTGTCCACAGCTGGCAGCAATCCTGACAGTGTCACTCTTATGTACAGTATTTCTTTATTTATTTCATCAGTTTTATATATTATATAGAGCTTTTCCAGCTCAAGAGCTGCTCAAGGCGCTGGTCGATAAGAAATCTAACTCAAGCCGCCCGAGGCGCCCCTTAACCCATGAATGGGGAGTAATAGGTTTAAGTCAGGTCACGAAGACTGCTGAAAACCTCACATTATGGGCGCGGCATAAAAAGCTAAATTCGCGCCTCCATTTCACACCGAGCATGAGAGCCCGTTCAGGGCTACGCCAACTGTTTTGAGCGTAATCCTGCAAGATGAATATCAGAGGATGCTCTCTTTACTAGGCTTGAATCAGTTAAAAGACATTAGAGAATGTCAGAATATGGTGCGCGCGGTGAAGGCACACAATACCGTCAGGTGTCTTGAACAAATTAAAGCTGTAGCCAAACGCATAAAAATAAACGGTCGCCGATTCTGTTATTTGGCATCTTAAATTATGGAAACCCATGAGTGTCATATCATAGATAGGGTACAATGAAATGCTATCCAACGTTTTAAAATTCATGTTCAGTAAATGCATTACCTCTACTCAGGCTGAACTTGCGATGCAGCTGTATTCGAGTGCTGAAACTGAAAGAACTGTAGAAACTAACAAATCGTCTGAGGAACGTGGTAAATTTAGCCCAAGCCGTGGAGTTCTAGCATCAATGCGGCGATTGTAATAATATATGAAATTGAGAGCACAGTGTGATATTCAGGAATCGAGAAATTACAATAAGTATGGATAAGAGGAATAAAAAATCTTCATGTACCTGAAACTTGCTGTAAGGACCACGTGTTAGGGGTAGCACGGTACCATCCTTCGTAGCCCTGACTGAAATTTTTCCATGTTTTTAAACCGATCACGTCGTCTGCTCTAGTGAGGTTAGGTTCTGCAATGTAAATCATGGTGGGAATAAAGCATACATAACCAGACGTGTTACAATTATATATATATATATCTATATATATATCTATATATATATATATATATATATATATATATATATATATATATATATATATATATATATATATATATATATATATATATATATATATATATATATATATATATATATATATAATCAAAATGGCAAGCATCGTACAGCAGCCATGGAGGAGTCAGGAATAAAACAAGCCAAGGGAGGCAAGTTGCTTTTAACATCACATTTTATAATTATTTGAAAACCCTTTTCAAAGTCATTCTCTCGGTCGGCCCTAGCAACTGGGGTGTTTTCAATTTGCGACCGACTTCTTCCTAATGTGAACTTCTCAACGGGTGTTTTTGTGACTACCCATGCAGTGCATATAGACTGCACTCAGTATGGACGAAGCATTCAAGGCCAAACTTCCTCGGATGAGATCTTTGGTAAAGGTCGAGAGGCCTCAGGAGAACCAGGTTTTATCAATGCAATTGTTCTGCGCATTTGAGCTCCTTAAGCTCATGTAGAAGCATACGGAATTGAAAGACAGTAGGTCGCACGAGAGCAGGATAATTATCTTTCTTGATTATATATTTATCTACATATATATGAAGAAAGAGAGAGAGAGAGAGAGAGAGAGAGAGAGAGAGAGAGAGAGAGAGAGAGAGAGAGAGAGAGAGAGAGAGAGAGAGAGAGAGAGAGAGAGAAAGAGAGAGAGGGAGAGAGAGAGAGAGAGAGAGAGAGAGAGAGAGAGAGAGAGAGATGCATTTTCAAAAGTGTTACATTCCTTTGCGTTGTTGTGACAGCTTTATCCTAAAGAAGCAAAATAGAAACATGGAATGATAGGCCACTATCTGCAAGCAAACATTTATTTAAAAAGCGGCTCAACCAAACTGTAGATCCAACGCAAAATGTCTTTAGAAATTGATGAAGCACAATGACCTTGACCTCTGAGAAAGTATGGACAGACCGAACGACAGGCCCACATTTGGCTCGTTCCGATTCCCCCCGATTATATACAAAAACACACCCAACAAGATGGGAATTCATTCAAATGTATGGACAGACTCACACGTACAAACATAGCCGAAAAATAAGCATGTTCAAAAGTGTTACATTTCTTGGCAGCGTTGTGATTCGGATTCATCCTAACGAATCAAAATAAAAAGCCACTGACTGAACTACTATTGAAGGACAGTCCATGATTTGAAACACCTGTGTACCAAAACTCAACAAAATCGCTTCAACCGTTTTTGAGATATTGAAACATAACGTGTTTAGCAACATAAAGACCCCAGTGACCTTGATCTTTGCGGTAGAACAAATATGATGGCCGAGGAGGCAGGCCACTAACTTAGGTAATGTTCCTATGACATTTGGTTAACATCCGTTAGTGGTCCTTGAGAGTATATAGCGTCCAACGGACCGACAGGCGACAATTGGCTCGTTCTGACTCTCCTATAGTTAAGTCTGGAAATACAACAATCATGGGTCATTTCGCCTTGGATTGATTAGAACATCGGCAAGGGCTAGGTGGTTTCGTAATGTCCTGTTTGGGTGACAATAGTATTATTTAGTGAATGATTATTAAAGTTTGCATAATAAGTGTACATACCTTTACCTTCACAGTCTTGGCGACAGACCAGCAATCCGGTAATAGTCACGCTGCCCTGGGAGGTGCTAAAGAGGGCTTCACTGACAGAGAGGGTGACGGTAGTCTGTGTCTTTTTCTGGATGTCCTTAACAGGAGGATTATCCGGGTCCATTCTTAACAATGGAGCTACACAGTAACAAAAGCAAACTATTAGAACCATACAACGTAAGATGATGAAACGGATTGCTGCTGCTACCTGCGTTGTTGTTGCTGTTGTTATCGTCGTTCTTGTGGTTGGAATATTCACAAAATCCATATATCGCTTTTCAATTGTTCACATACTTTTGCGATGTGCTTAGTAAGTATATATTGAGAACAGCTAGAGAATGCACGACAAAAGGCTTCAATTCATGCGTTCAGTTAACTTACATATCTTTTCGGTCGAACTGGTAGTCATTAAAAGGACACAAGTTCTGCCAATTAAAAAAATATTTTTTAATGTGCCAAACATTATACCACAGATGATCGTTTAACCAGCGTACTCCATCTTTCTCTGTCCTCAGCAGTCCTTATGGCTTCACTCAGTGTCAAGCCAGTCCATTCCCGAATGTTGTCTTCCCACTTCTTTTTCTGTCTCCCTCATTTTTTGCCTCATTGCACCTTGTCTTGGCCACAAGCTCTATTTCAGCGGTAGAGATGACAGGCACGAACATGGCGTTGGATTCTTGGTCCACAAGAACTTTCTAGCCACTGTCATGGGTTGCCGCCCAGTCTCCAGTAGACTCATTACCATCCGCCTGAGAGCAGCCCCTTTCAACATCACCATCATCCAGGCCTATGCCCCAACATCAGACTATGACGACAACGAAGTGGAGGATTTTTATGAAAATCTACGGGCGGTCCTTGACCAAGTGCCGAAGAAGGACATAGTCATAGTGCAAGGCGACTGGAATGCCAAGGTTGGCCAAGATGCGCACCACAACTGGGGAGACACATGTGGACCCCACTGTAACAACGAGACAAATGACAGGGGTCTGAGACTCTTGGAGTTTGCCAGATACAACAATCTGGTACTGGCAAACACGCTTGGTCTCCACAAAAACTCCAGACGATGGACATGGCACAGTCCCAGAGGGGAGCATCACAACCAAATAGACTACATCATGGTCAAGAAACGCTTCAGATCAAGCATCAACATTGGCAGGACACGCACTTTTCCAGGAGAAGACATCGGAAGTGACCACGATCTCGTGATGATGTCTTTCCGGCTCCACTTGAAGAGAGTAAATACAGCAAAGTGCACTGGACTGAAGTTCGACCTGGACAAACTGCAAGACCCAGGGGTGGCAGAACTATTTCAGGCCACAATTGGAGGGAAATTTGCACCACTGCTCATTTTGGGGGCTGGTGAAGTAGATGTCAACACCATGACCACCACCTTCAAATCAGCAGTGACAGATGCAGCCACTGAGATCCTTGGCAAGCACCGACCAAAGAAGAAGCCGTGGATCACACCTGAACTTTTTGATCTGTGTGATAAACGAAGAGAAATAAAAAAAAAAAGAAAAGAAAAAGAACACCTCACAGGAAGCTGATGTCTACCGAAAAATCAACAATGACATCCGAAAAGGCATGAGCACAGCAAAGGAGAACTGGATAGAAGATCAATGCCAGGAAATAGAGAACAGTCTGAACAAGAACAACAGCAAGAAGGCCTACCAGACTGTGAAGCGGCTGACAAGTGTCAAACAGCCCAAAGTCTCCACGATCCAAAGCAAGTCTGGAATATGCCTTACAGAAGAACAAGAAGTCTTGGACAGATGGACAGAGTACTGCTCTGACCTTTACAACCATACACCAAATGGAGACCCATCAGTTCTAGCATGTCCCGAGAACAGAGAAGAAGAAGAAATCCTCCCAATTCTCCAGGAAGAAGTTGAGGCAGCAGTGCAATCGCTAAAGAAAGGGAAGTCAGCGGGAGTAGACAACATACCCGCGGAACTGCTACAAGCAGGAGGAGAAGCGATGATTGATGCCTTCACCATTATCTGTAACAAGATCTGGCAGAGTGGGGAGTGGCCTATACCATGGACCCAGTCGCTTGTCATCACTCTTCCCAAAAAAGGTAACATGTGAAAATTACCGCACCATCAGCCTCATCAGCCATCCCAGCAAGGTCCTCCTGAAAATAATACTCAATAGGTTGCAACCCCAAGCTGAACAAATCATATCTGAAGAACAAGCAGGATTCAGGGTAGGGCGAAGTACCACTGAACAGATTTTCAACCTCAGAACAATCTGTGAGAAATACCTACAGCACCAACAGCATCTATATCATGTGTTCATAGACTTCAAGAAGGCGTGTGACCGAGTCTGGCATGCAGTTCTATGGGCAACAATGAAAGTGTACAACATCAGCCCTAAAATTATTGAAGTCATCAAAAGCCTGTATGACAAGGCTAACAGTGCAGTCCTCCACAACAGCGCCATCGGGAACTGGTTCAGAACAACAATCGGTGTGCGTCAAGGATGCCTACTCTCTCCAACACTCTTCAACATCTTCCAACAGCGCATTTCGTCAGATGCTCTTGCAGATCATGAAGGCATAGTGAGCATAGGGGGTAGAGCAATCTCCAATCTTCGTTTTGCGGATGACATTGATGGATTGGCTGGAGAGGAACAAGAACTTGAACATCTGGTACAGAGGCTTGACACCACCTCCAGAGCTTATGGAATGGAAATAAGTGCAGAGAAGACCAAAATGATGACCAACAACACCAATGGCATCAAAACGGACATCCAAGTCCAAGGCCAATCCCTCAACACAGTGCATAGCTTCAAATATTTAGGAGCCATTGTATCAGACAATGGGTCCCGACATGAAGTCCTCTCCAGGATCGCACAAACAACTGCTGCCCTGACAAGGTTGAAGCCCATTTGGAAAGACAGGACCATCAGTCTACATTCCAAAGTAAGACTGCTGCGCTCCCTTGTCATCTCCATCTTCCTATATGCTTGCGAAGCATGGACCCTTACAGCAGATCTCCAACGAAGAATACAAAGCATGGAGATGAGTTGCTACAGAAGACTTCTGGGCATTTCCTATACCCAACACATCACCAACGTCGAAGTCTGACAGACAATCATACAAGCTATTGGACAACACGATGACCTGCTCACAGTGGTGAAGAAACTGAAACTCCGATGGTATGGCCACGTCACCAGATCATCAGGCCTTGCAAAGACTATTCTGCAAGGCACAGTGCAAGGAGGTAGAAGAAGAGGGAGACCGAAAAAGAGGTGGGAGGACAACATTCGATAATGGACTGGTTTGACACTGAGCGAAGCCATCAGGGCTGCTGAGGACAGAGAAAGATGGAGTATGCTGGTTAAACGATCATCTGTGGTGCCCCTACGACCTTCGGGTTACGGGACAGGATAGGATAGGATAGGACCGTGTCTTGCAATAATTTTTTTAGTCTTTGCAAGGCCTGAAGCTCTGGTGACATGGCCATACCATTGGTGTTTCCGTTTCTTCACCACTGTTAGCATGTCATCGTGACGGTTTGTCGGACTTCGTCGTTGGTGATGTGCTGGATATAATAAGAAACGCCCAGAACTAGAAGTCTTCTGTAGCACCTCATCTCCATGCTTTGTACTCTTCGTTGTAGGTCTGCTGCGAAGGTCCATGTTTCGCAAGAGTAAAGGAAGATGGAGATGACAAGGGAGCGCAGCAACCTTACTAATAATTAATACACACACACACACACACCTACACACACCTACACACACCTACCCACCCCCACCCACACACACATACACACACACATAAAAGAAAAATGTTGAATTGACAGAACTTACGTCCTTTTAATGACTGTACCAGTTCGACCGAAAACAGAAAAGAGTTGTGAGCGCATGAATCGGAGCCTTTTGTCATGCATTCCATAGCTATTCTCAACATATAGTAAGCTTTACGTTACGTAACTCGGCGTAATATGCAGGCCTGCTAAATAGCTGCAGAGACTTGTAAGAGGTGCTCGGCGAGTCTCAGCTACGCTGTAGGAGTGAGAGGTTGACCACATTCGCATGTTATATCTACTGTACATCCAACATTTATAAGCCCGCGATCAACATTTTATTAAAAAAGTTATGTTTTGTTAAATGCATTTTGTTTATAATTCAATATGTTGTCTAATATCACAAATGTGAATAGACTTTAAATTAAATTAAATAAATTAAAAAGTCACATTTTGTGAAAATCAGTCTTGTTTTTTTTAACTAAATTCTTTGGCGCCTGCGATCTTAACATTGAAGTATAATCATTGGAAAATTTTTGGATCCTCAAAATCATGGTTATACACCATAGTACCTAGTTTGGCTCCGATATTTAAAATAGGTTCCCAGTAATTCGCCACACATACATTATTTGTATTAATCAATTGTGGACATTGATCGTGACCTTTTGGAGTGAGGTTGACCAAGTATGAATGGTAATTCGCCACAGATAGACGGACAGAAAAGCGGACGGACATCGATTATTTTATAAATCAGTATTATTACACTATATTTATATCGTTTTTGCAGTGATTGTGACTCATCTCGAGCATATTTACAAACATCCGGAAAACATAAGTTTTTGGGTAACTAAATAGACTGCACGCATCCTATCCCTATCCCATAACTCGAAAGTCGTTGGGGCACCACATATGATCGTTTAACCAGCGTACTCTGTCTTTCTCTGTCCTTAGCAACCCTCAAGGCTTCGCTCAGTGTCAAGCCAGTCCATTCCCGAATGTTGTCCTCCCACCTTTTTTTTACTGTTTACCTCTTCTTCTGCCTCCTTGCACCGTGCCTTGCAGGATGGCCTTTGCAAGACCTGATGCTCTGGTGACGTGGCCATACCATCGGAGTTTCCGTTTCTTCCCCACTGTGAGCACGTCATCGTTTTGTCCAATGGCGTGTATGATGGTCTGTCGGACGTCGTTGGTGATGTGCTGGGCATAGTTAGTTACTCATTGCTTACAGGGTCCAGCGGATTGCAAAGAGCCGAATCAGGACCACAAAATCAAGACCACAACTTGGATGAAAGAGGACTCACCCCTGATGCGCATTAAAGATCTGCTGAAACAACGCTAGTAGTAACACTGAAGAACCTCCATCAGCCGGTCACTTTACAATAAAAGCATCCCATGCAGGGGACGCTGAGGCTATACTCTAATTTATCGAACGCCCATTTACAAAAACAAAATAGAATACAAACATCATTATAAAATATCAACAAAACACATACATATAAAATGCCTACATTGCCAAATAATAATATCATAGGAAGCCCCAGTGACCATTTGGCAGATAGCGTCCAATATTCCCAAGCTGACCCAACAGACCTCACACACAAATGAGGAGTATTGTCCGGAAAGAGTTTTCAAGAAAAAAGGTAGGTGACTGGTCTAGCGAAGAATATAATATAATAGATTGATAGAACAGAATGTGAATGAAAAAGAGCAAAGGAGAAAAACAGCGAGAGTGGGAATTTAAAGCAGTACATTTTCAGAAAGTGGGGATACTATTCATACAGAAACCCCCGGCACTGCCACGGGGGGTGAGCTGGGTATAGGAAATGCCCAGAAGTCTTCTGTAGCACCTCATCTACATGCTTTGTATTTTTCGTAATAGATCTGCTGTGAGGGTCAATGGTTTGCAAGCGTATAGGAAAATGGAGATGAAAAGGGAGCGCTGCAGCCTTACTTTGGAGTGTAGACTGATGGTCCTGTCTTTCCACATGGGCTTCAACCTTGTCAGGGCAGCAGTTCTTTGTGCAATCCTGGAGAGGACATCCTGTCGGGACCCATTGTCTGATACAATGGCTCTTAAATATTTCAAGCTGTGCACCGTCTGGAGGGATTGGCCTAGGACTTTGATGTCCACGTTGATGCCATTGCTGTTGTTGTCATCATTTTGGTCTTCTCTGCACTTATTTCCATTCCAAAGGCTTTGAATGTGGTGTCAAGCCCTCTGTACCAACAGTCCAAGTTCTTGTTCTTCTCCAGCCAATCCATCAATGTCATCCGCCAAACGGAGTTTGGAGATTGCTCTACTCCCTATGCTGACTGTGCCTTCGTGATCTGCAAGGGCATCAGCATGTTATATATATAATAGATCTAATTTAAAGAAAATAAAACACTCACCCAAAGGATTGGTATACAGAGTGGCATTAGTGACAGAGCCAAGTATGTTACCAGATGTGATCGCGTACACCTGTAAATGATACATAAATATAATACATTTATTAAAGATAGTACAGTAGCATACACGAGATATTCTTCAAAATAATTATTCTTGTATCAATGTCTTCAAATCAAGACAAAATTCAAATAGTCCTATTCTACACACAATCGCAAAATGACAATAGAATGTGTTTTGTCGCTTTCCAGTAGTAAACATTAATACATACGTAGCTTCAGGCTTACAACATTCATAGTATTTCTTGCTATTTATAACATACTTCAAACAGGACACCTCACAACAGTCACAAAGTGTCAGTATGGATTTGATTTCTGAGGAGAGAAAAGAGAACAGAAGACAATACAGCAAAACAGAAGACAATACAGGAGAAAGGCCGACAACACAGGAGAAAGACAGACAATAAGAAAGGCAGACAACGCAGGAGAAAGGCAGACAATAAGAAAGGCAGACAATGCAAGAGAAAGGCAGATACTAAGAAAGGCAGATAATGCAGGAGAAAGGCAGATAATGCAGGAGAAAGGCAGACAATAAGAGATGCAGATAATGCAGGAGAAAGCCAGACAATAAGAAAGGCAGACAATGCAGGATAAAGGCAGACAATAAGAGACGCAGATAATGCAGGAGAAAGCCAGAAAATAAGAAAGGCAGACAATGCAGGAGAAAGGCAGACAATAATAAGGCAGATAATGTAGGAGAAAGGCAGACAATAAGAAAGGCAAATAATGCAGAATAAAAGAAAGGGAAAAAAAGAAAGGCAGACAATGCAGGAGAAAGGCAGACAATACGTAAAACGGCAGTCAGTACAGGCAATCAGAAAATTTAATTATTTGTGGTTTGCGGAAAACTGGGCCGTAATCGTCGCCGTCGTCGTGTTGCTTTGTTGCGCTGACGAGAAGCGAAGAATTACTACGGTATTGACGGTGCGCCTCTCTCGTCGATTTGAAACGACGTGAGAGGGTTCTCATGACTAAGTGCCGTCAATGCACCTTCCAACCCTGAGGGAAGCCCTTCAATTGGCATGTTGACAGTGTACTTTAATCAGAAATCAGTTGACTTTGGCCGGAGACTTCAAAAATCCGCCATGATAGTTCTCGTCAATGGACCGCAGTCAGTACAAAAGAAAGGCAGGCGATACAGGAGAAAGGCAGACAATACAGAAAAACGGAAGATAATACACGAGACATAACACAATAATAAGGAAAAGATCGAACGAAGATTGTGCAGAAGAGAATAATGATAGAGAGAGAGAGAGAGAGAGAGAGAGAGAGAGAGAGAGAGAGAGAGAGAGAGAGAGAGAGAGAGAGAGAGAGAGAGAGAGAGAGAGAGAGAGAGACATAAAGACACAGAGGTGGAGAGGGAGAGGGCAAAGCAGCACAATAATCAATTGCCTCATACTACGTAGACAGAATATCAAAAATAAACCCAACTAGTATTACAAGAGACAATAAAAACCGGGCGTACGCCAATGGTGTAGTTCTTTTCGGCCTCTAGTTCAACAATTTCAGAAAATGGAACAGCGCAGTTTCCCTCAGTGTTGATCTTTTCACCAGTCTTTACGACATACTGCAACATACGACAGTCCCAGGGTTCACACATGACATCACATAACATAATCTATTACAGCAGGAAAACAACACTTACCCGAATAAAGTTCCCTTCTTCATCTTCTTCTCGTTCTTCTTCATCATCGTCGTCGTCGATCATTTTCAAATTAGTATTCGTATATGCGTTTTGTGATTGTTAAAACCAACGCACTGAAAATACTACCACTGATATAACGGGTTATAAAGAGACAAAACAATAAGTGAATCAATCAAAGACACAAACCAAAAAGTCAATCGATCAAACAAATTCTTCATGTTCTTCATGCTTTCACAAAAGCAAAACCATTACAAATATTGTATAAAATTAAGCTTACGTGGACATATTTTATATAAGCTCAAGATAAAATATGATCATCAAACTAATATATCCTTAAAATATACTAATCCTATCCTATCCCGTAACTCCCCCCTCCTCCCCCCCCCCTCACTCCGTGGCGGTGCCGGGGGTTTCAGTATAAATAGTATTCCCACTTTCTGGAAATTTAGTGCTTTAAATTCCCACAGTTGCTGTCTTTTTCCTTTGTTCTTTCTCATCCCTACTCTGTTCTATCAATCTACTATACTATCTTCTTCTTGGCTAAGACCAGTCACCTACCTTTTTTCTTGAAAACTCTTCCGGGACAAAACTCCTCATTTGTGTGTGAGGTCTGTTGGGTCAGCTTGGGAATGGTCACTGGGGCTTCCTATGATGTTATTATTTGGCAATGTAGGCATTTTATATATGTGTGTTTTGTTGATATTTTATAATAATGTTTGTATTCTGTTTTGTTTTTGTAAACGGGGGTTCGATAAATTAGATATAGCCTCAGCGTCCCCTGCGTGGGATGTCTTTATTGTAAAGTGACCGGCTGGTGGAGTGCCTTCGGTGTTACCACTAGGGTTGTTTCGGCAGATATTTTTTGCGGATCAGGGGTGAGTCCTCTTTCAGCGAAGTTGTGGTCTTGATTTTGTGGTCCTGATTCGGCTCTTTGCAGTTCGATGGACCCTGTAAGCAATGAATAACTAATTAACTATCCCGTAACTCGAAAGTTGTTGGGGCACCACAGATGATCGTTTAACCAACGTACTCCCTTTTTCTCTGTCCTCAGCAGTCCTCATGGCTTCACTCAGTGTCAAGCCAGTTCACTCTCTGTCTTCCCACTTCTTTTTCTGTCTCCCTCTTCTTCTGCCTCCTTGCACCATGCCTTGCAGGATGGTCTTTGCAAGACTGAAGCTCTGGTAAAATGGCCATACCATTGGAGTTTCCGTTTCTTCACCACTGTTATCATAATGATTTTTCGGACTTCGTTGATGGTGATGTGCTGGATATAGGAAATGCCCAGAAGTCCTCTGTAGCACCTCATCGCCATGCTTTTTAGAGACTATTCTTCATTGTAGGTCTGCTGTGAGGGTCCATGTTTCGCAAGAGTATATGAAGATGGAGATGACAAGGGAGCGCAGCGACCTTAATAATAAGTAATAATAAAGGTTTTTATGTAGCGCCTTTTCTTAATGACATCAGTTCAAAGCGCAGTTCTCACGCATTTATACTTAACGTTAACATCGAAATACATACGATAAGAAATTAAACAAAAACTAGACACTGATAAATTATGCAAAGATATAATACAAACATGAAAAAGAACATTTACAAGTAAAATATAAAAGACGAGAGACGGATGAGGAGGATGAGGGCAGCTAAGGAGTGAGGGGGCTGGGGGCGTACGGTTTAACGGCGGTGGTCTGCATCAGAAAAGAAGGAATGATGATGGTGATGGGAGGCTAGATCAGACATTTGTTTTAAAGGAAGATGAGTTTTTAAGTTGGACTTGAAAGTGGCTATGTTTGGAGAGCTGCGAAGAGAGAGAGAGAGAGAGAGAGAGAGAGAGAGAGAGAGAGAGAGAGAGAGAGAGAGAGAGAGAGAGAGAGAGAGAGGAAGAGAGTTCCTAGTTCAAGGACTATGCACTGAGAAGGATTGACAGCCTGCAAAGGAGAATTTGTAGCGGGGTATTTGGAGCTTGAGGGTGTCAGAGGAAGAACAAAGATTTCTAGATGGCTTGTGTATGGTATTGACTTCTATATATATAAATTGCTTAGCCGGAAGTCCTTCTTCGCCACTACTATAAAGTTTGTCTCCTATGGACGCTGATCTGGGCAGGTGCTGGAGGCCGCCGATCGGCCTGCTGTGTGCTCAAAACCCACCAAATCGTTATAGCCGACATTTCCTTACCGAACATGTAACCGTTTTTGAGATAAATAAATAAACAAAATGTCCACAAACTGCAATAGCCTCATTCCGCGCGCTTCCATTCAAAATCAAATTGAGGTTTCAGCATGTTTTCCCATATAGACCAAAAAATTTATTGTTTTTGTACGAAGCATTGATAGCTCAGTTGGTAACACTTTCGCCTACCATTTAGGGCGACCCAGGTTCGAATCCGATGCGGGCCATATTTTTTTTTTATGTTTTTTTTTTCCCACTACAATATGGATATTTTTCTTTTTAATTTAGGCTTATTATTATTATTATTATTATTATTATTATTATTACTATTATTATTATTATTATTATTATTATTATTATTATTATTATTATTTATAATATTATATCTTATATCAAATTTTCTTTTAAAACCTTAGTGTTTATGATTTCTATTTGTATTATTCTATATTCAATATTATTATTATTATTATTATTATTATTATTATTATTATTATTATTATTACCAAGGATCGGGATGGGGTGGTACGTTATTATTATTATTATTTTTATTATTATTATTATTATTATTATTATTATTATTATTATTATTATTATTATTATTATTATTATTATTATTATTATTATTTATAAACTAATAATAATAATAATTATTATTATAATTATAATATCTTATATCAAATTTTATTTTAAAACCTTGGTGTTTTTTATGATTTCTATTTGTATTATTCAATATTATTATTATCAAGGATCGGGATGGGGTGGTACGTGTAGGTAAAAGGGGGCTACGGGTAGGTTTAAAGGGGCATGGGTAGGCATAACGGGGATACGGGTATATATAAGGGGCTATGGTGATGGTCGATTCCTTTCATCCATACCTGCGAAACGATCAACGGGGAAGTATCAAGGAGGGTACAGGTAGGTTACAAGGGGGGTACGAAAGGTATCAAGGGGTTATGGGGAGGTATCAAGTGGGTTCGGGGAGGTATCAAGGGGGTATGATGAGGCATCATGGGGGGGGGGGGACGGGGAGATATCAGAGGGGGGGGGGGGTATGGTGAGGTATCAAGGGGGATATGGGGAGGTATCATCGTCCAAATGAAACTCGCAGACAACAGTTGTCTCTCTGTCTACATTTTAAACAGCAACCTGTGTACCCTGGCTTGCCAGGGTACAAAAACCACTAGTATATGATAAGATTCGTTTAATTCTCGATTCAAGTGAATTTGTTTTAGGGTATTATCGTAGATGCTGTCGCAATTTCCGCATTTCCGGTTTTCGTCACGTTATGAAAAGAATGGTCGTGTGGCTGTAGGTCTATGTTTGTTGATGTAATATTCTTGTCCAGCCCTCTTTGAAGGTACGTAGACCAGTAGATAATACAGAGAATAAGTACATTGATATTAAGGAATAATGATAATATAGATTTTGATGGAAATGTATTTAGCATAGGGACTTGAAAAGTCAAGGTCATAGAATGGAGAAAATGACCGTTGTTTTGCCTTAAGAAGAATTATGAATAGATTTAATGTGGAAATAATTGTATGACATAAACATAAAGGATTTTGTTCACATTATCTGTTTTAGGGTTTTTATTTTTGATGTAATCGGGGCTGTATCAAGGGAAAATTATGCTGTGATCTGTTCATCGACAATGGGGAGCCGCTCATCTTCTTTCCATAGGACTGCCGCCTTCATCGTACATTGACTTTGCTACTGAGACGGGATCATCTGACATTCATACACGTTCTACCGAATTCTTCTTTCCATGGGACTGCCACCTTCTTCATCTTGAAAATTTGTGTTATGATTAATTTTAATTCAACGTCGTGTCATGTCTAAGTCTTCGTAAGGAATAAATGCATTAATTTTGTGTGAATAAAGTATTCAATCAAAAAAGTCTTATTTTGTTTATCATTCCAAGTTTCAGCATTTCTGTAGTTTAAGTTTCTTGTTTATTTATTAAATATAACGAACGCTGCTTCGTTACAGCTTGTAGAATTGAATGTTCTGGGTGAGGTAGGAAGGGGCTAATAAATGGACGCACTTGTAACTTAAAGTCCAGATTTTGTAGGTAATCCTCTGAGATACAGGAAGCCAGTGCAGAGAATTACCTGGGAGTGTAGACTGAAGGTCCTGTCTTTGCATATACAACTTGCAAGCTTCAACCTTGTCACGACAGCAGTTGTTTGTGCTATCCTGGAGAGGACTTCATGTTGGGACCCCTTGTGTGATTGAATTGCTCCTAAATATCTGAAGCTTTGCAACCTCTGGAGGGATTGGCCTTGGACGTTTATGTCCGTGTTTATGCCATTGGTGTTCCTATCCTATCCTATCCTGTCCCGTAACTCGGAGGTCGTAGGGGCACCACAGATGATCGTTTAACCAGCATACTCCATCTTTCTCTGTCCTGCCAATGGTGTTATTGGTCATCATTTTGACCTTCTCTGCACTTATTTCCATTCCAAAGTCTGGAGGTGGTGTCAAGACTCTGTACCAGCTGTTCAAGTTCTTGTTCCTCTCCAGCGAATCCATCAATGTAATCCGCAAAACGGAGGTTGTAGTTTGCTCTACACCCTATGCTGACTGTGCCTTCATGATCTGTAAGGGCATCTGACATGATGCGCTCCAGAAAGATGTTGAATAGTGTTGAAGAGAGTAGACATCCTTGACGCACGCCGATTGCTGTTCTGAACCAATCCCGATGGCGCTGTTTTGGAGGTTAGGTTAGGTAGGTAGATTAAAGTCCCGCGTCACGTGAGCGAATAGGGGACTGGGAAGTGGGGGAATGAAGGACACGACTACACTGGTAGCCTTATATACTAATACTAATATACTAATACTACTAGGCCTACTTTAAGCGTGATGGGAAGGAGGCTGTGAAATTATCTCTGACGAATGTTGGCGATGTTTCCTTAAAATGTTTTAATTTACAGTTTCTTTCATTGTTGAAATTGGCTGTATTTGAAGCTCACTACCAATACCAATGTCTTTGGTGACGATTACACATTTTTAGGAAGATTTTTTCTCTATTCTAGAAGCTAATTTATCCTCGTGCTCGCAAATGTTCACAAAGTGAAAGTAGTGATATCATTGTGGTATACTAACCTTATTATTGCACTATCAAATTGATCTACACTGTTGACATCTGTACAGTTTGTGTTTTTTGTGATTTTAATTATTTTCGAAAAATATTGTTTTCAGTTATTTTTAAATTCTTAAAAGGCAGGGGGTGAAAAAAGGGCAGGGCCGGTTAGTGACCAAGAAAGGGAAAAGGCTTTATTGTTTATTTGCCCAAAGTGCAAGAATTCCATTCCAGAGACAGATGTGCAGTGCTACGATTGCAAATATTGGTTTCACTGGAAATGTACTAGCTTTAGCAAATTGAGATTTCTGTCCTGTTCGATAGCTGCGACGGCATTCAGTGGCTCTGTCACACTTGTGAAGAAGGAAAAGGACAGAAAATTTGCAACTTAGCGGTGAAAATTGATGCTTTGATTAAAAAGATTAAAAGCATGGAGTCTTGATGTTTAAGTGTTTCTCTTGAAGAGAAGACAGAAAAAGCAGTTGAGAGAAAGCGCGCTGAGGTGGAGAAAAGAAACTCAACGTGATGGTGGTAGGGTTGCCAGGAACTGACATGGGGGTGAAGAAAATAAGTTGAAAGACGATCAGGGTGAAAAATATGATAACAAAGATGGTTTCAAGTCTCGCGGAGGGGACGCTTGTAGACACTGTCCATCTGCGCTCAAACGCTTCTGGCAAGTAGCGCCTGTTAAAACTTAAAGTTAGAAACGAGGCAGTGAAATCAAGCACTTCGTTGAATGTATCAGGGTCATTTTACAGGCGAGAAGGGCAGAAACTAAGTCTGTTAGGCCTAGTTTTGGTGAATGATGAAGAAGTTATTTCTAATATTGAACATGTGTGTCCCCTGGTGAAAAATGACCATGATGTGCTTGTGTTATTGAAACGGTACAGAATGGAAAAAAAGATTATTTTAATTATAAGAAGGGCAACTATAATGATTTAAGGCAAACTTTAAAAGCAGTTGATTGGAATAAAATGAAAGAAAACATGTGGAAGAAAGTTGGTTATATATTTTAAAACATATCATTTTATCAGCAATCGAAAAACATGTACCAAGGACAAAAGGTAAGTCAAAATCTACTTTAGCGCCCGCGTGGTTTAAGAGATCGTCTTTAGAAAGATTTTTTTAAAGACGCTCCCTATAAAAAAAAAATCGAAACTCAAGACAGTGTTGATTACCAACATAACAGCAAGAAATGAGTACACACGAGAGGTGAAAAAGGCAAATATGAAACGTGAATGAAATATTGCTACACATGTAAAAAAACACCTCTAAGGTATTTTGGAAATACATTCAATCCAAGACGAAAGTGTCTTCAGGATCAGCTCCTTGAGGAAAGAGGATAGAAATATGGAAGTCAGTGATGAAGACAAGGCTAACATTTTAAACTAGTGGTTTTTGTACCCTGGCAAGCCAGGGTACACAGGTTGCTGTTTAAAATGTAGACAGAGAGACAACTGTTGTCTGCGAGTTTCATTTGGACGATGATACCTCCCCATATCCCCCTTGATACCTCACCATACCCCCCCCCCTCTGATATCTCCCCGTCCCCCCCCCCCCATGATGCCTCATCATACCCCCTTGATACCTCCCCGAACCCACTTGATACCTCCCCATAACCCCTTGATACCTTTCGTACCCCCCTTGTAACCTACCTGTACCCTCCTTGATACTTCCCCGTTGATCGTTTCGCAGGTATGGATGAAAGGAATCGACCATCACCATAGCCCCTTATATATACCCGTATCCCCGTTATGCCTACCCATGCCCCTTTAAACCTACCCGTAGCCCCCTTTTACCTACACGTACCACCCCATCCCGATCCTTGATAATAATAATAATAATAATAATAATAATAATAATAATAATAATAATAATAATAATATTGAATAATACAAATAGAAATCATAAAAAACACCAAGGTTTTAAAATAAAATTTGATATAAGATATTATAATTATAATAATAATTATTATTATTATTAGTTTATAAATAATAATAATAATAATAATAATAATAATAATAATAATAATAATAATAATAATAATAATAATAATAAAAATAATAATAATAATAACGTACCACCCCATCCCGATCCTTGGTAATAATAATAATAATAATAATAATAATAATAATAATAATAATAATAATAATATTGAATATAGAATAATACAAATAGAAATCATAAACACTAAGGTTTTAAAAGAAAATTTGATATAAGATATAATATTATAAATAATAATAATAATAATAATAATAATAATAATAATAATAATAATAATAATAGTAATAATAATAATAATAATAATAATAATAATAATAATAATAATAAGCCTAAATTAAAAAGAAAAATATCCATATTGTAGTGGGAAAAAAAAAACATAAAAAAAAAATATGGCCCGCATCGGATTCGAACCTGGGTCGCCCTAAATGGTAGGCGAAAGTGTTACCAACTGAGCTATCAATGCTTCGTACAAAAACAATAAATTTTTTGGTCTATATGGGAAAACATGCTGAAACCTCAATTTGATTTTGAATGGAAGCGCGCGGAATGAGGCTATTGCAGTTTGTGGACATTTTGTTTATTTATTTATCTCAAAAACGGTTACATGTTCGGTAAGGAAATGTCGGCTATAACGATTTGGTGGGTTTTGAGCACACAGCAGGCCGATCGGCGGCCTCCAGCACCTGCCCAGATCAGCGTCCATAGGAGACAAACTTTATAGTAGTGGCGAAGAAGGACTTCCGGCTAAGCAATTTATATATATAGATGACTTTTTTCACAGCGTTCTAACAAAAGAAGATTTAAACAACATACTTAAATTGCATCCTGGATCCAGATCTAATGGTGTAAATCTAAATAAAATTCTTATAACACCTAAAGCTGTACAAGAAAAACTAGCATTTAACCCCGACGGCATCCCGCCTAGAGTGTTAAAAGAGGTGATTGACGAGTTGTCTGTATCTTTGTGTCTACTTTTCAATAAATCCTTTGATGAGGGCACTGTTCCGGCAGACTGGAAAAAAAGCCAATGTCACTGATCCTTTTAAAAAGGGTAGTCGTGCAGAAGCAGGCAATTATAGGCCAGAAAGTCTCACATGCATCCTTTGCAAAGTCCTTGAGTCTGTTGTGCGAGATGCTGTGTTGGACCATATGTTCACTTTATACTGATTGTCAGCATGGTTTCATGAAAAGGTGTGACTCAGCTGTTAGAAGTCATAGAAGAATTTACGGCAATGTTGGATGACGGTGAAAGTTTTGATGTGCTATATCTGCATTTTAAAAAGGCATTCGATTCTTTACCGAATGCTAGACTTTTAACTAAAATTGAATCCTATAATATAACTGGAAATGTGTGTCGATGGATTAAGAACTTTTGGACAGACAGAAGCCAGCGGGCGTGAGTCGGTGACAGTTTCTCTTCAGAAGCTCCTGTATTGAATGGTATGCCCTCAAGGTAGTATTCTGGGTTTGGTTATTTATAATTTTCATAAATGACTCACCAGATGAGATGTCCACTATCTGTAAATTTGTTGCTGATGAAACAAAACTTATCGCTGAAGAAAGGGAAGTCAGCGGGAGTGGACAAGATACACGCAGAATTGCTTCAAGCAGGAGGAGAAGCGACGATTGACACTCTCCCCATTATATGTAACAAGATCTAGCAGAGTGGGGATTGGCCTACACCATGGACTCAATCGCTTGTCGTCACTCTTCCCCAAAAGGGTAACCTTCAGGAGTGTGAAAATTACCGCACAATCAGCCTCATCAGCCATCCCAGCAAAGTCCTCCTGAAAATAATGCTCAACAGGTTGAAATCCCAAGCTGAACAAATCACAGCTGAAGAACAAGCAGGATTCAGGGAAGGGCGAAGTACCACTGAGCAAATATTCAACCTTAGAATAACATGCGACAAATAGGCCTACCTACAGCACCAACAACATCTATATCATGTGTTTGTAGACTTCACGAAAGCGGCAAACATGAGAGTGTACAACATCAGCCCTAACATTATTGAAGTCATCAAAAGCCTGTATGACACGGCTACAAGTGCAGTCCTCCACAACAGCGCCATCGGGAACTGGTTCCGAACAACAATTGGCGTGCGTCAAGGATGCCTACTCTCTCCAACACTTTTCAGCATCTTTTCCTGGAGCGCATCATGTCAGATGCCCATGCAGATCAAGAAGGCACAGTCAGCATAGGGGGTAGAGCAATCTCCAACCTCCGTTTTGCGGATTACATTGATGAATTGGTGGAGAAGAACAAGAACTTGAACAGCTCGTACAGAGACTTGACACCACGTTCAAAACCTTTGGAATCGAAATAAGTGTAGAGAAGACAAAATTGACCAACAACACCAATCGCATCAACAAGCACATCAAAGTATTAAGACCAATCCCTCAACGCGGTGCATAGCTTCAAATATTTAGGAGCCAATGTATCAGACAATGGGTCCTGACAGGACATCCTCTCCAGGATCGCACAAACAACTGCTGCTCTGACAACGTTGAAGGCTATTTGGAAAGACAGGACCATCAGTCTACGTTCCAAGGCAAGGCAGCTGCACTCTCTTGTCATCTCCATCTTCCTCCTATACGCTTGTCAAACATGGTCCCTCACAGCAGACCTACAACGAAGAATACAAAGCATGGAGATGAGGTGCTACAGAAGACTTCTGGGCATTTCCTATACCCAGCACATCACCAACGACGAGGTCCGACAGATCATCACACAAGCCATTGGACAACACGATGACCTGCTCACAGTGGTGAAGAAACAGAAACTCCGATGGTATGGCCACGTCACCAGAGCATCAGCCCTTGCAAAGACCATCATGCAAGGCACGGTGCAAGGAGGCAGAAGTGGGAGACAGAAAAAGAGGCCGGAGGACAACATTCGAGAATGGAAAGGCTTCACCAAAGCCATGAGGGTTGCTGAGGACAGAGAAAAATAGAATATGCTGGTTAAACGATCATCTGTGGTGCCCCAACGACTTTCGAGTTCGAGGATAGGATAGGACACAAAACTATACAACTTTTACAATGAGAATTTTACAGTCCGATACAATTAATCTTCATAAATGGTCTGACATGTGGCAACTTCATTTCAATACTTCCAAAAGCAAGGTACTAAATATTGATAAAAAGAATCATTGTCAGGAATATAATATGACAGCTGACGAACAGAGAGTGTCAATTGACAACTGCAGTGAAGACAAGGATTTGGGAGTCACTTTTGATAAAGAGTTAAAAGTTGATAAACATATTACTATTGCAATTGAAAAGGCAAATAAAATGATGGGGATTATCCGGAGATCCTCCTCCTGCCTTGACGAAGATACACTAACATCCCTGTACAAGACACTGGTTAGACCTCATGTAGAATAATTATGCACATGCGGTATGGTCTACATACTTGAAAAGACAATCATCAGCGATTGATAAAATGCAGCGAAGAGCGACAAAATTTGTTAAATAATTGTAAAATTTGCCTTATATAGATAGATTAAACAAACTATGCTTTCCGAGTTTGAAATTTAAAGAAGTTTGAGGTGATCTTATACCAACTTATAATTTTTTTGTAAACATCGACAACGTTAATGCTAATACATTCTTTAAATTTTATTCTGGAAGCAATACTAGAAACTCCGAAAATAACATGTTTCTCTAGCAATGTCATACTAACAATAGAAAGCACTGTTTTAGCCACAGAATTTCACCACTCTGGAACAAACTACCATTACATGTTAAAAAGGCTAACAACCTCAACATCTTTTAAAACATTCTGGAAAATGTAAGTTTAATTAAGGATTCAAAATTTGAGTTTGATGACTGATGGTCATTTTAATTTTAACTTCCTTTAACAACTGCAAAACCAACCGGATAATTTCTTTTCATCGAGAACCGTGGGACATAAATAAAGCCGCAAGGCTTAAAATAGTCCCTTAAAACTGAACTAAAGTGAACTGAACTTTAAAAAAAAAGTTCTCTTCATTCCTAGTTAGTTAGTTAGTTATTAATTGCTTACAGGGTCCAGCGGACTGCTAAGAGTCGAATCAATACCACAAAATAAAGACCACAACTTGGCTGAAAGAGGACCCCCCCTTGATCCGCATAAAGGATAAGCTGAAACAACCCTAGTGGTAACACTGAAGGCACTCCACCAGCCGGTCACTGTACAATAAAGGCATCAAACGCAGGGGACGCTGAGGCTATACTCTAATTTATCGAACCCTAGCGTTTACAAAAACAAAATAGAATACAAACATCATTAAAAAATATCAACGACACATACATATACATTACACATTATTATTGCTTTAGGTCCAGCGGACTCTTCCGAGCCAAATCAGGACCGGACAACCCCCGATCCGCATAAAAGATCTGCTGAAACAACCCTAGAGAGAGAGAGGAGAGAGAGAGAGAGAAAAGAGAGAGAGAGCGAGAGAGAGAGAGAGCTGTGTTTTGTCTGTTATCATATAAACCATGCTCTCGTTCGGAGAAAAGAGCTCATAATGCCATTTATACTGGTGCGGTGAGCTGTTCCCAGTTTAGTTAATAAAATTCCCAAGCTGTCCTATCCTATCCTATCCCATAACCCGAAGGTCGTAGGGGCACCACAGATGACCGTTTAACCAGCATACTCCATCTTTCTCTGTCCTCAGCAGCCCTCACGGCTTCGCTCAGTGTCAAACCAGTCCATTCTCGAATGTTGTCCTCCCACCTCTTTTTCAGTCTCCCTCTTCTTCTACCTCCTTGCACTGTGCCTTGCAGAATGGTCTTTGCAAGGCCTGATGATCTGGTGACGTGGCCATACCATCGGAGTTTCCGTTTCTTCACCACTGTGAGCAGGTCATCGTGTTGTCCAATGGCTTGTGTGATGGTCTGTCGGACTTCGTCGTTGGTGATGTGTTGGGTATAGGAAATGCCCAGAAGTCTTCTGTAGCACCTCATCTCCATGCTTTGTATTCTTCGTTGGAGATCTGCTGTGAGGGTCCATGCTTCGCAAGCATATAGGAAGATGGAGATGACCAGAGAGCGCAGCAGTCTTACTTTGGAATGTAGACTGATGGTTCTGTCTTTCCAAATGGGCTTCAACCTTGTCAGGGCAGCAGTTGTTTGTGCGATCCTGGAGAGGACTTCCTGTCGAGACCCATTGTCTGACACAATGGCTCCTAAATATTTGAAGCTGTGCACTGTGTTGTGGGATTGGCCTTGTACTTTGATGTCCGTGTTGATGCCATTGGTGTTGTTGGTCATCATTTTGGTCTTCTCTGCACTTATTTCCATTCCATAAGCTCTGGAGGTGGTGTCAAGCCTCTGTACAAGCTGTTCAAGTTCTTGTTCCTCTCCAGCCAATCCATCAATATCATCCGCAAAACGAAGATTGGAGATTGCTCTGCCCCCTATGCTGACTGTGCCTTCGTGATCTGCAAGAGCATCTGACATGATGCGCTCTAGGAAGATGTTGAAGAGTGTTGGAGAGAGTAGGCATCCTTGACGCACACCGATTGTTGTTCTGAACCAGTTCCCGATGACGCTGTTATGGAGGACTGCACTGGTAGCCTTGTCATACAGGCTTTTGATGACTTCTATAATTTTCGGGCTGATGTTGTACACTTTCATGGTTGCCCATTGAGCTGCATGCCAGACTCGGTCAAATGCCTTCTTGAAGTCTATGAACACATGATATAGATGTTGTTGGTGCTGTAGGTATTTCTCACAGATTATTCTGAGGTTGAAAATCTGTTCAGTGGTACTTCGCCCTGCCATGAATCCTGCTTGTTCTTCAGCTATAATTTGTTCAGCTTGTGGTTTCAACCTGTTGAGTATTATTTTCAGGAGGACCTTGCTGGGATGGCTGATGAGGCTGATGGTGCGGTAATTTTCACACTCCTGAAGATTACCTTTTTTGGGAAGAGTGATGACAAGCGACTGGGTCCATGGTGTAGGCCACTCCACACTCTGCCAGATCTTGTTACAGATAATGGTGAGAGCATCAGTCATCGCTTCTCCTCCTGCTTGTAGCAGTTCCGCTGGTATGTTGTCCACTCCCGCTGAGTTCCCTTTCTTCAGCGATTGCACTGCTGCCTCAACTTCTTCCCGGAGAATTGGGAGGATTTCTTCTTCTTCTCTGCTCTCGGGACATGCTAGAACTGATGGGTCTCCATTTGGTGTATGGTTGTAAAGGTCAGAGCAGTACTCTGTCCATCTGTCCAAGACTTCTTGTTCTTCTGTAAGGCAAATGCCAGACTTGCTTTGGATAGTGGAGACTTTGGGCTGTTTAACACTTGTCAGCCGCTTCACAGTCTGGTAGGCCTTCTTGCTGTTGTTCTTGTTCAGATTGTTCTCTATTTGCTGTATATGGAATTTTATTTATTATAGTGAGAGTTTGACGTTTTAACATCTTCAAATCGGATGACAGCAGCAAATCCCTGTTCGAGTGAAGGAATACATGTCGCGCACTCTGCAGATTGCAAGCATTTGTTCGGCTGTTGTCCAAAACCAAGCAAACAATGTTGTCAGGTTTAGAACATATGCTAAATGTGAAAACAAAGACACACAACATGGACGCACTGTGTTTGCTTGCATGATACACAGCAGGCATATTGTTTTAAGAGAAATTGTCGATTGTTTCCTTGCAAAACATTGCCGTGTGACATAACCTTTACTTACCTGCAACTCCCAGACGGTGTAGTTAAATTTAATCAGCTTGCCATTGCGTTGCTTTTCTGCTGGACAGTTATAAGTGACGTAGACTTTGGTTGCTACGACACCATCCTGCTTCGCTGTTAGATCCGTTACATTGCCAGGACCTGCACATTTACGTGACGTCATTGTAGGGAACTATAATTAACCACGTACAAAAGGTAACATTGCCAGGATGCATCTATAATTAATAACGTGCAAAGCACACTACCAGGACCTACACATTCACCTGTAGACAACTATAATGAACCACGGAGAGCAAAGAGACACCAGTCGCACTTCTGTCAGCGCATGCAAAACTTGACTAGCCAACACTAACTGTAGTTCCATGTCATGCACAAGAAAGCATGAAAGTGGCATTTTCGTGGTCCGTTTGTGTCAGAACCCTTACGATACTAGAAATAACAACAGTACGTACTTGATTCAGCAGTCCGAAATTCTTTAAAGATGGCGCTTGGTGCTGGTCCGACGCTTGTAGACGTCTGCACTGTGACGTTATATCTCCAGTAACTCAGCAAGTTGTCTAGTTGGTGATACGTCACATTGTAACCTGTCAGAAAATAACCTTGTGTTTTAATTAACGGAAGAGAACAAGGAATAGTGGGAAGAACCTAGACAAGAAAATAAAACCCAACAAAGCCTTAGAAGAAATCCTGCACTGCGCCAAAATGTAAACCTAACCAAATTTACGCGAGGGGCCTCTGAATGTGGACGACATGGCAGGAACTATTATAGAAACATTTTAAAACGAATTCCCCCAAACTTTCCTCGTCGAGCTCACCTCCCCCTTTTGAATCTAATCAGCTTCTTTGACCTGTCGGTTTTCACACTGTTTCAACGTCTTCAGCGCTGCGACAGAGCATTTGAAGAGCTATCCTATCCTATCCCGTAACTCGAAAGTCTTTTGGGCATCACAGATGATTGATTAATCAGCTTACTCCATCTTTCTCTGTCCTCGGCAATCCTCATGGCTTCATTCAGTGCCAAACCAGTCCATTCTCGAATGTTGTCCTTCCACCTCTTTTTAAATCTCTCTCTTCTTCTGCCTCCTTGCACCGTGCCTTGCAGTGTGGTCTTTGCAAGGCCTGATGCTCTGGTAACGCGGCCATACAATCGGAGTTTCCATTTTTTCACTACTGGGAGCATGTCATCGTGTTGTCCAATGGTTTGTGTAATGGTTCATCATTTTTTTTGGGAGTAAAATGTACGTCCCCGGACACATTACGCGTATAGGGGACGGCTTAAAAGTCAGACTTCTTCGTTGCTTATGTGCTATGTATAGGAAATGCCCAGAAGTCTTCTGTAACACCTCATCTCCATGCTTTGTGTTCTTCGTTGTTGGTCTGCTGTGAGGGTCCATGTTTCGCAAGAGCATAAGGAAGATGGATAGGACAAGAAAGCGCAGCAACCTTATCTTGGAGTGTAGACTGTTGTTGTTGTTGTTAGAAGTAGTAGTAGTAGTAGTAGTAGTAGTAGTAGTAGTAGTAGTAGTAGTAGTAGTAGTAGTAGTAGTAGTAGTAGTAGTAGTAGTAGTAGTATAAGAATTGACCAATTGGAGAATATGATTTGATTTGATTTGATTTATTATTGCTTTAGGTCCAGCGGACTCTTCCGAGCCAAATCAGGACCGGACAACCCCCGATCCGCATAAAAGATCTGTTGAAACAACCCCAGTGGGAAAATTGAATGCCCTCCACCGGCCAGTCACTTTACAATAAAGACATCCCACGCGAGGGACGGCTGAGGGTTGACCTCAACTACGCGAACTCCCCGATTACAAAAACAAAATAGAATACAAACATCATTATAAATCATCAACAAAAAACATACATATAAAATGCCTATAGTGCTAAATAGTACATTCATAGGAAGCCCTAGTGACCACCCGGCAGAAAGCGTCCAACACTCCCAAGCTGATCCAACAGACCTCATACACAAACAAGGAGTCTTGTCCAGGAAGAGTTTTCAAGAAAAAAGGTAGGTCATTGATCTAGCGAAGAAGAAGATAGTATAGCAGAGTGGTAGGACAGATCGGGAATGGGAAAGAGCAAATGAGGAAGACAGCGACAGTGGGAATTTAAAGCACTAAATTTCCAGAAAGTGGGGATACTATTTATACTGAAACCCTCGGCACTCCAACGGGGGGAACTGTTGCCACAGTTAATTTGTCATGCCTACAAAGGCAAGACAGGTTTTCAACTGGGGCTTTCACTGTACCCTTTATAGGTTAGAACAATCTACAGTGGCAAGATTGCTCATGACCCCAAGGGGTAATTGGAGAATAGATCAGTGCTTTAGATATATTTGCATATGAGTGCTATTTAATTTATTATAACTGCTAGGTAATTATCTCTTTATATCTTTACAATGTAATATTAAGTGTGGGATGGTTATATTTTCAATACAAATGCAAGTAATATTTTTACAAAACTTTGTTTTCCAAGAATTTAAATATAATCCAAATGCTAAACTAGAAATATGTCTAGGGACTCCTGATATACTAATCAAACAGGAATCTGATATTATTTTGTTTCTTAGTAATATTATTAATTATACAGTACATTTCTTTAACTGATAATCTAATATGAATTTTCATAGCATTAATATTTTTGCTTCCTGTTTTGCTGCTCTATCTGCTATATCATTATGTATTATTCCACAATGTTATGGCAGCCAACATAAATTTATATTTATTCCTATTCTTTTTAAAAAGTGAATGAGATGTTTTATTTCAAATATTATAATCTAGTGCATTGATCTATCCAGTTTCGGATGTCACTGTTTTCTCAAAGCGCATCAGTTCCCTGTGAGGTGTTCTTTTTTTTTCATCTATCTTCGTTTGTCCACAGGTCCAAAATTTCAGGAATGATCCATGGTTTCTTCATTTGCCGGTGCTTTCCAAGGATCTCAGTGGCAGCATCTGTCACTGCTGAGTTAGAGGTGGTGGTTATGGTTTGACATCTACTTCACTAGCTCCCAAACTGAGCAGAGATGCAAATTTCCTTCCACGTGTGGCTTGGAATATTTCTGCCACCTCCGGGTCTTGCAGTTTGTCCAGGGCGAGCTTCAGCCTGGTGCACTTTTCTTTGTTTCCTCTCTTCAAGTGGATCCGGAAAGACATCATCACGAGATCGTGGTCACTTCCGATGTCTGCTCCTGGAAAAGTGCGTGTCTTGCCAATGTGGACGCTTGATTTGAAGCGTTTCTTGACCATGGTGTAGTCGATCTAGTTGTGAGGCTTCCCGCTGGGACTGTGCTAGGACCATAGTCTTAATTCTTTTTTTAAGATGTGCCCTATGTGTATATATATAAGAAGTTATTGTGTATTTTAAAGTGAGTCTGAGGTGATTGTTCAAACTTGTACACTATACAGAATTATCATAGAGGCCTTTTTTAATCCACTTTATTGAGATGTAAGCTCTCCGATAGGCGTATAAACAGCTTGAAAAGTCACTGGGATCCCAGAGAACGTCACGGTGTTTCATATGCCTACATTGCTAAATAATAACATCATAGGAAGCCCTAGTGACCACCTAGCAGAAAGCGTCCAATATTCCCAAGCTGATCCAACTGACCTCACACACAAATAAGGAGTCTTGTCCCGGAAGAGTTTTCAAGAAAAAGGGTAGGTTACTGGTCTAGCGAAGAAGAAGATAGTATAGAGGATTGATAGAACAGAACAGGAATGAGAAAGAACAAATGAGAAAGACAGCGACAGTGGGAATTTAAAGCACTACATTTCCAGAAAGTTGGGATACTATTTATACTGGAACCCCAGGCACCCCAACGGGGGTTTTAGAAAATTAATTAAGTAAAATAAATACATGTATTAAAAGTACACATACCATTAAATATAGGGAATATCTACCATCTTTCAGAAATATAGATTAACCTCGGTCTCACAGCCAATACAGTAAAAATCTTCCTGTTCCTCATTATTTACAAAATAAAAAATCAATGTTGGTATGATAGTTGTTTAAAAGTGTATGTAATTGCTGAGTGCATGTTTGGAGTTATAACTATTTATAAGATAATCCCATTAATATTGTTGTAATTAATTTTATTCAATCATTTGAATAGTTTGTTGTTGTTTTTTTAAAGAAAGCGGTTATTTGTGGTTTTTTTGCATGATCCCCCCACCCGTGCATGTTCTCTTATTATGTCACTTTGAACACCAGACATGGTGTCGGCAAGATCTGACAGGCCTCAATACAAAGTCTAGTTGCCTTTTATTAAGGCAGAACTGTTCCGTCGGTATTTGCTCTCTTGACGCGAAGGAACCGAGTTCGAATCTCAGCGATAAAAAGATATTCATTTTCAGTTCTTTTATTTAAGTTATTGTAGACTTTCACGAACATACATACGCATGCATAAACATACACACAAATACACACATACACATTTATATACGTAATCAAAACAGGTTTATTAATTTATATTACTTCAGTTTTTTAAGATAATGTAAGCAATTTTTTTTCAATAAGTGTATGATAACACATCATTGATACTATCGATGTTATTAATGAAAATATCATTTACTGTATCTAACGGTAATGATGATGCACATTCAAATAGAGTAAATGGTGTGCAGATATTTTTGTTACCAGATTTAACTTTTTGCAAAGCCCCTCCAACCACCTCTTGTGATGTCTCACCGGTAGTACTACGAGTTCGATCCTGATTTCGTCAAAGTCTTGCAGAGCTCTTTGAGCTAGTAACAATGACTTTTCGCCAGCGCCATAGAATAATTAATGTATTTAGCCCTGTTTGCTGTCTCTGAAGAACAAAAACGTCCTCCTTCAGACCACCCGGATTCAGAAGTATAGGAGTAGTAGACGAGGTTGAACAAAGGGCATTTTTCAGGGGTACTACTATCTCCATTCGCCTATCTGATACATCTTAGTCCTCGATTCACTGAATGTTAACAGAAATTGAAGGCTTGAACAGAACCACACAAAGGTCTCTCTCCCTGTCTAGCAGATGAAACATCAAGTGGTGTTAAAAGGTCCCAAATCGAAGGCTTTGTTTACTCTTAGCGAAAACGGGGTTACCTTAAAATTCGCATTGTTGTTACATTAAACAATGATGAAGCGGACTTTCGTTGCTCAAACTAACCGCTAAAGTTTGAAATTTCAATTTCGAGTTCTAGCTGAGTTATTTCTTCTGTTTTAACGGTACAGTCGCGACATTTGCGCCTATTTCTGAGTGAATAACGAGGTTTGGTGTCTGGGGCTGGGTATGCTCTATTTTATTAATCTAAAACGAAACACCTCACGAACAATTGTTTTTAAGGGTTCTGTCTCTACCGGCTTTGGTAGTTGCTATTTTTAGCTCCAGAATGTTGGCTAGCCCTTGCTATTAATAAACATACAAACTAAGGAATTTACTCATTTAGAAATTGGAAAAAGTTATTCTTTGTCGTAAGCTTATTTGTTTCAGTGGGGCAACTTAGTATGAATGTTAAAAGGATCTGTCGAAGGGGCGTGGTCAAAGTGCGTCCATTTAAGTAGGCGTTGGGTGGATTGGTAAAATCTCTTAGCAATCTCTTAACACTCACCTTTCAAAACCGTTAATTCAACATGACTGTATTTTCCACTCTCAAGTCCTGTCTCCTCTGCCCAAGTGATGTTGTACGACGGCTCGCCGCGGCGCTCTCCGGGTTCCCACATCAACAACAGTTTCCCCGCAGAACTAGTGTTTGCAGTCAGCGATTTCAAGTTATCAGCGGCTGCAACGACAGCACTCAATTTATCACGGTTGAAAACAATAATATTTCCTTTAAATTTTATTTTAGGCGATTTGTACACACTAAAAAAATCTAAATACTCTACAATATAATTATATAGACTAAGATGAATATTAGAACAAGGTAACACGAAAAAATGCCTTAAGAAGTAAAGTAAAAAGATTATTTTTAAACAATACAACTAAACACAACCAAAAAATACAATCATAAAAAAAATCTGTGTCAGGAACGAATGAAATTGGATGCACAGATTGAACAAACAGAAAAGTGTACTTTACTATCTTTGTTGTTAAAGTCAGGCTGTACTCTTAAAAACAATTTAAAGATGTTGATGAGGTAAAACAAAACTGTACACAACTGCAAATAGCAGATAAAGCACTGGGATTGTGAAGAAGATCGACAATTTGTGGAATTTAAAAGTTGCGCCAAACGGTCAAAATAATTTTGAGAGGAAAACGGATTTCAGATCCTGATAGGAAACTGTACTTTCTAGGTGGACAGTATAACCATTGTCGTGGCAAATGATTCTTACGTACCGAGATCGACTGTTTTTTTATGGCAGAGGGGTTTACAACTTTGAGTCCACTTTACAACGCCAGGGCGTTTACAACGCGCTTTGAGCCTGATTGATTTGGGAAAAGGCGCGTATATAGCATCCTGTATTATTATTATTATTACAACTCACGGGGTCCAGAAAACTGCAATTAACTTTTTTTTTTACCGGTATGAATGTTAAAACTGCTTTAAAGCATGCTAATGTGGGCTCAAATCGCTTTCCAGATATAATAAGTTTGAAGGAAATATTTTAACCCTTCCGGTCCCTAATTTGGTTGCAATAGGGTAGAGTCAGGATTTGGGATGAAATGTGCATTTTTTGTCTAACGGACAATAACTCAAAATCGAATAAGCGCACTATAAAAAAGTGCACAGAACATAAAGTGGACTCATTTTCCTTTCAAACAATTTCTCAAGTTTTTTTTGTTTTTGTTTTCTTTTCCCCCGAGAGAGGCCTTCCGAACATTTAACTACACGACAAAATAGCAACGGCATGTGGATAAACAAATATAAAAATGTAGGGAACATTTTAATGCAAAAAAACAAAGACAAAACTGGAGACAAGTGTTATTGATAGCAAACACACATAAACAACACCGCACACAGTCTACTTCTATATTTGAATTAATCATTGTCCTTTCGCGTCATCATCATCGTCATTATTGCATAAACTCCCTCTCTCTCTCTCTCTCACTCTCTCTCTGTCTCTCTCTGTCTCTCTCTCTCTCTCCCTCTCCCTCTATCTCTCTCTCTTTCTCTCTCTCTCTCTGTAAGGTTCTTCGATCCTTGAAGATGGTCGCAATGAATGCGCACATACGCGAATCCTCCTTCATTTTCTTCTCAGATACAATTGGGTGGCGGGGAAAAGGTGCGGGACTATGGGATGTGGGTTCAGGAAATCAAACAGCCTCTTGATCATGCCGTTGGAAACATTTGAACAGAAACCATGATAATTGTCTTAATTTGTTGGCATTTGTAGTTGACATTGTACATGCAAACTGCCAACTATGGTTATGCTGTTGTACATTTCGAAGAAAGTTCGGTCGCAGCTGTTCATAGCCTGGACAACTATACAACATGTAAACCTCATCATCTACAGCATCTGGACAGAACGGACAGATGTTGTCTACAAGCTGACCCGATTTCAGGTACCTGTTTTTGTGGATTCTAAGGTTTAATATGCCTAATCTAAACCTGGTTAAAGCATCCTTAAAGCTTTTTATCCAAATACAGTAAAGGTAAGTCTCGCGCGCTCGAGAGAAGCACTGTGCTTGAAAGCTGTCCTATCCTATCCTATCCTGTCCCATAACCCGAAGGTCGTAGGGGCACCACAGATGATCGTTTAACCAGCATACTCCATCTTTCTCTGTCCTCAGCAGCCCTCATGGCTTCGCTAATCAAATCTCTGGCTTGAGCTTAAAGCGCTGTTCCACACCTGCCATGGTGTCAATACCATTACAATCATTTGTGTCTAAAGTGAACAATACTGGAGATAGAACTGTACCTTGAGGTGATCCTGTGGAGGTGATGAGGGAATCAGAGAGAGCATTTTGAAAACAGACAGTTTGAGACCTGTTTACTAGAAAGTCTACTATCCACAGGATCAGTTTTGGGTCTACTTCAAGTTTCAGTGCCATCAGATGGGGTTGGATTGTATTAAAGGCAGAAGAAAAATCTACTAAAAGAATACGCACAAAAGAACCTGATTTTTCCAGATGAGTGTATGCATTGCTTAGTAGAGTAAGTGTTGCGTCGTCAGTGGATCTGTTCTGCTTGTATGCGAATTGGTGTGGATCGAGTAGATGCTGGGTTTGCGATTTAAGTTTACTCAGAACAACACGCTCAAAACATTTAATCACAATTGGGGTCAGGGCAATTGGTCTATAGTCATTTAATTCAGATAGGTTTCTTGATTTAGGGATAGGACAGATGGTAGAAGTTTTCCAAACAGATGGTACAGTGCAGTCACGGAAAGACCACAAAAAGACCAAACTGAAGACATAGGAAAAAAGAAGCACATAGCTTAGCTATATAGACGTAGTAGTCTGCCACCAATGCGGTCAGGACCAACTGCTTTCCGGACATTCAAACGTTTAAACACATTTTCAACACTGCTGCCATCAATCTCTAAGCCGACCGAAGCACCACCCTCCCCATCCCTCCCTCTTAGTTCTGTTATCACGGAAGACAGCTCGTCCCTCAAATCGTCACGTTCAAATCTGCAGTAAAACGTATTAAGAGAGTTAGCAAACGTTCGTTGATCTTCCTCTGACTCTATGCTAGCTACAGTGTGTGGCTTCGACTGACCGGTCAAATCTTTTAACCCTTTCCATGCATCCCTCATATTTCCTGACTGAAACTGCTTTTCTGCCTTATCCTTATACACTAATTTTGCTGATCTAATTTCATCTCTAAGTTTCTTTTGAATGTTTTTTCTTTCAATTCTATCCCCAGATTGAAACGCTATTTTCTTTTCGTTGATGGTAGCCACAGCCTGCGACTACGCCTTCCCCAGGGGAGTCGGCCCAGAATTTCTCGATAAAAAGGGACAATAAAGTGTTAAAAAATACAACAACAGTATAATTGTATAGACTAAGATGAATTTTAGAACTAGATACACTAACAAATTGGCTTAAGAAGTGTAGCAAACGATTTTGTGAAAATAATACAACTAGAAACAAACATATTTATATAAAACAATCTGTGTCATGCACGAATGAAAATGGATGTACAGACTAAACAAATAGCACAGTGTAAATTATTGCTTAATTAATTCAGGATCTCGCTCTTAGAAACAACTTTAGTCTTGGAAACTGTTGATAAGGTAACACAAGGCTGTACATACGGGAGGACATAGCAAAGTCCGCGTACCTTCTGGCCGAGTGAGGGATTGCAGGGTATATTCTTTGCCTCTGCCTTCGTCATTTAAAGCTGTGAATACAACATTATAGTTGACATCAGGCATCAGGTTCGTCAGGTTGGCATCCAGTAGAAAAGTCGCGCTTTCCAGCGTCGTATTTGGGTAAGAAAGACTGGCGCCTGTTTGTTCACATCCACTCACGCCATTAATCTGTACACACAGAAAGATACTACGTGGAAGCGTTGTTACAACTGCTGTTTCTGACTCGATGCGATTACATCAAGAATTACTTTACATAAAATGATTATTGCTTTAGGTCCAACGGAATCTTCCGAGCCAAATCAGGACCAGTATAGCCGAATCAGGACCACAAAATCAAGACCACAACTTCGCTAAAAGAGGACTCGCCCCTGATCCGCATAGCAGATCTGCCGAAACAACCCTAGTGGTAACACTGAAGGCACTCCACCAGCCGGTCACTTTACAATAAAGACATCCCAAGCAGGGGACGCTGAGGCTATACTCTAATTTATCGAACTCCGTTTACAAAAACAAAATAGAATATAAATATCATTATAAAATATCAACAAAACACATACATATAAAATGCCTACATTGCCAAATAATAACATCATAGAAAGCCCAAGTGACTAGCTGGCAGAAAGCGTCCAATATTTCCAAGCTGATCCAGTAGACCTCACACACAAATGAGGAGTTTTGTCCCAGAAGAGTTTTCAAGAAAAAAAAGGAGGTGAATGATCTAGCGAAGAAGAAAGTATAGTAGATTGATAGAACAGAGTAGGAATGAGAAAGAACAAAGGAGAAAGACAGCGCCAGTGGGAATTTAAAGCACTAAATTTCCAGAAAGTGGGGATACTATTTATACTGAAACCCTCGACACCCCCACGGGGGGTATATCAAGAATAAGCTATAATAACATGTAATCAAAATCAAGGTAAAATAACTCGTCGTTACATCTGCTGTACATATGGGTGCGCATTGGCATGTGAAATAAAGATAATCAAACAGTGAACCTCAAAATTAAAGATCTTTAAATGAAAGCGAGCGATGTACCGTATCTGGGGATGCAGTGGATGAGACATCACAGCCTGAACTGCAGGAGACGGAAATTCCGTAGACACAATTCCCGCTCGAAGTTTTTATCTGCACTTCGTAGCCTGTGATGGGTCCGTTCGGGAACTGTGGTTTCTTCCAGGTCACACGAATCCATCTACTCCCTTTATCCGCGATGTTCGGCGTGAACACAAATCCTGCCGCTAAACAAAAGAACAAAAACTAAAAAAAAGAAAAAGAAACGTGTAGATCTACATTTGCTAGCAGAACATGAGCATAGTCATTACATAACATGGCAATTCATATTAGGAGTATTTTCCATCCCAATCATCATCATAATCATCATCATCATCATCGTTGTCGTCGTCGACGTTGTCGTCATAATTACCACCTTGGAGTTACCGATGTTTACTATATTATGTTGTGGCTGTTGCAATTGATGTTTTGCTGCTGCTGTAACTTGTTTTACTTGTCTATACTATGTCCAGTTTCAATACAATTGCTTATTACTTTAACCCGCCACACCGAGTTTCATATGCTTGGTAGTGATTTATAGTGTGTTTGTGTGTGCAATTTTTATGGGTTTCTGTTTCTGGGTCAGCTGATGAGTATACATGTATAAGCGTGCTTTTAGCTTGAAATCAATTACTAGTTCTGATTATACATGTAGTGGGTAAATTACATTGAATATGTGAGCAGTCTCTGATAGGCAAAATCACCCGAAAAATATGAGTACACCTACTGTTAAATATTGCACGAAAATAGCTAAAAGAAACATTTAACCGCAAAAAACAAAAAAACCAAATCTTCATGAAATAAATTCGACAACCTCAGATTTCAAGTGATTTTTCAAACAGAAAAAGTACGGTTGCTAAATTTAATGGAAGACTAGAAGGGCACAGCCCGTATGACTCACATGCTCCTTTTAGAACTCGCAATATTTAATATGAAAATGAGTGCCCAGAACAAACTAAATAAAACAGTGGCATTAAAATTCAAAGTAATACCGACTTTGATCTTTCTATGCTCTTGCCCTTGAGGTAACAAAAATTTCCGGCTCCAAATACACTTGGCTACTATCAAATAAAGTATAGCAAAAGTCATAATTATGCCAAAAAAGGTTACATTGGGATGACCTTGACCTTAATAGACCTTGACCTTGGGATGACCTTGACCCTCACGTGCTCTCATGCATGTCGGATCAAATAATCCAATGTTGTTGCATAATTAAGTTAAATAAACAGCAATTCCACTATATGACCTATTTTCTGTATGTATTTGCAAGGTCTAAAATGACCCTGACCTTCAACATCAACGCAAATACGGAACAGATATGAAAAATCAATCTATTATCTCTAAACACAACAAGTTTGGACTTTATATCTCTCATAGTTTAGGGTCAAGGTAACTTCAAAGTACCTTTACAATCCGACTTTGGACAGCTCCAGGAATCTTGGCCTTGGATAGTATTTGCATAGTATGTTTGTCTCATTCATCATGCATCAAAAAATCACAAGTTCAATATTAATAACCTAGAAAAAATGAAATTGGTGAAAATGCTCTGTGGGTTCGGGCACTGAATAGAATAGACCCAACGTTTCCCGGAGTGTCGTAAGAGGCGACTAACATGGGTGATGTCATCACGGCATCACTGGGCGATAATCTTCTACACAGAAGTCACCGACCAGGTTCAACGACCACGTGCTCGGGGCCAAGGCGAGCTGCACTGTTCTCGTGGATTTCGGCTGTGGCCAACAGCTGGAGAGTATTGGGCCCTGCCACGTCTTTCTTTCCTAAGATACACCATATGATGAAAAGACCAACAGCGAAGTCCGACAGACCATCACACAAGCCATTGGACAACACGATAACATGCTCACAATGGTGAAGAAACAGAAACTCCGATGGTATGGCCACGTCACCAGAGCATCAGGCCTTGCAAAGACAATCCTGCAAGGCACGATGCAAGGAGGCAGAAGAAAAGGAGACAGAAAAAGAGGTCGGAGAACAACATTCGAGAATGGACTGGTTTGACACTGAACGAAGCCATGAGGGTTGCTGAGAACAGAGAAAGATAGAGTACGCTGGTTATACGATCACCTGTGGTGCCCCAACGACCTTTGAGTTACGGGATAGGATAGGATAGGTCATTTTTTACTAACATTTGATGACCCTGTGACCTTGACCCTGAAGTGAAATCATTCATTCACTGATCAGTAATAAGATCTCATGTGTATACACCATCTTACCAAGTTTGGTTATGATAGTTGAAATAGGTGCTGAGTACTTAGCCACTTAAAAGTTTGCGCACAGACAGAAGATGGGCGGCGGTTAGACAGACGGACTTTTTTTCTATATCATTTTTTTCTATTTAGGACTCATCTCACTCAAATTCG